>PPOL03000002.1:0-404637 GCA_003708905.3 Monosporozyma siamensis
AAGGTCAAATGAACACAAATACGTTCGTTTAGTGACAGAGGCTATCAGAAGAGTGTGGAAGGTCGCATCTCATCTAATAAACAAATCGACAGAAATGAAAATAGAACAGTGGGACTTAATACAACAGTTTAAGGAGAAGAATTAGATGAATATAGCAGAAATCACCAAAAAAGGGAAGAAGGAGCTGTTAAAGAATCAAAGAGAAAAGATGAAGAACTAAAAAGAATGAAAGAAGCACACACTGGAGAATTTTTTGAATTGCAAAAGAAAACATGAAGCACTGAAAAGACTAAAGGAAGTGTATGAAGAAAAAATAACAAGGATTGGATATAATTTTAGAGCACATACAAAGAGAATTAAATATGAAGAAGCCATATATAGAAAGACTAATTTCCAATTTAACGGAAGATGAAGAAGCCGTCCTGAAGATTTTGATGGCTTTAAGAAATGTATTGATTCTTCATGTCCTAGTAACTCAACTATTTGAAAGCTTTCCACTGTCACAAAAGTTGATACGCCAATGACGTAATGCGGTACTTTATTTTTGGATAGCTCTTAATATTCACATGCAGAATTGGAAAAAAAACACCAAACTAAAAGAGGTCAACATTTGTGACCTGGTAAAAAAAATTCCCTCAACATCGAAGTTAATCAGGATTTATTTTGCTCTCTTTATATATTTTCTACACAAAGGTGTGTGAGATATTTTAATAACTTCGTTAATAAAAAAATCGCTTGATTTAAGTATTGCTTATAATAAAAAGGTTCAAGGACATTTTAGAATAACGAGAAATACTACAAACTAACCCATAACCACACATGCATCTCTCCTTCCTTAAAAAGCTTATGAAGAAGGCATATGGATACAAGTACAAAAGGTTGTATTCAGTTATGTTCTTGTTGATTTTTTTATTTGCTATAAACGAGTTTTTAAAACACGCAAGTTATTCTTTTTCAGTCAGCAACCTATCTGGTGAAATTAAGTTTGAGACAGGCCCTTTATGGATTATACAAGCAGCAGCTGTGTATGGATGGTGTAAAATGCAAACATCATGTTGTATAATAGCTGTGGTTGCTGTGTCATTGGCAAACTCCCATGGCCATTTTATCGCTAATGATGCTCCTACTGTGATATGATTGCTGTTCTGGAGATAAAAATCCTTGTTCTCTATTACTGAAAAAAGAAAGTAGGTAAAACCTTTATATTCCAAACTTTCAAGAATTCACATACTGAATTCGAAAGATAATATTGACAGCTTTTTGTAGTATGCTCTTCAATACCTGTGAGAGTTAGAACGTGGTTATTTCTAACGTGCAGCAAAAGTATAGGAAAAGCAAGCCTAGCAAGATATTGTATGAGTAAGGAAATTCACTGTTATATTTAAACCAAGACAATTGTTCTGGGCTGTATTGCTGTATATAAGACGTAATTGATATGTTAAAAATTTAACTTCACTTATAAAGCGATGACACTTATTGATCCGGCTAGTTTGGCCCAAACTTATCGATAAAATAATATATTTCAGCCTGTAATTGAATTAATTATGCCTTTTTTCAGTTGATGTAAGAGGTTTTATGAGATTAGGAAGAGTTATGTAGTGGTTCTAACGGTTTATAAATTTTTTCCGGACTCTTGAAGGTCGGACTATTTAACCAGACCAATTTTTATGAGTAAAAGGAAGACCTTTTCAGTGAATATCATAACAAATGAACAGCAGCAGCAATATGCTTTCATTCCATCATATATATATATATAAAATCGTAATCTAGGCATATATAACTCCAACGCTATCAATATCTTCAATACAGCAGTACAAACATAATTTTCTATGTGTTACCAACACCACCACCACCTGGTGTCATGATGATAAATCTATCCCCAGGTTTGGCTTCAAAGGAGTTCTTGCCTCCTATGTTGATGACAGCATTATTATCCTTTTTAATCCAAAGATTTTGGCCTCGTTGGCCATCCTGCCCACCTTGTAACCCATGAGGTGCAATAGCCCTTCTTTCAGATAAGATAGAGGCGGTAACAGCGGTCCTAAACTCAACGTCCCTTATGACACCATTTCCCCCGGTATATTTACCAGCACCACCAGAACCTCTTCTAATGGAAAATTCCCTTAATATCACCGGGTATCGTCTCTCAAATACTTCTACATCAGTCATTCTGGTATTGGTCATATTTGTATGAACCGCATCACAACCATTCCATCCACTACCCATCCAGGAATCACAACCAGCACCAGATCCACCACAAATTGTCTCATAATAGCCAAACCCTTTAGTCACTTCACCGCTTACATTATCCTTAACATCACCAGAACCAAAGGTAAAATTGTTACAGTCACCTTGAGAATCGGCCATCACATTTAGTGTCTTTAAGATGACATCTGTTACACGCTGTGATGTTAATACATTACCACCAACAACTGCAGCACCACAGTTTGGATTTAAAATAGATCCATCTGGTACCACAATGGTGATAGGTTCTAAACAACCTTGGTTCAGTGGAATATCCTCGCCTACAAGACATCTTAATGAATACAGAATAGCTGAATTGGTAATTGCAATTGGAGCATTGGTGTTCCCATAAATTTGTGGCGACGTCCCAGTAAAATCAAAGACATACTTTTCATTGACTATATCCAAGGAGACCTTCAATTTTATAGCAGAACCATCATCCATATAATCTTCACCCACAAAAGTATTTGCTCCAAAATGATCAACTAATTTCCTTAACATTTCTTTGATTGTTTGAGAAGCATTTTCTTGAATTGCAATCATATATTTTAAAATTGTAGGGAAAGAGAATGTATCCACTAATTGTTCTATTAACTGGATGCCCTTTGTATTTGCTGCAACTTGAGCTTTCAAATCACTAATATTATCACTAATTCTTCTAGCACCAGAACAGCCAGGATATTTGGATGGTTCTTCAACGAATAATTTATACACCAAATCTTCTTGAAATACACCACCTTTCATCAATAACTCTGAATAAATGGTAGCACCTTCTTCGTACAATTCTTTGGAATTAGGAGGAATAGACCCAGGTAAGATACCTCCAATATCTGCATGATGTGCTCTAGAAGCTACATAGAACAGTAACTCCTTATTCTTTGAAAACGCAGGAGTTATTACGGTAATATCTGGTAAATGTGTACCTCCAATGTCAGGATGGTTGGTAATAATGACATCGCCAGGTTGTAATTTATTCTTCCATAACTTGGCCTGTGCTACTATACATGTTGACATAGACCCTAAATGAACAGGAACATGAGGAGCATTAGCAACTAACCCACCATCTTGATCAAATAGCGCACATGAGAAATCTAACCTTTCTTTAACATTTGTAGACACAGATGTTTTCCGCAACTGGGTACCCATTTGTTCCGCAATATCCATGAATCTGTGACTGAAAATTGATAGCATAATAGGATCAA
The DNA here is from genome assembly GCA_003708905.3 of Monosporozyma siamensis. Classification (NCBI taxonomy): domain Eukaryota; kingdom Fungi; phylum Ascomycota; class Saccharomycetes; order Saccharomycetales; family Saccharomycetaceae; genus Monosporozyma; species Monosporozyma siamensis. The sequence goes on from PPOL03000002.1 coordinate 3,447, forward strand.
TGGAATCATCCTTCTTACGTTCCTTTAATAACTTCTTCTCTTTGACATTAATAAAAATATGTGTTTTCAGTATTGTAGCATCTGCATTAGGTGGGATAATATTAGTTTGAGTCCCATCTGCCAAGATAGCAGGTCCTTTAATGACTGTTCCGATTTTTATATTGTCAATTCTGAAAACAGGTGTGCTTATTAACCCACCATCAAAATATACATCCTTGAAAAAACTAGCTTCCTTGGTAATGTTAATGGGACGGAATGTTTTAATTGATTGCATTTCTTGATCTACAGAGTTTTGTTCTCTAACATGAGATTTACCAATAGTTCTAATTCTAATATCATTTACAATGATATTCTTATTGTAAAAGGCAAAGCCAAATTCTCGCTTATAATTCTTATGAAATAAAGTTTCAAAATCACAATGCTCACCTTCTTCCATTATCAGCAAGGATGTTTCAGTAGCTTCATAAGATAAATTTAGATATCTTTGTACTTCGATATTCTCTACTGAGAAACCTTGCTTTACTAGTTCGCCAACACTTGCTTCGGCTAACGAGCTAAACTTTTCTTCTATAGCAATGGCTGCTTCTTCAGAACCTAAGACATAGGAGCATGGTTCTTGTTTCTCTTCAACAACATCTGCTAAATAAATACCGTATGCAGATAAAATAGAAGAATAACGGTGTGCAATAACAGTATTAATCCCTAGTGCTTGTGCAACCGCCACAGCGTGTTGACCACCAGCACCTCCAAATGTAACCAGATAATGATCAGAAACAACGTGACCTTTTGCCTCAGTAATTGCTCTAATGGGCCTAGCCATGACCTCATTGGCTACATTGATAAATCCATACGCCACTTCTTGAGCAGAAAAGTTTGAATTTAAATCCTTATTGATCACACTGGTGATTTCATTGAACAGTTTTGTAGTGGCCTCCAAGTCTAATGTCTCATTTTCGTTAGGTCCAAAAATCTTTGGGAAAAACTCTGGAACCAATCTTCCTAAAAACAAATTAGCATCTGTAATAGTTAATGGACCACCTTTTCTATAAGCAGCGGGACCTGGATCTGCAGTTGCAGAGCCGGGGCCTACTTTAAATAACCCATTTTCCCAAGATAGAATAGAACTACCACCTGCAGCCACTGTATGAATATCTAGTTGAGATGACTGAATTATAATACCAGCAGTTGTGGTTTCAAAAACATGTTCTAACTTGTTATCACCAAACCTACTAACATCTGTAGATGTACCCCCCATATCAAAACCAATTAAAGGAATGTTATTTGTAGTATCGAAGCATGTTGTAGAGTAACCGACAACACCACCAGCAGGACCAGATAAGATAGATTTCAAACCAGAAAATTTATTTTGATCCACTAACCCACCATCGGATTGCATGAATTGAATACTGGTATTTTCCCAGTTAGTCAACCCACTAAATATATTATCAAGATATTCCTTGATAACAGGAGTAAGGTATGCGTCTGCTACAGAACTATGTGCTCTGGGTAAAAATTTAATCATAGGCGATGTTTGACATGATAAAGACACATGTTGAAATCCCACTTCTTTGGCAATTTTACCTACCATTAACTCATGATCAGGATATGTATAAGAATGTAAGAAGGAAACTGCAATAGATCTTATACCAGTGTTATAAATTTCCACTAGCATACTTTTAACTGCAGCTTCATCCGGCTTCTTAAGAATACGTACTATTTCCCCACTCTTACCTACAACTGTGTTTTCTTCTTTACTGGGAACAGATTTCTTGAAGGGCAACTGTTCTGTATAATCTTCTAAAGTAATTCTTTCATGCACTTCAGCTACTACTTCATAAAGAGGTTTATACTTCCGAATATTTAAGTCAAATATATCCGGTCTTGTCTGATCACCAATCAATAAAGAATCTTTAAACCCTTTTGTGACAATAAATGCACAACGTTCACCAGTTCTCTCTAAGGCACAATTTGTCGCTAAAGTAGTCCCCATTCTAATTGATGCAACATTTGACATATCCAAAGGGACATTACGTGGGATGACTTTGTTCCCAAACTTCTCTAATACTCTTCTAATACCTTCTAAAGGTGCATCTTTATAATTTCTGGGATCTACAGAGAGTAATTTTATGACCAAATCATCCTCGGGCTTCCCAGATCCAGAATTCGCAATAACATCTGTGAAAGTACCACCACGGTCTATAGCTATTCGTATTAACTTCTTATTATCAGTGACTGTCATCGTGTAACACGGTCTAGCTTACTTTTGTTGACAGTGACTATGACTAAATCTATTGATTAATCTTCCGGAGGTGACTAAGATCTGTCAAAGTTGAAAGTTTCTAAGATTTGATAATTTAAGTGACGCAATTAATAACAGCAGGTCACGATACAGAAGTTATTAATATATAATACACATATTAATCTATACATAGTACATACGGTATATAATGAGATTTCATAAAGCTGGTTGGTTTGGATCCGGATTGTCTGTTTGGGAAGTTTCTGGGGTGGCTTCGTTAGAACCTGATTTCATGTATGCGTCTAATTCGGCGTCCAACTCTTCCAAAGTAGGCTTATGGGGTCTCTCCTTCTTTGTTACACCTCTTGTTCTTTGTTGATGTGGTTGTGGTTGTCTTTGGTAGTGACTACCAAAGGACCCAGCCATATCATTAGCACGTCCTCTTTTTTGTTTTTTTGGTTTCTGTTCAAACACCTCCACAATCACTTTAAACCCATCTTTAATCTCATAATTATTATATTTGGTGACAAATTCATTCATAATATCAAGGGTCTCGAACTCTAATACAAAAGTTCTATCTTCTTTAGTATCAAAGATTTTGTTATAAATAGGAGTGTGACCGAAATCTTTCACCAAATCATCAAGGGAATAATCCGAGATGTCTAATGGGATATGTGTCATTCTCACTCTGTATTTGGGAGGTAGTGGGACAGGTTTATCTAGACGATCCCCTAGAATATCAGCTCTTAAATCACGACGACGATATCTCTGCAAGTTTTATTAGAAAGTTAGTAAGTTTCACTCCACCTTTTCTAATCAATATACAAAAAGGAAATGAATATGTAGGGCAGTCAACACAATGGAGAACTACAAAGCACATTTCGTAGTACATACAGTAACATGATGTCTTGGACCATCTGGGGTTCTTTCCTGTGGATAAGAAAAAAAGTGGGCAATCCTATAATCTTACAAAGTAAGATTATAGTTGTTAATTATGTTAGTATGAATTATCACATAAACAGCTAAAGGGACATGACGTATGAGGTGGAGGACATACGGAATTCAATGGTTGATCCATGGCTGGTTGCTTGGAGTTGTTGCGTGTGTTCTTGTTAGAAGAGTTCAGGTTTCAAGACATCTTTTCAATGTAAGCTTTTTGTAAATTTTATGCAGAACGACTTTTTTTCTGCCCTTGCCCATTATAATGGGCATAGCACCAGAAGAAGTTACAGTTGTATACACCATTATATACTTTAAACAAGCTCTAAATCAGCAAATACATCGTGGAAACGATTATTACGTATGTATCTTTTCTTTACCTGGTTTAACCAAACAACTGATTTGGCAAATTGTCTTAGTGATGGTTCGACGGTGGACAGATTTCCATATGCAACGACCAATCTGTAAGCAGCTTCTTCAGAAGTTTGGTATTCTTCTAGGACTCCATATTTGTTGTTGATAGCCTCTGCCAAGACAGGAACGATATTCAAGTGGTTTGAGTGTGTAGCATCCTGAACAATTAAGCTGGAATAATTCAATAATAAAGTGGCCACAGCGATGGCTAAATTTTGAGATTGACGTAATGTAGCTTCAGGGAATAATGTATCGATAGTTTCAAACACAGAACTGTATACGTTAGGACTTGACATAAGTTTTGTTCCCCAGCTCTTGTTATGGAAACAATTCGTTAAGATCCGTACTGTCAACATAGTAATGTTGATATCTTTATTATTTAAACCTTCTTCAATGTACCCACTGATATTTGTAGATTCTGGTAATTTATCCACAATCAGTCTTATTATATCGAATGCAGGTACTTTATTACTCCACACACTCTTTATTTTAGAAGCAATATCATATAATACCTCATAATTGCTGTTAAGATCATCTAATGAGGTACCAATTAAAGCCAAATCTTCATCATTAAATGTTTGTTCTTTCACATTCATCTTTACAATTCCATTAAATAAAATTTCCGGTTTGTACGATTTTAAGGATAAATAAGTTTTTACAGGGAGGACCCTCATGGCAAATGTGTTTACAGGTGGGGCAACTGTAGTAGTAGGTTGGGAGGTGGTTGACTCAGGATTTCCTAAAGCGACACCACTAGCATTCTTAATGATAAATTGAACTATTTGCTCTCTGTAGTCCGAAGGTAACTCGTATCTCATAATAAATTTATCTGCTATCTCGTATGGATTATCACTAACATTTAAGGCAAGTTTTAAAGGTGGCTTACCTTCTTCAATGTCTACATCAAACACAAAATCGTACATTTTACCCTCATATTCAATTTTTTTATCACTACCAGTACTTGATGATCCTACTACATCGCCCACTTTAGTCCATTTCCCATTGGAATATTGGTGGGCTTCAATAACACCGGTGGGGGCCTTTATCACTACTAATTGACCTTCTTTCTTACCTGGAGTTTGTAAAATTTCATAAGGTGATAATTTAGATTCATCAAATCCCATAGTGCTGGAATTTAAAGCTGTAGCCTCGACTTCCTTTTGTAAAACGTCAATTTCTTCTTGTGATGCAAGACGTGATGTTTCTTTGGTAAAGATACGAATATAATTATCACTACTACCAACAATAATATCTCCATTGGGTAAAAAATCGCAACACCAAAGAGAAATTGCAGGTAATCTAATCACTTGTTTTATTTCAGCAGTGGTTAGATCCCATACTCTTAATGATCTATCTTCACCACAACTAATCAACTCGTTGGTGTCCTTGTTATATTTGATCTGATACACAAAACTTTCATGACCTTCCAAAGTATGTTTAACATTACCATCAAAATCAATAATCTTAACGGTGCCATCATTGGAACAAGTAGCAAATAAAGTACCTTCATCATTTAATATTGCCACATGTCTAATGACATCATGATGAATATTATTAAATTGTTTTAAGATAGAATCATTTTCCCAAATGCGTATTGTTCTATCTGCAGACACTGTGATAAAATGGTTTCTATTACCAGGTAAAATCTTTGCATCCCAAACAGGGGCATCATGGCCTGCCAAATTGTATTTGCACACACCATTAGACCAAACTTTTGCAGTCTTATCCCAACTACAACTAATCAATTCGTCATCTGTAAGGGATAAAGAACATACATTAGCATTATGGCCCATTAGTGTATATAAGGGTTCAGAATTTTTTTCCAAAGTGGCAAAAATGGAATGACCATTAATCAGAGAATCCTTACCGGCATAAAAGACTACTTGGTTCTTAGCATCATAGCAAACACTGTTAAGAAACTCTGGAGAGGTATAAATGGTGGTATCTTGCCACTTATGAGCATCTCCAGATTCTTCACTCCATATTCTGACAGATCCATCTCGGGAAACACTCGCAATCTTTGCATTGTCGATCACGGCCACATCTTTCACGTCTTGTGTGTGGCCTTTCAAAGTAGCACTCAATTGATACTGCGGCATGTTGATTAAAAGTAGTGATGGTGGTGGTTCAACCTTGGTATATCAAAATATATTCTTCCAGTTCTTTTCACTCAGCCTTTGACATCTTTTTCGTTTAATTCCTCGAGAGGTGAAAAATAATAACGAAAAATTATGACGAAAATCAATAGCAAATTGCACTTTAAAACAGCAGTTAAAACACAAATAAACAACATAAGCAACTTCCATTGAGTGCACACACAGCCACTAAACTCTAAGATTGTACATAACAAGTTTGTGTGTAAGAGGTTGCCACTTTTAAAGATTCACAAAATATGTCCTGTCCTTTACTTTTTGTTCAAACTTCTGAAGGGTTGTATTTCAAGACTGCCATTTCTGGTGCTTCTCCAGATCAAGAGAATGCTATCTTCTTAGGGTCTCAAGGTAATACTGTGGACTCCATCCCAGTGGAAGAATTCCCAATCCAAGAAAAAGTTACCAAGATTGCTGCTTTATTAGGTGTTATCTCTCTTAAATTAAATAAATATGCTATTATTGCTAACACTGTTGAAGATACAGGTAGATTGAATGGGAGTCACATTATTTATAAAGTGGCTCAACATTCTATTGTTCCCATTAGAGCTACTAGTCGTTTAATGGATTCAGATGATGTTGAATATTTGAAATTATTAGAAACTCAACTAAACAATTCAACTTTATTCTTCTCTTACACATATGATTTAACCCATTCGATGCAAAGAAATGAAAAGATTGGTAATATTACATCCTACAGTTGGGAAAATGTTGATACCAGATTTTTCTGGAATCATTACATTACTGATGAGTTAAGATCTGCTGCTGCCAAGGATAAAACAATTGGTAGATTTATTCAACCAGTTATCTATGGGTATGCTAAAGTGATAGATACTATCTTTAACAGCACCCCCATTGCCATTGGGTTAATTACAAGACGTAGTAGATTTAGAGCCGGTACTAGATATTTCCGTCGTGGGGTTGACAGTGAAGGGAATGTTGGTAATTATAATGAAAATGAACAAATTTTGGTAGTTCAAAATACCAAGGATTCCACTTGTGATGTTTTTTCCTTCTTACAGACAAGAGGTTCAGTTCCAGTGTATTGGGCTGAAATTAATAATTTGAAATACAAACCAAATTTAGTTCTTGGTGATAATTCTACTTTACAATCTACAAAGAAACATTTTGATCAACAGGTGGAACTTTATGGTGACAATTATTTAGTCAATTTAGTCAACCAAAAGGGTCATGAATTACCTGTCAAACAATCTTATGAAAATGCTGTTGAACAATTGAATAACCCAAAATTGCATTACATTTATTTTGATTTTCATCATGAATGTCGTAAGATGCAATGGCATAGAGTTAAATTATTGATTGATCAATTATCTGAAATGGGATTATCTAATGATGATGTATTCCATAAGATTATTGACCAAAATGGTACTTCTACTTTGAAAGTTATTCGTACTCAATCTTCTACTGTGAGAACCAATTGTATGGATTGTTTAGATAGAACTAATGTGGTTCAATCTGTCTTAGCTCATTGGGTCTTACAAAGAGAATTTGAAATTTCTAAAGTTACTATCGAGGGTAATTTATGGGAATCTGATAAATCGTTATTATCAATTTTCCAAAACCTTTGGGCTGATAATGCAGATGCAGTTAGTGTTTCTTATTCTGGTACTGGTGCATTAAAGACTGATTTTACTAGGACTGGTAAACGTACTCGTATGGGTGCATTTAATGATTTTATTAATTCTGCATCACGTTATTATCAAAATAATTTAACTGATGGTCCTAGACAAGATTCGTATGATTTGTTCCTTGGTAATTTTAAACCATACGAATATTCTATGTTATCTCCATTTGTTGATAAGAGACCATTTTGGATTCAAATTTTACCAACAATTTTATATGCCTCATTCACAGTCTTATTAGCTACCATCTTTTTCCCCAAGAATTATTTTACCAGCAAGAAAAACTTACTTTTCTTCTTTGTATCTTTATTAGTGGTTATCTTTGCCTTAAAGACAATTTTCCAAAATGGTATGCAATATGTTAATTGGCCAAAACTTGTTGATGTTGGTTTCTTAACAACAAATACTCCATATAAGGAAAAAACCAAGAATGATAATGGCTTTAAATTTATTCCAAGTAATAAGTATGTGAAACCACTTTCTTCTAAGAAGGAATGAGCCTATCTCCTTTTTCAAACGATCATACTGTTTTTTGTTTTCTGTTGAACTTTGACGTTGTATTTTCTTTATGTATTCTCTTTTATATAGATGACATAAATATCTGTCTAAAAATTATTTTCCTCTACAAGTAATTTATTTATGCTTTAATTTTAAAATGTATCATATACAAGTTTACTTTATAACTGTTTATGTTTATATAAAAAATGTCTTACTTACATAAATCTTGAATAAATTGTTTAACATCATTTGATCTCATTAATGCTTCACCTACTAAAAACCCACGAACACCTTGTTCTTTATATAGTTCAGTATCCTTTGGAGATAAAATACCAGATAATGCCACTAATATGGTATCCTTTGGAGTAGAATCCACTAATTTACTTGTTGTGTTTAGATCAACGCTAAAAGAATGTAAATCTCTGTTATTAACACCAATAACTTTAGCACCAATAGCCACAGCACGATCTAATTCTTCCTTTGAATTAACTTCCACTAATGGTTCTATACCCATTTCCTTAGTGGCAAAATTATATAATTCAATTAATTCATCTTGAGTTAGCATTTTCACGATTAATAAGACAGTATCAGCACCAGCTAATCTAGCTTCTAAGATTTGATATTTGGAGAAGATAAATTCTTTTCTTAAAAGACATGGTCTATCTTGTGGATTAGTTTTATATTCAATATCTAAAGCTCTTCTAACATTAATTAAATCTTGTAATTGACCCTTAAACCAATGTGGTTCAGTTAAAATAGAAATTGCAGAAGCACCAGCTTTAGCATATTTTAAACCTTGTTCTGCTGCGACAACATCAAGATTAATATCACCCTTTGATGGAGAAGCACGTTTAATTTCAGAAAGTACGACAGCTCTATTTTCAGATTTTTGTAATTGTGTAGGGAAATCTTGTACAGCTGGTGCTAAACCAAGTTTAAAATTAGTCTCTAAATCTTTATAAGTGAACCCTGGAATTTCACTTTGTGCCTTAATATCTTGTTTTCTCTTTTCATAAATACGGTCTAAGATTGATGTACCTTTAATGGTAGATGTTTTATTAATATTAGCAGAATTTTCTTCCCAAGTTCCACCAGTAACATTTAAAATATTTTTAATCATTAAATGACCTTCCTCGGTAAGAATTGATTCAGGATGAAATTGAACACCTTCCACGGTATATTTTTTGTGTCTAACACCCATAATGACACCACTTTCAGTTCTAGCAGTAACTTCAAGGACATCAGGTAAAGTATCTTTTGTCCCTGCTAAAGAATGATATCTAGTGACTAAAACACCTTGTGGAACATTTTTGAAAAACCCTTTGTTATCATGAGTGATAGCTGAAGTCTTACCATGGACGATTTCACCAGCAAAGGCAACTTTACCACCAAAGACTTCATACATACATTGTTGACCCATACAGACACCAAATACTGGGATCTTACCAGTGAAATAACTAATACAATCTTTTGAAATACCAGAATCAGTAGCCGGAGTGCCCGGACCGGGAGAAATTAAAATAAGATCTGGGTTTAAAGCTGCGACTTCATCAACAGTGATCTTATCATTACGATAGACATCAACTTTAGCACCTTCTTGACATAAATATTCATAAATATTCCAAGTGAAGGAATCGTAGTTATCGATCATTACCACATGTTTTTGTGCCATTTTTGTTTGTGTTTTGGTTGTAATTTTTTATTTACCTTGTATTCTAGTTACGGACTAGACTAACAGACCACTTAAATATGGGGAACAACAACTCTATAAATACCAAACTCGAAGGTTAAATCTTGCCAAAATCGATATTTGCTCTTCGAGATTTCTTGTAAATTTTTCATAGCCAAAAAAATGTGAGTCAGAAACAAAAAGTCACGTGGTTTGTGAGTAATATAGTGCGTTTATAAGGCGACTGTAACCAGCAAAGGGCTTTGTTAAGAGGCTCTATGGTTCATCAGCTTGATTGGGTATCCTATGGTAATGTTATAGGAGATTTTCCCCTTTCTCTCTGTGTTTCTTGGTGGTTTAATGCACTGGGCGATTATCCAATCTGTGGAGAGTCAATTATAAATGGAAACCAGCTTCACAAAGACAACAAAACAGCACAAATCATCCCTCACTGTTCCCAATAACACACACACAGCCATCCATTACCCATGCAATGGGACTTAGTATCCCCTTCTCAATGTGACAACTTCCCTTTTAAAACCAAACGAAAACGTGACTTTCTGCAATTTTTGACCGCTGTTTTCAAAATGAAAAAAAAATAACAGCCAAAAAGAATTTCAAAGTGAAGTTTGATCTCTCGAGCACCTTCTTTTGCGGTTGTTTGAACGAAACAAAGGCAGTCTGGTCGGTCAATTGACAGTGGTGTTGACTGGTTATTAGTAAGAACGAACTAACAAGCAAAACAAAAAATGTCTGGCATTATTGAAGCTTCTTCTGTATTAAGAAAGAGAAAACATTTGAAAAGAGGTATTAATTTCACTGTTATGGTCGTGGGTCAATCTGGATCTGGGAGATCCACTTTTATTAACACTTTATGTGGACAACAAGTGGTCGATACCTCAACAAGCATATTATTACCTACTGATACCTCTGTGGAAATTGATTTACAATTAAGAGAAGAAACTGTTGAATTAGAGGATGATGAAGGTGTCAAGATTCAATTAAATATTATTGATACACCCGGGTTTGGTTCCTCTTTGGACAACACCACATCATTTGAAATCATATCTGATTATATTCGTCATCAATATGATGAAATTTTATTAGAAGAAAGTCGTGTTAGAAGAAACCCTAGATTTAAAGATGGTAGAGTTCATGTTTGTTTATATTTAATTCAACCTACAGGGCATGGATTGAAGGAAATGGATGTGGAATTTATGAAACAATTAGGTACATTGGTTAATATTATACCAATTATTTGTAAAGCAGATTCATTAACTTTGGAAGAATTAAAATTAAATAAGAAATTAATTCAAGAAGATATTAATAGATTTAATTTACCAATTTATAATTTCCCCTTTGATGAAGAGGAAATTTCACAAGAAGATTATGAGACAAATATGTATTTACGTTCATTAGTACCCATGTCAATAATAGGTTCAAACGATGTATTTGAGGATGAGACGACACATACAATGATTCGTGGTAGAAAATATCTTTGGGGTACTATTGATGTTGAAGATACAAATTATTCAGATTTTGTTATCTTAAGAAATACTCTTTTAATATCACATTTACATGATTTAAAAGAATATACACATGAAATATTATATGAACATTATAGAACTGAGGCATTATCTGGTGGTAAAGATACTTCATCGTCCGCAGCACAAATAAGAAGAAAGAATAGTGGTAGTGCTATGGTAGGGTTAGGTGTATCAACAAGTACCACACCAACAGATCAACATTTTACAAATAATAACACTAATAAACAAGTATCAGATCAAACCTCAATTCCATCATCCACAGTGGGACAAACTAATAACGTAAATGATAATGATACATATTTGGCACGTGAAGAACAAATTAGATTAGAGGAAGAAAGATTAAAGGCCTTTGAAGAAAGGGTACAACAAGAATTATTATTGAAAAGACAAGAATTACTTGCTCGTGAACAAGAATTGAAAGAAATTGAAGCCCGTTTAGAAAGAGAAGCCCAGGAGACTGGTCCCATGGATGAATGAACATACATAAGATATCAAAATATAGTATAATATTTATAGTAATATAAGATGTGATAAACCCTGACTCAACACTACAAAGTTACCCTCAACGGCCATTTTTGCTGGCAGTTTTTTCTTGTTCTGCGAATATAAAAAGTTGATTTTAAATCTTTATTACCACTTTTCTACAATAACCTCCCAACAACAACACACATACACATTATTTCCTTTCCAATGATGATATGTATTAGATAGGGACAACTGAACCGTACCAACAAAAATAATGGACGGAGAATGTTGATTTATCTTTAAATGTCCAGTTTTTAGTAGAGCTTGGACGCATTCTGAGTGGGAGGATTGTGCTGTTGTCTTGTTTTGTACCTGTACTGGTTATGTAGATTATACTAACTTGTGGTAATGTCATGTAATACAGTATGTTCTTGTCAATACTTGGTGGTTATTTACCCACTATAAACACACGTCACCTTGCACGGCGCCTTTTTTTTCTTATTAACAACAGTGGAATATTCAAAATTTGTCACTGGAACCTTTGGCTGATGATTACCTAATTCTGGTGGTAAAGTATACCAACCACACACTTAGCTATATCCATATATATATAGTGGGTAGTTGTATAAGAAGGTGTATTCTTTTTTCTAACTTTTAACTACACAAAAGAAACGCAATACAAAAATGAGTGCAATCACAAATAACACTAAAGATGACCAAATTGATGAAGGTTTATATTCTCGTCAATTATACGTTCTAGGTAAAGAAGCAATGTTAAAGATGCAAAATTCTAACGTTTTAATCATTGGGCTAAAGGGGTTAGGTATTGAAATTGCTAAAAATGTTGCTTTAGCTGGTGTTAAATCTTTAACTTTACAAGATGATAAATCAATTGAATTACAAGATTTATCTACACAATTCTTCTTCACTGAAGCAGATATTGGTAAGCCAAGAGATGAAGTCTCCAAAGTTAAATTGGCTGAATTAAACGCTTATGTCCCTATTAAAGTGTTAGAACCAATCCTAGAAGAAAGACAATTAGAACCATTTCAAGTCATTGTAGTCACCGAGACAATGGCTTTAGAAGATAAGATTAAATTAAATAATTATTGTCATCAACATGGTATTAAATTCATCTCTACTGAGACAAGAGGTTTATTTGGTAATGTCTTTGTCGATTTTGGTGATGAATTTACCGTTATTGATACCACTGGTGAAGAACCACGTTCTGGTATTGTCTCTGATATTGAACCAGATGGTACTGTGACTATGTTAGATGATACCAGACATGGTTTGGAAGATGGGAAATATGTTAAATTCACTGAAGTGGAAGGTTTAGAAAAATTAAATGATGGTACTTTATTTAAAGTGGAAGTATTAGGTCCATTTGCCTTTAGAATTGGTAATGTGGAAAAATATGGTACTTATAAGAAAGGTGGTATTTTCACTGAAGTGAAAGTACCTACAAAGATTTCTTTCAAATCTTTACAAGATTCTATAAATGATCCAGAATATTGTTTCTCAGATTTTGCTAAATTTGATAGAAGTTCACAATTACATTTAGGTTTCCAAGCTTTACATTTTTTCACCATAAAACATAATGGTCAATTACCAAGACCAATGAATGAAGAAGATGCTAATGAATTAGTGAAACTAACTACTGATTTAGCTACACAACAACCAAATGTCATTGGTGATGCTCCAATTAATGAAAAATTAATTAAAGAATTATCTTACCAAGCAAGAGGTGATATTCCAGGTATGATTGCATTCTTCGGTGGTCTTGTTGCACAAGAAGTGTTAAAGGCTTGTTCTGGTAAATTTACTCCATTGAAACAATATATGTATTTTGATTCATTAGAATCTTTACCTGATTCCCAAAATTTCCCAAGAAATGAAGCCACTACAGCACCAATTGGATCTCGTTATGATAATCAAATTGCTGTATTTGGTATTGATTTCCAAAAGAAAGTTGCTAATTCAAAAGTTTTCCTTGTTGGGTCCGGTGCCATTGGTTGTGAAATGTTGAAAAATTGGGCTTTAATGGGTCTTGGATCAGGTGAAAAAGGTGGTATTATCGTCACAGATAATGACTCCATCGAAAAATCTAATTTAAATAGACAATTTTTGTTTAGATCAAAAGATGTTGGTAGAAATAAATCTGAAGTCGCTGCTGAATCAGTTATTAATATGAACCAAGATTTAGCTGGTAAAATTATTGCTAAGATTGATAAAGTTGGTCCCGAGACTGAAGATATCTTTAATGATGCATTCTGGCAATCTTTAGATTTTGTCACTAATGCATTAGATAATGTTGATGCTCGTACATATGTGGATCGTCGTTGTGTATTCTATGGTAAAGCTCTATTAGAATCTGGTACTTTGGGTACTAAGGGTAATACACAAGTTGTTATTCCAAGATTAACTGAATCATATTCTTCTTCGAGAGATCCACCAGAAAAATCTATTCCATTATGTACTTTACGTTCTTTCCCAAGTAAGATTGATCATACTATTGCATGGGCTAAATCTTTATTCCAAGGTTATTTCTCTGATGCTGCCGAAAATGTTAACATGTATTTAACACAAGATAATTTTATTGAACAAACCATGAAACAAACTGGTGATGTTAAAGGTATCCTAGAATCAATTAACGATTCATTAAATAATAAACCAAACAATTTTGATGATTGTGTTAAATGGGCTCGTCTAGAATTTGAAACAAAATTCAATCACGATATTAAACAATTATTATATAATTTCCCAGCTGATGCCAAGACCTCAAACGGTGAACCATTCTGGTCGGGTGCTAAACGTGCTCCAACTCCATTAGATTTTGATATCAATGATCCAAACCATATTGATTTCATCATTGCTGGTGCTTCATTACGTGCTTTCAATTATGGTATTCAAGTAGATGAAACTTTACCTGTAGAATATTTCCAAAAGATTATTGATTCAATGACTATTCCAGAATTCGTTCCAATTACAAATTTGAAGATTCAAGTTAATGATGAAGATCCAGATCCAAATGCCAATACTCCAATTGGTGATGATTTAGATGTCTTAGCTGCTTCTTTACCAGAACCATCCACACTAGCTGATTTCAAATTAAATACTGTAGAATTTGAAAAAGATGATGATACAAATCATCATATTCAATTTATTACAGCTTGTTCTAACTGCAGAGCTGAAAATTATTCTATTGAATTAGCGGATCGTCAAAAGACTAAATTCATTGCTGGTAGCATTATACCTGCTATTGCCACTACTACTTCTTTAGTGACTGGTTTAGTCAATTTAGAATTATACAAAGTTGTGGATCAAAAGACTGATATTGAACACTATAAGAATGGGTTCGTTAATTTAGCTTTACCATTTTTCGGTTTCTCTGAACCAATTGCATCTCCAAAGGCCAAATATAATGAAAAGACTTATGACAAGATTTGGGATAGATTTGATATTCAAGGTGATATTACTTTAAGAGATTTAATTGATCATTTTGAAAAGGAGGAAGGTTTAGAAATTACCATGTTATCATATGGTGTTTCCTTATTATATGCTTCTTTCTTCCCACCAAAGAAATTAAAGGATAGATATGATCTACCAATTACTCAAGTAGTTAAATTAGTCACTAAAAAGGAAATTCCTTCTCATGTTAAGACAATGATTTTAGAAATTTGCGCTGATGATAAACAAGGTGAAGATGTTGAAGTTCCATTTATTACAATCCATCTATAGTTCGTAATAACCCTTTCTAACAAACTTTTAACAATACTTTAATAAACGTTTTTATACCGTAAATAAATAATAAATAACTATTACTTACTATGTAAAAGTATCAATATAAGATTACCTATTCTTTTTAAACAGCTTCTTCTTCCTTTTGTCTCTTCTTTAAATTTTTAAGAATGGTATTGATCTCACTAACTAATTATTAATTTTTTGGATAATTTTTTCCACAAAGAATGTAAGAAATTAGTTCCAAGACAGGACAAGTTTGAACAATGTTGTCGAAGGTTTATAATTATTAATATTCGTCAATCGTCATCTCAAAAGTGAAACCAGTTTCAAAACTTTGAAGAAGTTTGATGTTACATTTTCTTTGCTAGAACCTTAGAATATTTAAAATACTAATACAAAAATTACAAATATATCTTATTTACAATATTTCTGAAAGCACCGTCTGAATTTAACAGATCATCATATGGACCTTGTTGAACCACTCTTCCATCTTTTAATACAACAATATCTTGACACGTCTTCATCATTTGTTTATCATGAGTAATGGCTATAACTAATGTATTAGGAATACCTGTGGCTACAAGGTTTTGAATAATCTTTGAACTTTCTGCATCTAATGCAGAGGTACATTCATCTAA
This sequence comes from Monosporozyma siamensis, assembly GCA_003708905.3. Classification (NCBI taxonomy): domain Eukaryota; kingdom Fungi; phylum Ascomycota; class Saccharomycetes; order Saccharomycetales; family Saccharomycetaceae; genus Monosporozyma; species Monosporozyma siamensis. Next base: position 19,393 of record PPOL03000002.1, read on the forward strand.
AATCAAAATTCTTCTTTTCGTTAACATTGCTCTGGCAATACATAAACGTTGCAACTGTCCTCCAGATAATAAATCCATGTCTATTTGAAAATTAAGTGTTCCAGGTAAAGTTTGGATAAAATCATAGATATCAACTGTCTTTAATACTGAAATTATTTCATAGTCTGAAACATTATTATTCAAACCGTATAATAAATTTTCTCTAATTGATCCATTGAATATAACAGGTGTTTGCTCCACTATAGAAATTTGATCCCTTAAGACATTTAAATTCCATTCCAATACATCGGTTCCATCAATAAATATAGAATTTGACTCAGGATTGTATAATCTTGTTAATAATGAAATTAATGTCGATTTCCCTGCACCAGATTCGCCCACGATAGCAACTGTACCACTAGATCCCAATATTAAGTTAAAATTGTTATAAACCTGCTTCTTCATTGCTGGATAGGAGAAGTTTAAGTGTTGTATTCTTATGAGACTCTTATTCTCATCGACTTGTGAGATTGGTAGATGTCTACCATGTTGATCAAAAATTTCTCTAGTCTTAGCCCATTCATCAATAATTCTATATGTCCAAACTGCTGCTCTTTGACCACGAGCCACTTCTGGGATTTGATTAATCAAATTGGAGCAAGTCATAATAGAAAACAATAATAATGTAAAAGTTTCAAACATTTTTTTAGAAGAATATTCCCCAGTGAAAACTAACTTAAGACCATAGTAGTACAGTATAGCCTGAATGCATAATGTCAATGTGTAAGTGAAAGATATACCAACGCCTGTAACAAAGGCACGTTTACGACCAATAATTTCAATATTTTTCATCAACAGTGAATGCTTGTTAACAAAATGATCTTGCAATTGAAGATACCTAATTGTTTTAATACCAGTCATTATTTCAAAAAGGCAGTTTTCTAAGTTAGCCACTTCTGATTTATATTCTGTTTCATATTGTTGTAAAAAGTATCCATAAATACCAGAAAATATTATGATCAAAGGAAACATAGAAATGCATACTAAACTCAATTTCCAACCAGAAACTAAAGCCCAAATCAACCCACACAAAGATACAACTATAAAAGTAGTAGCAGTACTCAAAAATTCACTAATCAAATTTCTCAAATCTCTAAGATCATTTAATAATACCGCTGACAATTCCGCAGGTCTATTTTGATCTTTCTTAAACCATTCATATTGATTATATTGTATAACACCCATTGCTGTTTTTCTTAAATGTAGTATCCAAATTTCACTACAATATCCAAGAATGAAAGATTTCAGGAAATTAAATATCCCATCTGCGACAGTTATTCCAAGTACAATTAATGACCATTTCATAAGATAGTATGAGTTGGAACCACTTTGACTCGGAACAATCCCATTCAGTAAATAACTAAAAGCAAAGGAAAATATAGGATTTGCTGCACCAGCTAACAAAGAACTTATAAGTCCAAAAATAAGAAGAGATTTTTTGTCTAAATCATAGGCCATATGTTTTGTTATGTTTAAAAGTGACATACCTTCAGATTTATCCTTATCTTGGTTTTTTATTTTATCAGAGTCCCCTGCACTCTTTTCAATATCAGCTTCAAACTCTATACCATTTTTAAAAATCGACGATTCTTTATAAACTGATTCATCTGAACTCGTTGTTGAAGGAATATCCGACCAATTTGCTAACATTTTATCTTTGTCGTTAGTTGGAGTAACTGAATCAGATAATATACTCCTATGCATGAAGTTATTATCTGCGTATTCATCAATAATCGAATTGGCTGGATCTTCTATAGCCTTCTTATTCCGTTGTATTTGATATAGCTCCTGGAATCTGCTACCAGAAGTTTCTAATAATTTATGTTTATACCCTGAATCTACGATAGATCCATGTTCAACAACATATAGTAAATCATTGGGATGAATCTGATCTAATTCATGGGTTAAAATTATTGTCGTATTACCTTGACGCCATTCCCGTATATTTTCCATTAACAATTGTCGATGTGTGATATCTAATGCTGAGACAGCTTCATCAAGGATTAAAATTGGTGTATTTCTAATAAATGCTCTAGCTAATGCAACACGTTGGGATTGTCCACCACTTAATGTGACACCTCCACTTCCAATTTTAGTATCTAATCCATCAGGAAGATCTTGAATAACTTTATCCAGTAATGCAAACTTACAGGCAGCGTTCAATTGCTCGTCATAGTGAGATGAATCATATTCTTGTTCTTGAAATCCTGGATAACCTAAAAGAATATTATTTCTAAGTGAATCATCAAAGAGTTTACACCGCTGTTCTACCACAGTAATATTGGCTATGATCCATTCTTGGTCAATGTCTCTAATGGAAACATCATTGATTTCAATATCACCCTCATATTGTTCATAAAATCTCAATAATAATTTGGATAAAGTAGATTTACCAGAACCAGATTTACCAACAATAAAAACTAACTCATTTACAGGAAATGTCATGGATATATCGTCTAGGATTTTAATCTGTGGTCTACTTGGATAGTTAAAGGAGATATTACTAAATTTGATACCTAATGCTTCATTAACAATCAGTCTTTTTGGGGTAATAACTTGTGGAGTCATTTTCGTATTTAGAATATCAGGATCTGGCTTAGACAAAAATGTATGAAGTTTAGTATTTGCCACATCACCTTTTTGTAAGATAATTATTTGATGAAATACTTCAGTTATGGTAGAACCTAACATAAGACATGCATGGAAACATGTAATGACATCATTGATATTAAGTTTCCCACGGCTAACCATTGTACAACCAAACCAAAAGCCTTGAACAAACATACAAAGGGTCAAGAATCTTATAAGGGTATAATTTAAAGAAGTGAAGAGACATGCTTTAATGAAAAGATCATTACATTTGGTGACTAATTGATCAAATTTATTAATTTCTAAATCCTGTGTATTATTATTTTTAATCATTTGAGTAGCATTCATAGACCACACTAAAACGTTAGCTGCTTTGGTAGTTTCTTGATTTTCTAAATCCATATATTTATTAATCAATCTTGAAAGTATAATTGCAATAATCATTATCAATGGAGCTGAACAAAGGATAATCAAGGTTAAAGACCATGAATAATAAAATGAAGTTCCAATCAAGGCACAAACAGTAATAGCACTTTGGAAAATGATAGCTGCAGCTTCAGAACTACTTTGTCTAACTTCTTCAACGCATCTATTTAATTGGGTGAAATTACCTAAGATATCATCGTTTGTATCATACCATTGGAATGATTTATTTAAGTAGGAAAATAACATATTGTCTCTTATTCTATAACTTTGTCTTTCTCCAATAAACATCCACGAAGAAATTAACCCCCACATAATTGGGAAACTTGCTGCCCCCAAGGCCATTAGTGACATCGATGTCACTGTTAAATTAGAAGGAACTTTATGTGAAGAGGAGATTTGGGTTAAAAGATCAAATATTTTACCTGTTAAAATTGAAGTAATGGCAGGAATAAGCCCCGTAGCAATTGTTGAAGTGACCATTATAACCAAGATGAATTTATCATGTTGTAATGATAAATTCATAAATATATTTTCTTTGAAATGCATCTTGCGTTGTGATCTGGTTCACTTTTTTCAGGTCAAGTCTTCTTTGGAGAGCTTAATCATGTTAGAAAATTATTGAAATCCATTTTACAAGCTCTATCATATATATATGATGATTCTTTATAGTGATGAGATTTGAAATGTTTCTAAAATCTTGCTTATTTCCTCAAAAATCGTGTAATTAACCTAATTAGGAAATTTACAAATGTTTCAAAATCTGTCTTCAGATGCAGACAAAAACGGCTGAATAAACCACAATCGTCCGGTTGAGAAGGGGAAACAAAGGAGTCTGTTGGGTAATATGGAGGATGCTTAATAGCAATCTTGTTTAACATTTCTCTGTCTTGATTGGAAGGGCTGCCCACATTAAATTTTTGTTTGATAATAGTCTGAAACCTGGTAGGTTACTCTGCTAATGAATCTATTATATATGACTGTAGCAGCAAGTATCATCATCATCCCTCACCATAAACCTATGTATTGGGAATATCCTTACTTATCTCTTTGGGTCAAAATAGTCTTGGAATGTAATAACATCATCCTATAACAAATATCAAAAAAATCAAATACAACACTTTGCAGGTTGCACTCTTAACTCCTTCGCGAATACACACGTATATATATACCTAGTAATATGAACCATAGAATACCGTTGTTTGTTCAAAGGTATGGACATAATAAGTTAGCCACCAGAGTACAAACAAAAGTCATTAACGAATTCATCTTAAATCGATATGGAGAATTTTTACAATATAATAATGTGATGTATTTATTTCGATGGGAATTAGACCCTGAAGTGAAGTATTTAAATCGGACACAAATATGGGATTCCTTTACACATAGTTTGATGGGATGTGGTGGATCTGGGAGGGGGAATGTTTATAAAATGTTACCTATAAGGTCCAAAATTTACACAGAAATAATGAAACAGGCATTGTTAAATGAAACAGAGACAGGGTGGATGCAATTTTCCAGAAAGAATGAAGATGTACGATGCTTATTTCAAGACCTTCCTTCCCATGAAATAACTGAATTAATTGAATATTTAAATCAAATATGTGATGTGTTATATACGGAGGGACACAAAGAAAACCTATATAAATTGTATCTTTCGAATCTGTGTATTAAAGTCTCGGGTCCCCATGGGATACAACTAGGAGATGAGATTATTAAACCGGATAATCATAGTAAAATGCTGGATTACGAAGGATTATTGAAATTGGCTCGTGAATCTCGAGAAGATTCTCCTTTAAAAACATTGTTCCAATTATTAATCACAAAACATCAACTAAACAAGCCATCTTTGGGACATGAACGGTTTGGAAAGGAGCATTGGTTGGTTTTATCTTGTTAATAATTATATCTTTGTTCTTTAAAGCTTTATATAAGTGAAAAAAAAAGTTTTGAAGAGAGCTACAAAAACCTTTCCAAACACAACAAGGAAGAAAAGAACACAGAACACACAAAATGAAGTTGCTTGACGTACTTACAAATGGTGAAGGATATTCTATGGCAGAATTGATGTTAGATGCAGATTTTAAGAAATGGGTTCTATTACCAATTTCCGTAATGATGATCTTAACAGGGTTATTAAAACAAGATTTAATGCTTTTAATAAGTCCCAAATATCGGGGTTATCCACGTGTGAAATTGAGTGAGATGCAGTGGTTTATGAAAGGTCAATTATTGTTAGCCAATGGTACAAATCTTGATGATGATTCCTATAATGTGAGACGTCATGAATTAATTGAAATTTTAACAAGTGGGAAATATGTAGCTCAGGAGAATAAAGATGCCAATGCTACAACAGCCATCTCAAACCCCTTGGCAGATCCAAGTATTAATGAATCATTAATGAATATGGCCAAGGGTAATATGGCAAGTTTTATTCCACAGACAATAATTATGTGGTGGGTTAATTATTTCTTCGGTGGATTTGTTATTATGAAACTACCATTCCCATTGACGGTTAAATTTAAAGATATGTTACAAAATGGGATCATGACAAGTGATTTAGATGTTCGTTGGGTGAGTGCAATCTCATGGTATTTCATTTCAGTTCTTGGTATGAATCCATTATATAATTTGATAAATGGTAATAAGAATCAACAAGAAATGACACAACAACCCAACATGAACCCAGTTCTTGGTGGTACGGGGCAACCAGCCCCGGATGTGTTAATGAAGAACTTGGCCAATGATTTAACCATTGCCACCAGACACGAATCCTGTTTTGAAGACATTGAAACCCGTGTGTTGACGATGTATTAGAGATGCCTTATATATTTAATTTATTATGTAAGAATTTTTCACATACAAATTTTTTTTCACTTAAAGACAAGAACATTGCAGCGTTTGAGTGTGAAGAGAAGACAGAAGAAGGTCATCAGAACGAGTATCACAATGACATTGAGTACTATTATATGTATTGGTATGGCTGGGTCAGGTAAGACCACTTTTATGCAAAGATTAAACAGTCATTTCCGTTCATCCAAGAAGGAAATTCCATATGTAATTAATTTAGATCCCGCTGTGTTAAAAGTCCCCTACGGTTGTAATATTGATATTCGTGATTCCATTAAATATAATAAAGTGATGGAAACGTATGGATTGGGTCCCAATGGTGCTATTGTGACCAGTTTAAACCTTTTCAGTACAAAGATTGATCAAGTGATTAAATTAGTGGAAACTAAGAAGGAGAAATATGAACATGTAATCGTTGATACTCCGGGACAAATTGAATGTTTTGTTTGGTCCGCATCCGGGTCTATTATTACTGAATCCTTTGCATCAAGTTTCCCCACGGTGATTGCATATATTATTGATACACCAAGAAATACAAACCCCACCACGTTTATGAGTAATATGTTATATGCATGTTCAATCCTGTATAAGACAAAATTACCAATGATTATTGTATTTAATAAGACAGATGTTGAGAAGGAAGATTTTGCTCGTGAATGGATGACAGATTTTGAATCATTTCAAACTGCTATTATGAATGATCAAGAATCAAATGATGTTGGTAATAGTGGATCAGGATATATGAATTCTTTGGTTAATTCCATGTCGTTAATGTTAGAAGAATTTTATAGTCAATTGGATGTTGTGGGGGTATCATCATACACTGGTGATGGATTTGATTCATTTTTAAAAGCTGTGGATGATAAAGTGGTAGAATATGAATCATATTATAAACAAGAAAGGGATAGAATTTTACGTGAGAAGGAAGAAGAAGAGAAAAGACGTAAAGAGAAATCGTTATCTGGGTTAATGAAAGATCTGGGATTACAAGATAAGAAGAAATCCGAAGGTGATGACAATGACGAGGCCGAAGTGATTAGTGATATTGAAGAGGGGGAAAACGATGGACTTGTAGAACCAGACACTGAAGAGACCACAGCCCATGAGTTTTCAGCAGAGAGAGAATATACTTTCCCTGAGAACGACAGATTAGAAGGTGAAATCAGTGACAAGACCCATCCGGATTTACAACAAAGATACCAAGCCGCGTTTGAATCCCAGGCAAAGACCACCAGTTCCAGCGTAGCAGAGGACATAGCCAAGTACATTAGACAGTAATCACCACCATGTAGTTTGTGTATATACAATCGAGTATTAATAATCCAGTTTCGTTGAGACCAGTGTCCCAAACGGGAAGCCACTTACCCAAAACGGCAGGGCATCGCCAGATCTGCAGGCACTTACTTCCTGAACGGGGAAAACCGGCCCAAACAAGAAACTTCCCCCCCCCTTGCCAGCAATGAAAAATTTTTCACTGCGAGGAAAAAACTTTTCATATAAAAACTGCCGGCGTTTCTCGAAGACCCTGCTGTGTTTGATGGAAGCTTCCATCTCTTGCAAGGATTAACCACAACACAAAGAGAGACCAGCACCACACACAATGTCCACCAATTTAGAATTACACTACACCAAAGTCATCGACGACAACAACTTGGAAGAATTAAGAGATATCTTAGTCTCCAAGGACTCCAAGTTATCCAACAGATTCAGAGCTTTATTCAATTTAAAGACTACTGCTGAAAACAAGGATGATCTTGAACGTGCTAACAAAGCCATCGAATACATGTACGGTACTTTTGTCGACGATTCTGAATTGTTAAAACATGAAGTTGCCTACGTTATGGGTCAAACTGCTAATTTATTCGCTGCTCCATTCTTAAGAAAAGTTATGTTAGATGCTAACCAACAACCAATGGTTAGACATGAAGCCGCTGAAGCTATCGGTGCTTTAGGTGACAAGGATTCTGTCGAAGATTTACAAAAATGTCTTTCTACTGATCCTCACCCAGCTGTTGTTCAAACTGCTGAATTGGCTTTAGCTAGAATTCAATGGGAACATTCTCCAGCTGCTGAAAATGAAAAATTACAAGCCTCTTTATATGCTTCCACTGATCCAGCTCCATCTTTATCTGTCGAAAAGGATTACACCATTCAACAATTACAAACTTTATTAAATGATCAAAAACAACCATTATTTGATCGTTATAGAGCTATGTTCAGATTAAGAGATATTGGTTCCTCCGAAGCCATTTCTGCTTTAGCCACTGGTTTCGATGATCCAAGTGCTCTTTTCAAACATGAAATTGCTTATGTCTTTGGTCAAATGGGTAATCCAGCTGCTGTTCCAAGATTAGTCGAAGTCTTAGCTAGAATGGAAGAAGCTCCAATGGTGAGACATGAAGCTGCTGAAGCTTTAGGTGCCATTGCCTCTCCTGATGTTGTTCCAGTCTTAAAACATTATTTAAATGATCCAGTCGATGTGGTCAGAGAATCTGCTATTGTGGCCTTAGATATGTACGAATATGAAAATTCTAACGAATTTGAATATGCTCCAGAAGCTAACTAAACAAAGTTGTGTTATTAACCCCAATTGCATATTAATGTATATGTATCATATATATTTTGTTCTATTTATCTATTTATTATCATTTTAATCTGATCTTTTCTTCTCTATTTATTTATTTATTTATTTATTGATTAATTCTTGATTAAATAACATTTCGACTTCCACAACAACCCACCATCACAAAGAATGAGAGATATCGTGTTTGTCACAGGGAATGCTAACAAGTTGAAGGAGGTTAAGATGCTTTTAAGCACTGACTCCATCAATTTGACCAACAATCCATTAGATTTAGATGAATTACAAGACACTGATTTAGTGGCCATTGCCAAAGATAAATGTAAGCAAGCGATGAAATTATTACCACCGGGACAAGAAGTGTTTGTTGAGGACACTGCTTTAACCTTTGATGAATTTAATGGTTTACCTGGTGCCTACATCAAATGGTTTGTTAAGAGTATGGGTCTAGACAAGATTGTACAAATGTTAGATTCATTTCCAAACAAAGGTGCTCAAGCCATCACCACGATTGCATTTGCTGATTCTCAGGGTGAAATTCATATCTTTCAAGGCGTGACAAGGGGTAAAATTGTGGCCAGTCGTGGGTCCTTAGACTTCGGTTGGGATTCCATCTTTGAACCTGTTGACACTCCAAATTTAACCTATGCAGAATTGTCCAAAGAGGATAAAAACAAGATTTCACATAGAGCCAAAGCTTTCGACGAATTCAAGGCCTTTTTAAACGCTTCAAATTGAATTCTGTTCCAATAATTTCATATATTTTATATATTTCTTATTTACAACAACACGCTTTAAACTCATCGAGTAATATTGGTGACACATCTCTTGTGAATTCCTGTCGTCAATTGCCAATTTGTATTTTTTTTTTTTAATTTTTGCTTTATGAAAATTTTTCAAAAAGATCTTTGGATTTTTTTAATGTGTCATCTCAAAAGTGAACCATCTTTAATTCGTCGTGTAAAAGGGACCTTCTAGTACCATTGGGAAGTCTGTCCTGCCTGTTTTGTTGCTGCTTTGACCCCTTAATATCCCCACGCCAAGCATGCTTCCAAGGATTAAAGAAGCTATTAGAATTGCAAACAATCCGACGTCAGATTCAATCTCCAAAAAACAAGCCATCGAATATTTAAATGAAATTAAACAAGATCCAAATGTCGTTCAATGGCTTGTCGCATTATTAACAGATTTAGAATCTGACCAGATGTCTAAATTTGTCTCTTTACAAATATTAAGTGATATTATATCTAACCCCTCCACGATCAATTTATCAAATATCATATTCGTTAAAGATTCAATCTTAACTTTATTAAAGGATAAAGTTAATAGAAATGAAAAGGATCCAGAATATTTGAGAAATAAACTTGCCGAGTTGATCACTAGATTATTTCTTTTAATGTATAGTGAATGTAATGGTAACCAATGGAATACATTTTTCATCGATTTATTTGCTATTTTACAAATTAATTCATTATTAGATACACATACATTATCATTCTCTACATTAGGGTTGGATTATTTGTTACGTATTTGTATCTATATTAATTCAGAGATTGCTGACCAAACTTTTATTAGATCAAAGGACATTCAATTGAAAAATAATTGTTTAAAGGATCAAATGAGATTAAATGATATCCCTTTATTAGTTAACATCTGGATTAACTCTTTAAGATATGTGTTAAATGATACAAAACAAAATGTGGATTCAAATTTAATGGAACTGACCACCTGGTCTCTATCATGTATTGGTTCATATATTTCATGGATTGATGTAAATTTGATCATAACACCAGAATATATTAACCTGATCTATAATTTCTTAGACTATAACGAGACAAAGATAGCATGTTCAAATTGTCTTTGTGAAATTATTACTAAGAAGATGAAACCTGGTGATAAATTATCTTTACTATCTCTTTTAAATTTAACTGATAAATTAAATGCAGTTACACATAATGAAGATATAGACATTAACGAAAATTTAGCTAAATTGGCTTCCACCATTGGATTAGAATTATCTTTAGTTATGGAACAATGTCAAGATACCATAGACAGTAACAATAATAACACAAACAACAATAACACTTCCACCACGACAAATAATAATATACCCACTGATATAGCAGAACTGCAGCAAATTTCTATAGCGGCAGATCAAAGAATACTAAATCAATGTGTACCATTAATTCTTAAATTTATGTCACATGAATATGACTCTGTTACACAACAATGTTTCCCATTTATTACACAATATCTTTCTGTCCTAAAGAAATTGTTTGCCATCGGTGGTAAACCTGGTTCTGCTGTATTAATTAATTCCAAGAAACAACCATTAGATCTTGAACATTCAAATTTCTTAGTAACATTAATGACCGTTATGTTTAAGAAAATGAGAATTGATGAAAGTTCAGATGAAGATTCACAAGATGATATAGATGAATTTAATGAAAGTATAAGGTTAAAATTGAAAACTTTCCAAGAAAGTGTTTGTGTCATTAATCCACAAATCTTTTTAGAAAATATTTCAAATATGATACAAACTTTATTAACCACTACCAATAATACTTCTAATACAAATTGGAGAGATTTAGAATTGGTGCTTTGGCAAATGAATAATTTATGTGAAACTATAAGAAATAATTTATTTGGTGTTCCTAAACAAGAAATTATTGCATCTCAACCTGCTCAAATGATGTTTAAATTTATGAATTTATTATTAAATAATACTTCTATTTTCCATATTGATAATTCATTTGTGGAAATTGCATTTTTTGAATTAATTGTGAGACATCATACTTTTATTAATGGTGAAAAGGAACATTTCACATTATTAAACATTTTTTGTTCTGAATTTGGTATGTTTAATAAGAGAGAAAGAGTAAGAATAAGATCATGGTATCTTTTCACTAGATTTATTAAGATGATTAAACCTAAATATACAATCAGTGTATTATCAGAGATTATATCTAAAGTTAATCCATTATTGACCATTAAGATAACTTCAATGAACTCAGATGGGACCGAAAATGATACCACTTTTGATAATCAAATGTACTTGTTTGAAGGTGTGGGTCTACTGATTGGTGCCAATTCTGAAACTAATTATGATATTCTTGATGAAGTGTTAAAACCAATGTTTACCCAATTAGAAACATGTATTTCAAGTCAAGTTCAAACACCTGAAGTCGTATTACAATGTCATCATATCTTAATGGCCATTGGTACTTTAGCAAGAGGTGTTCATGGTGGTCTTGTTCCGGAAAATCAAGTCAATAATGCTCTTGTTAATAAGAGATTAATTCATCAATCATTAATTGAAAAATTCTCTAATATTGCCGAAGTGGTTTTAGTAACATTTTCTTTTTTCAATAAACATGAAAATATTAGAGACGCATCAAGATTTACATTTTCAAGATTAATTCCAATTTTAAATAGTGGTATTGTACCGTTTGCTAATAAATTAATTGCATTATTTTTAGAATCGGATTTGAAAATGTTAGAATTAAATGATTTCTTAGGATTTTTAAGTCAAATGATTCATACCTTCCATAAGGATGAAAATTGTTTAGAATTATTTACCAATTTGTTGACTCCTACAGTGAATAAAGTTCATCAAATGATGACTCTAATTGAAAATGAAACATTGAATCAGAACAATCAAAACAATAATAGCCATAACATGTTAGACTCTTCAACCACTACAATGATAGAAACAAAAGATATTCATAATAAAAATATTATTGTCACAGATTCATTTAGAGATAAAATATTATTAAAAAAGGCATATTTTGCATTTTTACAATCATTTGTTACCAATAATGTCACTTCATTACTTTTAGCTCCAATTAATGGTAATGCATTATCAATTTTATTAACTGATTTATTAACTTATACCCCTGCAGAGATTCAAGAAACTTCTGCCATGAAATTGGCGTTAAATGTATTGGTGAATTTTATTAAATTTTTTGGTTCAGGTAAATGTGTTGATCCAAAAGATCCAAATGCAATGAATGTTCAAAAAATCGACGGTTTAAACGAATTTTTTATTACCAAAGTAATTCCATTAGTCTTCGAGGTTCCATTTAATCCAGAATATAAATTTAATGTCAAAGAAGGTACATATAGAATAGTGGCATGTGATTTATCTCGTTTATTAAAGGAATTATATTTACAAAATATTATGGATTCAAATAATCCAAATGCTATTAATTCAAATCCGTTACTTAAATATTTATCACAAATTTATCTACCACAAATTCAATTCCCAAATCAATTGGCTATGGAATTAATTGAAATGTTAGTCACACAAGATCAAAAAACATTTGAAAAATATTATGTCACTCTAATCGATAGATTAATGTCATAATAATTGTATCTATTACACACCCAAAAACAAATAACAAAAAAAAAAGCAACTGTTAGTAAGGCAATGGTGCTTATACCAGTATAAAAAATCCAAAACAAAAATAAATCTTCGCAAGTAATAATCTTCCCGTAAATTGCATACGTTTAAATGGCATTATATAAGTATCAAAAGTATACGTATTTGTCTGTATTAGTGTATGTACCTTTTAGCATCCTACATATTTAATAGTTAATATATTATATTTATTTATTTTATAAATATGCTTAAGTAACAAGTTATATCTTATCTCATTTAATATACTTACTGAATTTGTGATATTTTGACTAATAAATTTAATAATTGAATATGTTCATTGGTACCATTAGTTAATTTAGAATCAGCATCGAACATGATCAAAGATAATTTATTTTTAAAATTGGAATCATAAGATTCATTGGTTATATAATAATCATGTAATTGATCCACAATGGAAACACCAGACCAACCACTCTTAATGAAATCATTGACATATTCTGTCAATTGTGTTAAATCTTTAGCCTCGATCTTACTAATCATTTCTTTGAGTATTGGTGTAGGTACAACACCTGCTAATTCTTCGATTTGTTTAATAGACACCTCGTCTGTCCCCGTATAATCTATCAATTTGGCAGCAGATTGTAAAAGTGTAATAGCTCTTCTTAAATCACCAGCTGAAATGTCCAAAATTCTTTCTAAACTACCCTTTTCATATTTAACATTTTCTTGGGTAGCCACATATTGCAATCTTTCTAATGCATTGGAAACATCCAAAGATTTGAATCTAAATTTCGAACATCTCGAGGCCAATGGATCGATAATTCTGGTAATATAATTACAAATCATACAGAATCTTGTGACAGTAGAATATGTTTCCATGGTTCTACGTAATGCACTCTGAGCATCAGCGGTCATAGAATCTGCTTCATCTAAGATAATAATCTTATATGGTGGACAAGGATAATTCTCCAGGTCCTTTTTAGAGGGCTTTGACACAGTTAAACGTGCAAAATTCTTAATCTTCTCTCTCACAATGGAGATACCACGTTCATCAGATGCATTTAGTTCCAACACTCTTGTCTTCATTAACTCTGGACCAAATAATTCTTTAGTTAATGCCAAAATTGTAGAAGTTTTCCCTGTCCCTGGAGGACCATAGAACAACATATGTGACAGATTAGCAGATTTCAAAGTATGTTTTAGCACCGTGACAGCATGATCTTGGGCAGTCACTTCATCCAAATTCTTAGGTCTATATTTTTCAACCCAAGGTTTTGATTGTTCTTTATCAACATTGTTGTTAAGTTTTCTCTTCTTGTTGCTACCAAAACTTTCTATCATCTTTTATTGAATTGTTATTGATTTCACAGACCAAACCAAAGCCCTACTTGCCTCTTTTCTCTGCGTGTTTTGATCTTTAAATTTGGCGTCTTCTTCGAGACATCCAGCTAAATTTCACTAATCGAAAAAAAAAAATTGGATTGAAAAGGTAAACATCCACTATATAACATGTAGAAATAAGGGAATAAAGGTATATTTAATTAGATATCTTGATTGTAATAACGTCCTCACCAAAATGGACACCAGCCAATGTAATGTTGACAAAGATTCTCAATGGAAGTCGCCTGTTGAATCAATTTATCGACTTGTTCCGGAACCTCCAAATTTGTCAGATGTGGAATATCATTCCCTGTCAATTTGTCATTGATACGGCGTAGCACCAAAGTGGCTCTTGCATTCTTCAATTTACGTTCTTGTTCTTGTTCCATGAATTGAACTTCTTCTTGTGAAATTAGACCCTTTCTACACAATTCATTTGGATTTGGCATCGATAAATCAATCCCAGTTTGTTCAACAATCTTTTCCTTTGGAAGATCAGACCCCCAATAAATCAATGGATCTGAGGCAAAGGCTTCTAATAAAGCTATTAACGATTCTTGGTTATTGCGTAACACTCTCATCACATGTTCTGAGGTGATTCGGAAACTACCTTCAAGACCACCAATTTCCATTGCGTTAGTTAACATTCTTGTGAGACGGAAGGGAACTTTTTCAGGGAATTTACTTCTTAATATAGTTGATTCAAAACAGTCACCAAAATCAATATGAACTACTTTACCGGTGGTTCTATCCAACATTAAATTACTAGGATGACGATCACCAAGACCTAATATGTAACCTACCATTGACATGACAGCAAGTGATCGAGTATACATGGTACGCCTCTCTAACCAAAATTCTGAAGATTTACTTCTCAACCACAGAGCACGAGCCATATCGTCACCTTTAGTGTTATCCATTGAGTATTGGAAAACTTCAATCTTTTGTAACAATGTTAAATTATCATAATCTGGAGCCATTTGTAACATAATCCAATGCTCAATGTTTAATGGAATCTTATTTGCCTCTCTTTGGGTCTTGATTAAAACATGGAATGTATCGCTGTTAGAAACCCACCCCAATAGACCTGTCTTAGGAGATAATGGGATAGCTGGGAATTGTTGAATATCTAAATGTCTCTTAAATGATTCTGGGTCCTTTTGTAATAATGTATTCACTAGACCGAATAATTGCATTACCAAACTATCTTGACGAATATCTTCATGACCTTTTAATGCATATTGATAATACTTCCCATCATTACCCTTCATTGTAATCTTACGTGGTCTCTGTTTTGACGAAATAACAGAGATAGTAGATTGAAATTCTGCAATGTGGATTACTGGTTTATCAATAGTGTATGTCCCAGGTATAGCTAATTCTAAATCTTTTAAACTTAACAAATTCGGCGAAACATGTTGTAACTCTAGTGTTTGAAGAAGAGGTAGAGTTTGTGATATTTTCCTGAATATGGAATAATAAATATCCCAAGCCTCTTTCATAAATTTTCTATCACCCATACTACAATACTTTTCCACCAATTGTTTGGCTATCATTAAATCATGACCATATGCATTTTGGAAGGAAATTTCTCTTAACGTTTCAGGACCTTCATTTAAAGTCTCATAAAGAGGTTCTAGTATACTCAACATTTTATCAACATTATGCTCACCAAAATATTGTCTACTAGCTTCTTCCAATCCTTCATACCACTGCTCATGCCATAATACAGCCACTCTAATCAGCTCGTGACTAACCAGCTCACCTTGTTGAACTAATATAGGGCTATGTGAAAACATTTTATCAATTATTGATTGAGCAGCATTTCTTCTTGACAAAGATTCTGATTTAATTGCAACAGTTAATGGATAAATTAAGGCCTGAGGATGTAACTTACCCATATCAGATAATAATGCTAACAATGATCTACTCACAATATGATTTGGTTGATGTATATGAGAAATAAGTTGAGGTAGAACTTCTAACCAAGTACCAATCTTAGTAGATGCAAAACCTTCATGCATTGCTTGTGACGCTTCAGGAATCCCACCGAAAGTAAACCAAAGAGTCAACAATCTAAGGGCATCTTGCATCGAACTTGTTCCAGATAAGGAAATAGAATGGAAGAAACCTTGAATTGCAGGCACCACATGTCTGTGAATTAAACGTGTGTCATCTTGTGACATTTGTATATTTACATCATGTACATCCACTGTAGTACCTTCGTGTTTGCCAGATTTATTTTTTCCTTCTGTATCAGACAATCCAGCTGATATGACTTCAAAATTGGCCAAAGCCCAACTATGCCATGCTTTATAAGAATTTGGATCAAATAATGTAGCTAAGAAATAAGAACTTAAAATCTTGTCGGATTTAGTCTTTGTCCATGTTGGGTCCAAAGAAATCATCCACTTACCTTGTTTCAAAAAACATCTAGCCAATAATTCCTTGTATGTATCAGAATTCTTCATTGATACATTATCTTTCTTTGCATTCAATTCCGCAACAATGTTACTTTCATCAAGCCCCAATTCTGCTACCATCTTTGATGTTAAGACTTCTAAATTATCTAACGCTTCCTTTTGAGAATTTGATGCCCACAAATATTTAATCTTAGCATAGATAACAGATGGTGGGGCTTTTGCAGTTTTAACTTGGTTAGTGGAGTGAATTTCATCCACCAATCGATCCAACATAACTTTAGTCAAGTTCATTCTTCCGGACTTTCTGCATAGATTTGCAAATTCTATGGAAATATCTAACGCTTCCTTTGGAGAAAGCACTATGGATCTAATCTGCAAAAGATTTTGCCAAGTATCCACATTTCTTTGTACACCCATTAATCTCTTTGACCAAATTTCTCTTATCTGGTTACGTGTATTCGATGAATGTGACGCCAGTTTATACTTGACAACTTCCTCTAATTCAGTAGCCATCTGAGCTTTAGTAATCAGGCTGTATAATCTAGAATAATTTTCATTACCTAGACTTGAAATATCATCAATTATCAGTTCCCTTGCATTCTTAAGATGTTTGTTTGCATCTGTAAAGTTGTAACCGTGGATATTTAAAATGGCATTAATAAATTCATAATTTTGAGTATCTGAAGATAAAATATCGACATATTTTCTTATTTCACCCCAATTACCTAACATCCAGGTTGCAGTAGCAGCAAGTGGGGCAACCTTCTTCTTAGTTGATAAATCAATCTTTCCCCAGTGTAAGTCTGTGAGAGCGGCTAATTCTGGCCACTCACCAAGTGCATATAAGGATCTCATCTTACCAAGAGTAACATCTAGAGATTGTTCTCCTGAAAGTTCTCGTTCTTTATAAGAATGTAATGCATCTTCCCAACGCTGTAATTTTTCATACCATACTTCCTTCGATTGTAAGTTATGGTTATTTTGTGCATACTTTAATATCCCTATTGCAGAGTCTGTTTGATGCAATTGGTTATTAATGTTAAGTAAAGTCTCAATAGTTTTAGGATTTGGATCATATTTAAATTCTAATTCTTTGTAATAAAGTGCTTTTGTATAAAAATTGCATGTTTGTGAGAAATCACCAAGCTTTTCTAAAGATATTGGTAATGGTGTGTTGTTGTGTTCCATATATTCGATTAAAGTAAGTAGATTCTGATGAATATCTAAAGGACATTCAGAGGAGTATAATGCTTTTGTTAATGCATCTGCCAACGATTGTTGGTTGGAATCACTAAGTTCTTTCCAACAGCTTGCAAAGGAGACATTGAATAATTCTTTCACAATTGGAAATGGAATAGTTACAAGTGTAAAGCATGATCGTAAGGCAAGTGAGGGAGACTCTTTCAATACTTGCACAGAGAAACGTCTAAACCATTCTTGCCAGGCTTCTTTTGTCTTAATATGATTACAATCCCAACTTAGACTTAGTGCTTGTTGATTCACAGGATATTTCTCTAATTCCTTAAACTCTTCACTAGAATCCTTATTTGTGTCATCAATATCTCTCTCGTTGATAAGACTAGAGGGAATTTTTTCGTTGTTCAACAATTTATTTACAAGCTGGTCATAAACAGAGTGCTGTATGTGTTTCTGTAATAATATTTTATTTATTATTGGAATATAAATTAAAAAGTCAGTGTTTGTTTGGATGAGAAGAAGACAGAAAGTATTCAGTACAGCCTTATTCAGGTCAGGGTCGTCATCATTTAATGTTCTTAAAAGGCTCTGTATTATACGCGATATCATATCTGAGAGATCAATAAGTTTAGCTAGTTTACCTAGTGTTACAATGGCAGCTTTTCTTAAAGGAATGGTAGAGAACTCTGAAATACGAATTACTGTTGGTAAAATTAAGTAGGAATAATTTTCTAAACTGGGACCAAATGTTACTAAGGACTTGAGTAAAACAACAGAAGTTTTTCTCCCACTAGATTTATCTGTGTCTAAAATATTCAAATAGATGGACAAAGCTGCGGGTACAAACTGTTTGAAGTTCTTTGTTAACCCCTTTGATAAAGATTCCATAACAACCACTATTGTTTGCTGAAGTGTCTTAATAGACAAGAATTCATTAATAAGTGCTAAGACATCAGCGATATATGGAATCATATGTTCCTTAACAATTACGACGATTGTGGCCAATTGTTGGAAATAGAATTCTAAAATAGAAGGAGGACAAAGCTTCATGACAGATATCAATGCAGGAACAACCTTTTCTAGTAAAATGTAAGATTGTTTCCCCATATTCTGAAATATGTGTAAAATAGACTGTACAATAGCAGTATGGTGTGGCGAATAGGTTGAATCAGTCATTATACGGCATAATATATCGATTACAACGAGAGGATAATATGTTACATCTCCTGGAGACATCCCATTTATTAGAAGATCAATATCAATATGGGACTTGTCTAATGTTTCATTTTTTGATGAAGTAGCGGTAATAGAAATTTCCCTGTGCTTATATGGGTCTAAAGCACCCAAAGTACCTATCAATTTTAAGGTATCTATTCTCATATCCTTTGGAAGATCACTTTTTAATATCCCCATTAACAAACCAAGTAAATCACCATAATCTAATAAAGGAGATATGACATAACAAGTTGATGCTGACAATATTGTTAAAGTCTTTACAGCCGCATGTTTCTTAAAATTATTAGATTTATCTTTTAATATTTGCATAATTAACGTTATTAGTTCATCCAGATAGGGTATCATATCTTTTTCAATAATATTTGACAGTTGAGCAATCGCCTCTAAACTGCTACATACCACAACTGATGAATTATCAGAAGCGCATTCTAACAAAAGATTCATCAATAACTTAGTATATGGTTCCACAATAGTTTTGTTATAGCTGCATTGTATTTTAATCAAACTCAAACACTCTTCCTTTTTTCGTGGCCAAGTTGTATATTTTAACACAGTAACAAGTTCTGATAATGATTTCCTAAGTAGAGGGACAATATATGATGGATTTACTAAGCTTAATCTACCTAGTAAATTCATACTTTCTTGTTGTATAGCAAACACTTCATCTTTCAAGCTTGCAAATAATAGTCTACAATTATCAGGTTGAGCCAATTGAGCATCAAAACTAGTTCCTAATATCTTAAAAGTTTCTAATCGAATATCAGCTACTGGATCAGTAAGAGCTGTGATTATAATTTTAGATAACACTTCGTTAACAGAATCTAATGAATATTTATCGTCAGAAGATGTCATCTTCTTATCCCATGAGTAAATATCACAAGTTGTTAATATAGCATGTTTCCTAACCACAGGATTATCATGCTCACAATATGGGATAATAACCACTCTTGTGAAATATGTTAATGAACATTCAACTTTAACGTTTCTCATCATTTGTAGTGCTTGTGCAACAATTTGGGCGTCTTTTACCTTATCCTTTGGTTCATCATTTTTATTAAAGATATATTTATTTCTCCAGTTTTGGCCATTAACTGTTAATGAAGGATGTAATTTACTTTTCTTTTGGAAATGCTCAAAACTTTCACCAGCTAGATAATAGCTTAGTAACCAAAGAAGTTTCTTATTGATAGTATGTTCTAATGCGGGAATATTTTTAACTAAAACTTGCAGCGTCTCTTCCATGTAGTCCGACAATGTGCATGCCATTATTAATTTTAGTAAATCCTTGTTTAAATATTTTGCCAATGCTGGACCCATGGCTACCACTAACTTACTGATACAATAGAATAATTCCTTTTCATAGTGTTTCCTCACTTTAGATTTACTTCTTAATGAATCCCGTATATTATCTAATATTTGTTTGATATATGGATCAATGTGGGATTTAACTTGGTATGCAATTTCCCCAATAGAAATGTAAATGGGTGGTCTATCGGAACTAATTGTGGAATTGATACTCATATTTTTCAGGACGGTTAAGTAATGGGTCATAATTAAATCTAAATATTTCCCAATAAATTTTTTGTAGTCTAATGATGCTAAGAGAGGTAATATAGTATAAACTTCAAGTCTTATAACATCCAATTTATGATTCTTGAAGGACATTGCTCTATTAAAAATATCAGTTACTTTAGTCTTTAAAAATCTGTCAGGACCAGACTTAAGTAATTCTCTATAAACTAGTAACATCCCATGAATTGATTCCTGAGTAACCGCATGTACACTATCAGTTGCTGTGTTATATAATAATTTCATCCACTGTTCCTTTGAACTATCAATATTTCTGTCTTGAAGAACTTGAAGACATTTCCCTAGTAATTCAGCAGCATCCAAACGAAGCCCTAACTTAGGTTCTCTTAAAGTTTTCCAAATGTTATCCAATATTGAATCCACATAAGGGTATAGTAAATATGTAGAATTATTTGCAATGGCAATCAATATCAGTAGTGCTGCATATTTTTTAAAATCTAATTTACCACTATTATTATTCTCTGTTGATGTAGTTAACCACTCAATACATGTTTTAACTTGTACTTCAACGAAATCTGTGGTAAGGGAATTCCCCGGTATGGCTAATCTCCCCAACGTTTGAGCTGCAGCTTTCATCACTTCCAAATCATTAGATGGCAACAACGTTCTTAAATAGTTGGCCAAACGTGATGTTTGGTTCGGGAGTTCTTCAGTGGAAGAATAGAATGTTATAAGTACATCAACAGCTTTAATACCACCAATCTTTTCATTTGGAGTTGATCCATGAATCAATTCGAATATTTTATTATGTAAAGTGGTAATAAACCTTTGAAACTGATCTGCTGAAAGTTCTCTTTCTATAGATATCAGTGTGGTGGATAATTGTTGTGCTGCATTGTCTCTTTCTTCCTCATTGGAACTTTTCAATTGATCAAAGATTACATTTGAACTAGAAAACCCATCCGAATAACTATGTTGATTGATTTCTCCCAGGGCATTAATATCCTGTCCTACAGTTCCATTCAGCAGTCTATTATCATTTATTGAAGGTGTGGTACTTATATGTAAAGAATTTGTTGATATATCATCAGATATATGTGTCTTGGAAGACAGACGTTGTTTTCTTGAATGTGGATGCATAGGTTCCACTTTTTTCTTTAAAGATAGAATCATGAGTGGATTATGCTATGTTTAAATTGGAGGTCCCGCCTTGTATGATGGGGTTGGGTACTATTTTCACTTACAATCAGTTTCGTAGTACTTCTTCGTAACGTTTTCTTAAGATTCAACTCTTTTCAATAACTAATTTCAAATTTAGGAAAGGCCCGGATGGCTAAAATATGAATAAAAGTAATTAAATATACAAAGTAACAATATCTACTTCTTTTGTTAATCTATTGAGTCTTGAAAATTAGTGTATTGGGAGGCAGTTTCAAACGAAAGTTTTACTGTCTTTACTGTCTTTAAGGAATGATTTCTTGTATTTTGCTATTTCAGGATTGAGAGAGTGTGACAATATTTCATGGTAGAGCCGTTTTTCTTACAGACTACTCTATTTAAAGCAAGGTTAGTTTAAAAGCTTCCACAAAAGAAGGAGTGAGATACACTCTTTTGTTTTTATTTAAAGATCAATCTCTGTTCTAATTTATATTTTGAATAGCATATCTGGCACACCAAACAAAAAATTTGTTTGAACCAGAATTTAATCCACTAAAGGAGTTTTTAGGAAGGAGTTAATAAAAAAGGACTTTAAAGCTAAACTGCCAAAGGGAATAAAAGCCTAACAGTTGTTAACTTTTGCGTTCTTAACTTTTAGACACAATTGTATCATTTTGGGCAAAAAGTCTTCCTCAATCGATTGAGAAGTTGATTCACAAATGAAGAAGTTAACAATCATTCCATAATGACTTAATTCTTAATATTATTTATTATACAAAAAAATTATATGGATTTCTCTAGTGGACATAAATAGTTCATTTTAATTACAAATATTAATTAATGTTATTTTTCTTTAAAATTAGGTTGGATTACATTGGATCCTTATCGAATAATTTTAGACAATCACGAGAATTATCAGGGTATATATCATCTCTACCTTGTAAGTTCATATCGATATAAGAAGAAGTTGAATTATCACTTTTCACAATAAAATCGAATAATGTATTATCTTTGGTGTAAAATAATGGTAATTTCTTATTCTTCAAAGCGACTAATTGATCCCAATAACTTTGTAAATATTTACTATCGACTTCATCTCTTGCCTTTTGAACAAAATCTGGATCAAATTCTTGTGAAAATTTTTGAAATAATCTCTTTTCGTATGCATATAAATGAGCATCTTTACCTGGAGATCTAATCTTTCCACTACATTGAACACGTAAAATATTTAATAATTTTTCCTTTTGATCTTGTTCTAATTTAGAATCGAATTCAATTGCTAATTCTTTCATTCTATAAGCAAATTGATCAAATGAATTAAATAAATTTGAAAATGTGGCCATATCATCAGTTTGATCAGCGGGAATATTAGCAATAAAAGTTTCTACATCTGAAAATTCCATATTTTGTATTTCGGTAGTTTTGGGTAATTTTTTAGTATCTCTATACCAACCATCAATGTTAGCACATTTTTCGACAAATTGGGTCTTTAACCAATGCATAACGCCTGGTAAAAATGTATATTTCTTGTAAGAAATATGACCATATTGATTTGGAACACCATATTCATTTCTTAAAGATCTAACATATCTCTTTGGAACCAAAGCAGGAACACCATGGAAGACACTATTATACATTGGAGACAAGTAAGAAATTGGATTCATATGATTATTTCTACAATTGTACATTTTCATCTTCTTATGAATATAATATCTTTGAGCTGGATTCATATTTTTCTCTAAAGATCTTGATTTTGGTAAACCATCACTTTCAGCATCATACAATTTTTTAATCACTTCCTTCTCCTTCCCACTAAAATCTTTATCATGTTCTTTAACGTAATCATTTAATTGGTAAATGCTCATAAAACCAATATGTTCTGCATCATTTGGAACTTCATCACTTGGATAATCAGTTGGTGGATTATTGAAATCAATATCTAATGCTTTAGCTTGTTCTTCCATATAATCTTTGACTTTATCCTTTGCCACCGCAGATGAAACACTTAACCCAGTTAAATCGATATAAAGACCAGAATCTAAATCAATGAAACGAGCATCAATATTATTTCTACCATTACCATTAGTTCTCACAGTAATTGAACTTGATACATCGACTAAATATCTACCATTCCCCTCTCTTGGATCCTCTAAGATAATACTTTGATTAAAATATTGGGCTAAATAATTTAAATGTTTAATTGGTAATTGTAAGTCGAAATCTTCATCCCATGGGAAAGCTTCACCATTATACATATACCCATATAAAGTCCCATGAGATAACCAAGAGATAATACCATTTGACAAAGTAAATTTTTGGAATGTTCTAATCATTGAATTTAATCTATTTGCATATTCTTGTTTATCATATAAGAAACTATCACCATTAAAGAATCTAGCATCACGATGATAACCCAACCCACGATATTCTTGAATCCCACTACTTTCTTTGAAATATTTTGGACATAATGCAGGGTTATAAGTGATTGAAGTACGTAGACTATCCAAATAACTTTTCACATGTGGAGTTAAATCTTCTTCGGGGATAGCTTCTAATTCTTTAATCTTGGCAACACCATCAAATTCAAAATCTGATTCATCCAAGACCAATTCTTCCACGTTAACTAAATCATGATTTGTTTCTTTAATATCGATTACAAATCTATTTGAAATATCTTCATTTTCTAAGAATTCACCGAATTTTTCATATTGGTTAAAAACAATATCATCTTTATCCCATAAAGATTCTTCATCTTCCAAAGGATCCACATCACCAATTTTACTCTTAATATAATCTTGTAACATATTAGATTGAATCATATTCTTTTGATCTCCATCTTGTTTGAAATAAAATTGATAAGTCTTACCATTTGATGCGGTAACAGTCATAGACAAGGGTCTATCAATTGAATTATAAAGAAAATTACGTAATTGTAATTGATAAACTTCAATTCTACAATGATCATTTCTTTTCTTTATATTCAACCCCGTGGAGAATTTAGGTTTTTCATCAAGATATTCACAATATTCATTTAATTTACCTAATGCACCATTATCACCATATTGTCTTGCGAATTTATACCATTTTGGATTATCATATTTATAACGATTATTATAAAATAATTTTTCCCCCAATTCCATTTCCACAGTCTCTAAGGATTCCTTTTGGAAAGATCCCTCGAATAAAAATTCACAAGTGGGTCTATATTCCTTTAATGCAATCAATTTATTTAATTCATGCATATCGACCCAGTCATACCAAGAGAATGGTAATTGCCAATTATGAACATTTAAAAGAGGGGAATTTTGCATGACATAATCCATATAAACGGTCCAAACAAGACGTGGATCACTATCATAAAATTCGATTTCATCCACAGAGGACCATTTTTCACCCCTTTGGGCACCCATGGGGATAGTTAATAAATTATTATGTAAAGTATAATCATCGAACCAAAATGGTTTTGTATTATATTTCAATTTTTCATATAATTTGGATAAAGTCTCTAAAGTAACATCTTTAGTGGATGTGGCGGAAGAGTACCACCCAGAAAGATAATCAGAGAATAATGAAGAAGAGGTGGAAGAAGATTCAGAATTTGAAGATGCACCATTTTCCACACCATCCGTTCTGAAATAGTCATAATCTGGATCAACTAAATGTGGATTTAATTCTTCTTGATGTTTCAATTCAGCTATTTCCTCCTCAGTTAAAGGTTTAATAACAGTTCTTTTCTTGCTAGCAGACCAAAGTACAGTAAACAATAGAATTTGTGAGAGAAGAATGACTGATAATATTCTTCTAACATGAGCTCTGGAAAGTCTACGGAACAAATTTGGAAATGTCCGTGTCAGGACATTCAATATACCAACACGCATTTTCTAATGAATATATTTGTGCGTGTAGAGTTTAGCAAAACCTTCCTCCAGTGGATATTTAATGTTGAAAGTAGCACACACAAACGAGTGAAGTAAATAATTGTAGTTGTTTATAAAACCCTGGAGTTCGAGCAGTGGATGTCAATAAAAAAAAAAAAAGAAACTGAGTCTCGAGATCTGGCGCCAAAAAAGAAACCGCCAGAGATCCGCCGTGCAGAGTGCTGTGAAACTGCGGCTGAAATTCTTGCGTTCGAAACGCCGCGGCGGCCCTGTTTTTTTATCTTTGGTGTTTTGGGTTCCGCGGAATGTTCCCTCTGCCTGCGTCATTCCACACGGCAGAGCTGTGCTTGGTTCTGGTGTGAACACACTGGAGTCCAGTGACTGGACATCGCCAAGACCCATGAGTGATTAATATACCTTGCTTCCACCATCTCTGGTTGTTACATCTTATATACAAGCACAAGCACAAACACACCGTGGACAATTTTGCCAAGCCAATTTTTGCCTCCTTCTCCTTTTCTTTTATATACATCTCCTATTTTCAATTGTCCTTCGTGTTTGTACATTATGCAGATCGCCTAATTGTTCCGAACTATGACGTTTTCGTGTAATTCTATTATTAGTGTTCTTCTTGGCGATATTTGTTTATATTCGTATATTATATATCTATTTGTTATATTCTATGCTATAAATAACCCACACGAACAAATATACTGTAGTTGGAAGGAAAGACTTCACCATTTTCTAAAGGATGAGGATCCATTAGATGAAGTATTAGACGATACAGAGTTGGAAAAGGATGATGAATTCATGTTCGAGACACTATTAACAACTTGTAAATGATGATGTACAACTTTCTTACGTTTCCGTATCCATGAAGTGGATGCAGATGTAGTGGAACTCATCACTTCACTCTTTAATTCTTTAATTTGTTGTGTAATTTCCACAACATTCTTATTCGTAACTGTCTTATTAGATATCACTGATTCAACCTCTTTACCAACTATACTAACATCTTCACATGAACTACTACTGCTACTACTACTTTCAATATTATTATTATTGTTATTATTATCTTCTTCTTCTTCCACAGTAAATAAATTTGGTGATGAAGATATTGGAGTCCCATCTATAACTTCAAATGCA
The DNA here is from genome assembly GCA_003708905.3 of Monosporozyma siamensis. NCBI lineage: Eukaryota > Fungi > Ascomycota > Saccharomycetes > Saccharomycetales > Saccharomycetaceae > Monosporozyma > Monosporozyma siamensis. The sequence goes on from PPOL03000002.1 coordinate 46,204, forward strand.
GGAGATCCAGATCTTGACCCGACAGAAATATTATTCTCTAATACACTATTCAAATTTGGTGATGAAGATGAAGATGATCCACTTAAATTATTAGAATCAGCTAATGCCTTTGTCAATAATGATATTGCTGGTTTATTCACCTTTTGTGGTGATATAGCAATATCAACCATTGATCTTTGTTTATGTAAATCTACCCCACTGACATTATTATTATTATTATTATCTTCTACAATATCCTGTGGTGGTCCATGAATTTCCGGTGGTGTCACTTTATAACTATGTGAATCATATGGATCCATACACATTTCAATCTTTTGAAACCATGGATCATTAAATAAATCAGACATTGTATATCTTGTTTCTGGATTTGGATCAGCTAATCTCCATGCAACACGAGATACTTCATTATCTTTAAACATCTTGGCAAAAACATATTCCATACCAGGTCCAGGTTTATAACAACCAGGTTTACGAAATGTTCTATTATCATATTTAATATAATTTTCATACGATAACTCATAATCTCTAAATTTTGAATCTTTATCACAAGATTCAATAAATGGTATAACATTATTCAACAATGTCATTAATATTATCCCTAAGGAATACACATCAATTTGAAATGGATTACATGGTTTTTGTAAAGATTCAGGATATTTTTTCTTGGAATCCCACATCATTACCTCAGGTGGTGCATATGGTGGTGAACCAATCATACCAGAACATAATTTAATTTCACTCTTATGATCCTTCGGATCTACATAAGCCCATGAAGAAATACCAAAATCTGTAATTTTACATATCCCATCATCACAAAATAATACATTTTCAGGTTTTAAATCACGATGTGCAATTCCGTTATCATGCATAAATTTAATACCATTAGCAATTTGTTTAAAAATACAATATTTCTCTAAGACATCAACATTTTTCCAACCAATTCTAGTCATTACATGGAAAAGATCATATTTGGCTAATTCCATAATATAACCCCACCCTCTAACAGAAATTGTCGTGGTAGGAATCTTACATAATTGATAAATTCCAATAATATTCATACAACCATATCCAGTTTGTGAATTTAAAAATTTACCAATAATAAATTCTTTTGCACAACGTTTATAATATTGTTCATCAGTTTCTTGATAAATCATATTTAATTTTTTAAATGCATAAATCTTTGGCCGTATAGTCTTTGTAATAACTTTTTTAACATCAGCAGATCCACCAGTACCAATACTTTTATGATCATCTTCAAATTTAAAATTATCATATAATTGAATTGAAATTTGTTTAAATTCTTCAGGTAAATGATCATTTGGATTTGCAATTGGTAATTGTAAGATTCTAATATGTTGTGAACCTTCATATAAGTAAAAACTTGGATCTCTTCTTGCCGTTGAGGAAGAATTAATTGAACTAAAACTATTATTTGCAGTACTACTACCACTGTAGTTATTACTATTACTTCTAAAACTTGGTGACATAACCCCATATGGATTATAAACCATTTTCTTTTCATTCATTGAATTATTTCTTGAATCATTAACAAAAGTTCTTCTACTGGATAAAGATGAAGATTTACCATTTGGAGTAATGGGGATACCTTTACTTTTCAATGAAGTTGATGAATCACTTGGCATAGTACTTCTCTTTTTCAAAGATGTAACTTGTTTCACATTTTTCTTAACATCATTTGAATCAAATGATTTTGAATTTAGTAATTTTCTACCTAGTGATTTAAAACTGGAGACAGATGAAAGGGAAGATGCCTTTAGAGTCGAGGAACTCTTTTCTCTTTTCAACATTTTTTTATTTCTTTATTTCTTTATTTTTCTCGAGGGTATGCAGAATGAAGGGGAGGATATTATCAATATAGTAAATGCGAGTGGAGGAATAGGAAAGGTTTAAACAATAATACAGTTTCTCTCTTTAATATTTTCACAGAGAGAGAGAGAGGGAAAGTTATCTAAAAATACAATCAAAAACAAAAACAAACAAACAGCAGACGATATCAATAGAATGAGGGAAATCAACAGTTAAACATGAAATATACTAACTTTAGCAATCAGATGGATGTGAACATTTACCAGTGAGGAACCTTATGATATAACAGTAGCAAAGATTCTCAAAAGATCTGGATGGATATCAGAATAAAAAGTAAGTTAAAAAATTATTTCACCCCACGGGATAATAAATAATAATAACAAGATCAAATTCGCCCTCACAGTGTGGGAACCAAACTTTCCACTGCTTATAAAAATTTTTCCAGTCTCTGTGGAACTGAAATTCTTGGCAGTGCGTTTTTCTTTTTTCCAAAGAGACACCAAAAGGCGGCGGAAATTAGCGGTGAAAACGGAACGTGGGATTTTGCTATTATGACGTGGGGGTTGACTCTTTGCAGTGCGATTTCAATGTGGCACACTCCAACAGCGACCAAATCTGCTTCATGGCAATGGTTTATATAAGAAGACATTTGGTGTGGTGCTATTGTTGTGTAAAGAGATCTGATTGTTTTTCTTTGTTTTCTCTTCTCTTTCAATAGTAAAACGTGCTGTGAATACCTTGATTTTAAAAGGGACCATGAGGCAACAATTTTATCACATCAATGATAATCTGGTTCCTACGTCAGAGATTGCTTTCTCTTCATCAATTGACATATTAGTCTCTGTACGCTCATTTTTATCTTGGAACATATTGTAAATATGAGTCAATTTCTTCAATTCACCTGGAGAAATACTGGATTTAGTCTCCTTAAGAGCTTCCATTAAATCATTTCTAGTAATAATCATATCCTCATGATTACTTTCAATGGTATCCTTATCCTTAGCGCTGTTTGCTTGTAATGGTTCATTCCTATTTGTATTGTGATTATAGTTGGTGAGAAATTTGTTAATCTCTCTCATATCATCCTTACCAGTACCATTCACAATAGTAAATTCATGGTGATCTTCCCTATCATTATCAGTACCGTCCTGCGTTCCCAACTTATTGTTTTGTAATTTTCTATGAATACCTTTTAAATTAACATTATAACAAAAACCTTGTAAATCAGCACCAGAATAATCTTTGGTTAATTTTGCTACTTCTGTTAAATCCTCCTCATTATCCAATTGAATCCCACTCTTTTTAACAATCTTACGTAATATATCCAATCTTTCCATTTCATTAGGTATATCACAAATAATACTTTTATCTAATCTACCTGGTCTTAACAATGCAGGATCAATTAAATCTGGTCTACTTGTAGCAGCAAGTACATAAACTCCCTCTAATCCCTCAGCACCATCCATTTGTGTTAATAATTGATTAACCACACGATCAGTAACACCGGTGGAATCATGACCTCTCTTTGGTGCAATTGAATCAAATTCATCAAAAAATAGTATACATGGTTTAACAGATTCTGCTCTTTCAAATAATTCTCTTACATTTTGTTCACTTGCACCAATAAATTTATTTAATATTTCTGGACCCTTAACAGAGATAAAATTTAACCCACATTGTGATGCCACAGCACTTGCCAATAGGGTCTTACCACAACCTGGGTATCCATATAATAATATACCTGATCTTAATCTTAGGGGACAATTTTGGAATATTGGTGAATATTTAATGGGCCATTCTAATGTTTCCAACAAGATATCTTTAGCAATTTGTAAGCCACCAATTTGATCCCATTTAATTCCATGTTCTTTACTTTGTATTTTCACATTTTGTAATGCAATGGGTGTAAAATCATTTAAGACAGTTTGTAAAATTGTATCATTAATAAGTTCTTCATTTTGTAATTTACATTCATAATATAATTTAGTAACAAAATTTGAAATATCTAATGGTGAATAACCCTCTATCTCAAGAGAAATATCTGTAAATGATGTAGTTGTATTGTCACACTGTAAAGGAGATGTTGATAATGTCATATTCTTACTGAAATATTCAAAATATTTTAAACGTTCATCTTTATTTGGAGATTTAAGTGTCCATATTTTATTAATAAAATGTTTATCAAAAAAAATCTTATTCATGGCTTCTTTAGTCTCGGAGACAAATACTAACTGAATGCAGTTATTATATTTTCGGTTTACTCTTTCCACTGCTAAGATTAAATAATGTGTAATTTTATCAGCTAAATTCGATTTATTTGAACTTGATGAACCCTCATCAGATTGAATTTGATTAAATACAAACTCAGCATTATCTAAGATCCAAATTGCGGGCTTATAGACATACCCTAAATATACCCACCGGTCCACTAACTCTTTTAACTTTGGTAAGGTTAAACTATTAATCAAAGTCTCACAATTAATATATTCCACATGTTGTTTATTACGGTATAACAGTTCATTACGTAGTTTCAATGAAGTTAGGGTTTTCCCCATACCTTGTCTACCAGTGAGAAGAATACCACTAGATGGTAAGATTGGGGAAGTTAAATAAGAAATAACCTCTTGGACAAGATTATTTGTAGAGCAATATGATATATCTGTGCTTTGAGGAGTCATAACTGGAAATGATATCTTTTCATCTGATTCTTTGTGAATATATTGAAAATGTTGTAATTCTTGAATATTTATATACGGTAATTCCTTCCAAACGGATTCTACCTTACCTGATAATTTAATTTGAAATTGTAAATCTTTGGTATGTATTATCATCCCATTAGTTAAATAATTAATTTCATTTAAAAGTGACTCAATTTCTGTCTTGTTACCAGTGGAATAACAAATTATAGTGATATCAACCTCGTTAATTGAGGATAAATTAACCCATGGATCATTTTTAATGGTTTCTACTCTAATCATAAGCCCATTATTTCTATTTCCAAACCCTAGGATATTATTCCATATAAAATTAGTTAAACAAATATATCCTTTCGGTATATTGAAATTAGAAGATGTACATATTTCAACTAACATCTTCTTAACGTTATCAGTCTTCTTTGTAGAGGGATCACAATTAACTAGTTCAATGTAGCCAAATTGTCCCTCTACTTCATCTTTATTGACCATTATTTTCAAAGAATTTTCATCTTGATCTATATCCCAGGCTAGAGTTCTCTTGGTTGAGGTCTGTATCTCAGATTTAACTTTCCCACTATGTACTTGTCTTTTCATATTTAATTTCGGTTCCACAATAATCAACGTACCATTATCCAACCTGCCAAATGGTTTATTATTTGGAACAATCTTATCTACAATTATCTTTGACACCACATGGTTAACAGTACAAATAATTGGATTATTTACACCAACAACTTTAACTTGATTCAGCAACTCTTGTTGTAAATATTCTGCATTGGTTTCTAATATTTCCCAATCATCACTTTGCAATGGTTTCACATAAACTTCAGTTAAAGTATCAGTTTCAGGGTTCAATCGATTAATATCCAATGTAGCAAGTTGTTGCCCCTTTAACCCCATAGACTGTGCCAAAACAGGATGAATTTCTATAGACTCAGACCTCGTAGAAGTAAACCCATCCCATGAAAGAACCCACTGATCATTTAACTTAAAATAGAATTCTTGGATGGGGACATCACTTTGATAAATTGTATCAGCCAATTCTTGCGGCAGCCTAATAAAATTACCTTGTATGGAATTGTTATAGCTCACACTCACTTTCATAGACTTATCCATCTTTTAATACTCTTTTCTTGTCTCTGTCGATCGACCTTTTACAATTGTATACCGTCTCTCTTTTTTGCACTAATTTCTTTAATCTTTAAAGATGAAAAAACATATAACAAACAGTCGAACTTCAACAGAAGTAAAGAAGAGAAAGAAAAGGCCTTTGAGAGGTTGTAAATAAGGATATCAGATAGCAGTTCAATACTAATAATGAGTATACGATTTATTTTATGTTTTAACAAACAAGGTGTGGTGAGATTAGTGAGATGGTACACAGCAAACGAATCAGGTCGAGAAACACAGGAAGCAATTGCACAAATATACCGTCTGATTAGCAGTCGAGACCACAAACATCAAAGTAATTTTGTAGAGTTTTCAGAGGTGACTAAATTGGTTTATAAAAGGTATGCGGGACTTTATTTTGTCATGGGGATCGATATGAGAGATGATGAACCCATTTATTTATCACATATTCATCTTTTTGTCGAGGTATTGGACAGTTTCTTTGGCAATGTTTGTGAATTGGACATTGTGTTCAACTTTTATAAAGTTTATATGGCGTTAGATGAAATGTTTCTGGCGGGAGAGATCCAAGAAGTGTCGAAGGAAGTTCTTGTCGAAAAATTGCATACCCTGGACAGGTTGGAGTAGGTGTACCATTGTAAAGTTTGCTGTATAACAGTGGGATAAATCCTTTCCAGTCATCAGGCCTTGGTTTCCTCACTGATCGAATTAACCGCCGAACGTTCATTAACACTAGTGCTATCAGAACGTTGTATAAATTCATTCAAGTTTTGTACGTTTGTGTGTAAATGCGTAATGACATAAGCACCCTACCAAACGCATAGTATCTAAGGTTTGTTACAATTTGTTTTAGCTCATTTCCTTTGAGATTGACACTGTATATACAATATTTACAAAAAAAACTACACCTATGAATACAAACAATCCTATTACGTTGAAGTCACACATAAACGTTTCAACCACTGGACATTGGAAGAGCCCATTTGAATTCTTATTAGACTATTTTAATCTTACAAATTTTTTGTAAAAATTTCACTTCAGTTTTTTTTCGATAATCTGGCTTATTTTTAATAATTCGAGCCTTCTAAGGACCATATGGTCTGTGGCTGTGAACAACAGGGAGTTCGTCATGGAAAAGACCATCAAACCTATCAAAAGAACGTCATTATAGAAAATTGGAGCAATTCAAAACTATAGATGATGTTTGCCCTCCTAGGGACATAGATATACGGTGGAATTCAAAATTTAAGCCACTTAAAAAATTTTCGAGCAAATTGAAAAGTCAACATCTATTGAACTTAAGATAAAACTAAACAAAGATGACCTGAATGAAGCCAACATTGTAGCAGATGTTTTTAAGTCTATCATCACGCTAATTAAATTCTTTAGCCAACAGAAAATGTTGGCCCTTTGTCGTTTGGCAGCTTTCATATATGTGGTAAAACTGGTTAAAAATTCGTCGACAGTTTCACCATGTACTACCCCCATATTGATCCCACAGAATTGAATAACTTTATGAAGAAAACATGGAAGTTCGAGACCGAAGGCTGTGAGTCACTTTTTTTTATTTAGCTTATTTCATCCCTGCAGGGATGAAATAAGCTAAAAGATATGTCCAGATCAAAGGTCATGAACCTCCCATCAAAAGAGCAAGTAACAACTATATTGTTTAACATTTTAGAGATTGAGAAAGACCCTTTAACCGAGGAATCGGTACGTTTGATAGCCAGTACAAGGCAATTTGTTCGAAGTACAAATTTTTGAAACATAAATCTGAAGTTCCTCTTAATATTGACGTGTTTATTCGAAGATGTAATAAATTCGATACTAAAAGTGTGAAACTGATCAAAAAATATGAAAATAGTGACGAATTTAACTTGGTGATTACATTATTGAAAATCTTAATATGCGTCGTAGTAAACCTCGGTGGATTCAGAGGGGATATTCTCTTCCTTGAGAGCATGTGTTGGTCAGAGGAGAGTACAATTGCTTCCAGAAAGTCTGGATAAGTTACAGGAAATTTACCCTTTCAACAAGGTTCTCAAAAGGTACACAAAGAACAATACTAAGTTGGACTAACTACTTTCAGGAATTTCAGATCTTTGATATTTTATTAAATTTTTGTATAATAGGATAAAAAGAGATTAAATCATTTATATTCTGGTAAAGTACCAGTCGCCTTAGCAAAAGGGACTGAATTAACAAAATACTACAATCAAACAATTAGCCACCAAAACTGAAATGATCCTTCATTTCATTAAAAAGCTACTTAATGTTCCAATAAACTTCTTATTGTATAGAGAAGACCCATTGTAAGGATGGACACAATTAAGTCAGTATACACCAATTCCTTCATTGTCTGGAGTAGAAAGGATATTAAAAATATTAAGGATGATGAACACTTTTACGAAGAAAGTGAAAATTACTGATCTAGAAGATGCTTACTCTTCTTCAGAAGAGACATTAACAAAATTTACTGAATGAAATGGATTAAAAATACCTCAACAAATAAAATTGCTTCTTTAAATTTCCTGAGAATGGAGATTTAATTAATATCGGTTTATTCTTTATCGCCAGGTCAAATAGAAACAAATATGTCATGCTATTTGTCCAAAAAAGATGCTTTACCGAGAGTATGTCAGTTCTACAACAAACAGAAGAATTTTGTCTGCAATGAAGCAATGGTTTTCAAAGATGATAATGCTAGTTCCAAAAATCTAGCAAATACTGTCAGACACACATCAAAGGACAAGATAACGTTAAAATTGTCGAAGATGTCATTTCCCTTCTTGTATAAATTTTTTTCTGTTCATACTGTTGAATTGATCAAAAAATACCAAGTTATTAAGGTGTCTGATGGTAATAAAGGAAAGGAAATCGATGATTTATTATTGGAGTGTTTCAAAAAATAGAACCCAAATTATTTTTCATTTCAAGAAACATTTAATAATCTTGTATCCCTTTCTGTTCCATTAGAAATTGACAACTCAATTTTTGTTAATAATCAACTTCAGGAATTCATGAAAAAACATTTGTCTGTTTGGAGCTCACGCAAACCCCAAAGCTGAGAGAACCATTCAAACGATCATGAAACTATTAAAACATAACCCCCATACCTTTGGAAATACGGTCAATGAGAAAACTATTGATAATTCAAGACTACCCAACAAGGACACCATGGAAGTGAATAAAAATTTGGTTCTTGAATCAGGAGAACTGTGATAATTAGTAGCGCCCCATGGTGTTTTTGTAAGCAGCAGACATTCTTTAGCTTTAATATTGGTGGTACTTAGTCATAATATGATTGGAGTAGATCTTCCTTTATATAAATCAAATTTACCATTATATAATGTATAAAATCATATGTAGTAACTAATATACTACAGTGTTGTAAGTATAGTAAAAGAATAATGTAGTCTGCCTTATATATGGCAAAAACAAGGAGTCATTTCATTTAGAATAGGTATGGGTTAAGAGCCTTGCATCCTATGAAATATATCAATTAGGAAATATAGATACCTATTTGGCAAACATCCTTGACTAGTCACCAATATGGGGCTAAACGCGCATGAAATAGCCTATGGATTCATTTAGACCCAATATCCAGTAGATTTTAACCAAGTAGTTGCAATTGTCGATGATTTAGATATTAATTATTTTGATATTTGGACGGATATTGCATATAAGCTATTGAAATTCCATCTCGTTGCTGGAATGTATAAAGACGACTGAAGATTCTTCTGAAGAATCGGATACTGCTGAAGCCAAACCAAAGTCTTTAGTAAAGAAAAGGAATAATTTTACAATATCTGGTATAGAATGTAAGATCAAATATAAAAAAGGATTTTCGGCTTACAGGGGAATAGGGAATTATAAATTGGAAGAAGTGGTTAAGCGGATGGCAAGTGCTATAGACTGCGAAGTAAAGCTGAGAAAAAAGAGGGTTTGTGCATTAAGCACGAGGGATGATAAACATATAAACTCAGGAGTGGATGAATTTTATTTTAAAACAATGGCTTCGTTAGAAATTCTTAAAGAGTATAAAGACGAAAGCGGTTCCACAGAGACTCCAACAATGACTGCTGGAAAGATGGCTGTGCTGGCTAGAAGATCCTATATTCTTCCAAATGTTCTGGAATACTTATTGAACATTAACATCACTTTAGTTAATCCAGAGAGGAATTTCAGTAACCTGAAGAGGCTTTATAATGATACCAGGCAGAATCTCAATGAAGATACTACTAGGAATGAATTACTCCTAGTTAAACGATCAAATCTTTAAACTTGAAGCTATCTGCCGATGAGCTAAAGGGCAAGCGATCAAAAGGTTTTCTAGATAATCTAAATTAGGAAGTAATTGTATACTATTTAATGCTACCTTTTGTGAGTCATTAATATTAGAATGTTAAATATATATAAAATTGCCTTTTCGCTTTCTGGGAGACCCGTTCAAACATTTGTCGGTGTACAGGCGGTAGTAGCTCTTTATGAGTCATGCTTAAATTTGTAATTATTTTTAATCTTCAATTACATTTCGGTAAAGTTATCATTTGCGAACTTCTTAAGATTTGAATTCATAATCAAGGCCTTTCCCAAAAGCAAAAGTCGGCTGCACTCAAAACATGGAACCAACCCAATTTTCTTCTATATATTCTAGTGTACACACATCTGCTGCTTCTCTTTCTGATTCCATAGACGTGAGATCCAAAAATATCCAAGAATCTTTTACCTTAGATTTGCAATCTATCAGCAAACCTGAATTATCCAAGATTGTCTCATCATTAAAACAGGATGTAAACGTTTCTATTGAAACAACTATATCTAAAAATTCTTATACTCTGTTAATTTGTGGTATTGCGACCGATGTTCATATCGCTAAGAGAGAATTGGACAAGAGACTTACTAAATCAATTCAAGTGACCATGCAAGTACCATCTAAGTGTAAAACTGCTATTATTGGTCCTGAACGTAAGACTATTATCAAAATCTCTAAGGAATTTGATGTCGAAATCGACATATCCAAACATCCTACTAGAGGCTCCTTTGATCAAGACCTAAATGATTTCACATCCAAGGTTACTTTGTCAGGTGATCTTGAACCTGTAAGCCAAGCTAAGGAAAGAATTTACGAAATTGTTAAAGAAGAAAGAAAGAAGACTGTTATTGGGATGCATGTTAAAGATAAATCATTGCATCCATTCGTCAACTCAGACGATATTATCGGTGTTTCAAGCTCCATCAAAGCTCGATTTTTCCCAAACACTGGTAATATTGCCATTTCTGGTTTACGTGAAGAAATTAAGGATGCTAAAGATGCTGTTGATACTTACCTCGACAGACTATCTATTGAATTAACGAAACAAAAGGTGAAAATTCCAAAGAAATTCCACTTTTTAATTAATGCTGATAATATTAAGGAAAGATACAATGTCATAGTCACCATCCCAAGTGATATTAATGATGAATTTGTCTCCTTTGCTGGTGTAGAGAATAAAGTCAAGGAAGCTATCGACTTTGCTAGATACGCTTTGGAGCCTTTTGTAGTTGACATTCTGGATATTTCTAAGGTATATAAGGGACCTATTGAACATACTAAAGCATTGTGCTTGTGCCTCCGCAACATGCACTGGTTTTTTGATACCATCCAAATATCTTTCCCAGCTGTTACAATCACCTTTCCAACACCTGAAGAATTAGTTGCTGATAACAATGCTGTTAACATTAAAATTAGTGCAAAGTCTGATGATGCAACAGATATCAAGCTTGTTAGAAAGAAACTGATATCTTTTGTCAACGTATTTATTCCCGAGGCCACTTTGGTTATCACGGATCTAGACTATGCTTGGTTCCACCGAAGAATGGAGTCTAATTTATCTGGCTTTTTTTTCATTCAATTAGGTGATTATTATCCAAATAATGACTCTATATTTATCTTCCTTGCTAGGAATCCTCGAGAGCCCGAACTTTCTGTTGAAGAAATTGAAGCAGACGCGAAAAAAAGGATTAGTCGGTGGTTAGATCCCGTACGTGCTAATGACAAAAAAAAATCTACTGAAGTCCTTGAAATTACACCAGCAATTCAACTCACACATTTTTCCCATAATACTGCTACTCGTGATTTAATCTTAGACTATGTTTCGATAGGTATTAAATTCAATTTGAATACACCAAACAAAGGTGAATTAACCATCCGCGGTGAAAAGGCTGAAGTCAAGATCCTTTCTAATATTTGTAAGAGCATTGCCGCACATCCATCTATCAAGAGCGAACTATCCTTTGAGATTCCTTCTAATTTTGGTGCTATGTTAATTGATAATAATAACTCTGGTCTTAAATTTATTAGTGAGAAATTTGCCTGCAAGATTGTTCTTGGTGAACAAGATGATAATAAGGCCCGTGTAGCAGTTATGTTAACGGGTCTAGAGTTTAACTTAACATGCGCCAAAGAGTTTATTTTAACTGAAGTTTTAAAGTGGCCAGATATCATCACTAAAGAATTACTGATCCCAGTAAAGCTTCACCGTAAGATATTTGATGAATATGGCACATACCGTATTAGGGTGCAGCAAAAATTCGGTGTTTTTATTTGTGTTGTGAGAGACAATGAATTGGTTAGTATCAGAGGTCCCTCTGGTGGGGTTGAGAAGGCTTATGAAGATATAAAGTCTATATTAGATCTAGAAAGAGAGGATGACCACAATGGCGACCATGAAATATACTAATATGTATCTCTTCAAATTTTATTGGTTGAAGAGCTTTTAATCTCTGAATCCCCTGTAACTGTATCAAAATCATCAAGAATAGCCACGTAAAGAATAACGTTAGATTTTTTTATCATAATAAACACAGGTGGAACTACTAGTAGCTTTAAGATTTTCTTGCTTTTATTGATTGTAACATTATTGATTATACACATTTCGGATAAAAAATACATGCTTTTACCATCACCAAGTCTGTAAGGATTTTCGTTTGATTTCTCAAAGATGAATCGAATGAACACTGAACGATGTAGCTAAGGAGAAAGAAATTACGAACAGTACTTATACGCCTCCTGTGTAACTTTTCCAAATTATAATTTGCGTGGCCCTCTGTTTATAGGACTTATTCCTCTATGAAATGCTCCCTATCATTCCAACTGCGGTCAAAAAGGCAAAAAGGCCGCTCTGTAGAAGAAGAATTCTTTATCTCTTCCCCGGTTACCCAAATTTGTAGTAAATATCCATTACAATTTCTTGTGTACCGTACAATTTTGATAATTCTGTTAGACTGGCAGTATCCCCTTTACCAATGAAACTCTTTAAATTCTTCAATTAATCTGGATCAAAGGTAAACATCCGCAACCCAATCTAATGTTTTATCAATGCAATTACTGGATCTTGGTTGCCCAAATTTGACCATGCAAGTACCTCACTTCTCAGCCCACTCAATGTGCTCTTTAAGTGGCTTTCCGCCACACCATTATAGGGGCCAACAAAATCAACGTTTGTTCGAGCCTGTTTCTGCTGGAGATAACCCTACATATCGAACGGGTGCAACATGGTTTTTCACATTGAACAGGTTGCTGATTTCATCGAGTCACCAGAACTTAGTCCCAAAACGGTGAATTTAACCGCCGAACGTTTATAAACCGGTAAATAACAGTGTATAAAGTAAACCAGATTTAGACATTCCTATGTTAATTCATTGTAAAGTTCTTATTAAATACCCTATAAAATACATGGAACCCACATTAAACTGTTTTTGTTCTCTTAGCAACACCTTGTAATTTGAATGTTTTCCATAAGCTTTAATTCAAATTTTCGACTAAAGATTCAATTGAAATTTATAGACATTTGGCAGTTTAAACAGTGATATTGGAAACAGAAGTCAAAGTACCAGCCAAGTGCAGTATTCTCGACTGACAATGGATAACAAACAGCCCATTGAGGCAGAACTTAACACATTGATCAAGCAATCCGCGTTTAAACAATGTTATAAGAGATTGACTGAGTTAAGAACCAGATATCCAAAATCTTCATACTATGAAGTATTGGAGTTATACGTTAAATTTAAGCATTTACCCAATCAATTCAACATTGAAGCATCTGTAATTGTCCCCTATGCAAAGGATAAATCCACTAGTGCCAAAATTACCAATGATTTACGTACTTTGGATGTTTTATTCAGAATGCTAGTCGAGATGAACCATCATAGCGAAGCATTGAATGTCTTAGAGTTGGCTCATGCTAAATATGGTGGTGTAGAATTAGCCTATAGTTTCTTTGAAAAGTCATTGCAATGTTTTGATTATCGTCGGCTTATTGAAGCTACTGCTGCTTTATGTTCTTATTCTAAAGAACTTCCTGCTAACAATGGTAGAATGTTTCATTTTTGGAATGCCATTGCTACAATTGCATATTTCAGATACCAAAAGGATAGGGTCACCTCACAGGAATTTAAAATCCTTCCAAGGTTAAGTTATGAACGATTAGAAAAATTAAAACCATTTCAATCTGAACAAGAAACTATTATTTACTGTACAGTATGTCATGAATTGTATCCCGATGCTGAAATGGATCCTCAAGTGATAGTATCCCGATTACAAGGCTCCTTGGATCTTTATATGAAAGGGTTCTTATTAAAATGTGTTAAAGATTCAAAATTATTATATGATACATGTTTACAGTTAATAAAAAAGATTGATGATTTCCAATTGATTCAAAAATTGATTAAATCAGGTCATGACTTGGGTCATAGCGCTGATGAGTTGAAATTGACAATACAAGACGCGGTGGGTGATTCAAGAAATTCAAGATTATCATGGTTTGAAATTGATTTGGAGTATACTGGGGAGAAAGTTATTAGTGAAAAATCCTTATCACATTATTTAGAGAAATTTCATAATAAACCATGTTGTGAAATTGATATTACCACATACAAACAATATATCGATAATGATATGTTAAAGAATATATTCACATCCTTATCCGATGATGATGTGGTTCATGATTCTAATCTTTTCAAATTGGGACTATCGCAAGAGAATACTGTTGTTTATTACCAACGTCACAGGGATGCAATGAAACGTAAATCAAAGACAGATTATTCATTGAATGCCACTTTCATTCTCGATATTGTGGGAAAGGTTTTATCAAATGACGCATTACAAGATAAATTATTAGCCATTACCATCCTCGAAAATTATCAACAAAGAGATCCACATAATTTCCAAACTTCTGTATTATTAACTCAATTATATATGGAAATTGGTAACCCCATCCTAGCCCATTTAGTTTATAAAGGGTTAAAGGTTAAAAATGTTCAAGTTGATTCTATGGATCATACCCTATACACTAGATTTGGTAGTATCTTCCCTAATAAGCAACATGAAATGATTCAAAATGATTTAATTGACCATATGAGAACGTATGAAGATATTAATGATAAATTGAATCAATTTATTAGAATTTCTTTAGAAAGAAAATCATATAGTAAAGTAGAAGGTATGATTGATCTGAAAGGTAAATTGGTGTCATCCATGACAAGATGGATCATGATGTCTGAACAATTAGAAATGTCACGTCTTTACAACGATAAGAAACAACGTACAGCTTTGTTGACACAATTTCATGAAGAATGGAATGATATGCTACATTGCTCCAAAATGAATGGGTGTAATGATGGTAATGTGTTCAGTGATAATAGAGACATAGATCGTGCATGGGATCAATGTCAATATTTGAAAGTTGATATGTCATGGATAATTTTAAAAGTGATTAAAGAATTTATGTTAGAAAGTATCCCCAATGGTGCACATAAAAGTGAGATTGATTTGTTAGTTTCTCGAGTGGATGAGGAGAATAAAATGATGAGTGGAATGGAAGTATGGTCATATAAGATAATCAAATCAGTTTATACTGAAGATATGGATACATTCCAATCCTTGTTAGATAACACACCAACAAACTCAGAGGACAATTGGCATTTAGTTCATGATTATTTAACTCAATTGAACACATTAAAGACTGTAATGACGTTGAAAAGATGTCAACCATGGAAATCTAAGATACAAACTAAATTATCCCAATTACGTGAATCATGTGATGATTTGTTTATGCAATACCGTAACAAGATCAAAGGGGAATTAACACAAGTAAACAAGCACTCATTATTGACTCAATTGGAATATAAACCAATGAAAGAATCCATGTTTATTGATTCTTTAATAACCATTCAAAAATTTGTAAGAAACTTGTAATAAAATGTGCATATATCATCTATATAGAAATTTTAAAACGATTTACAAATATTATTAGTATATAATAAACAACAACGAAACAACATACATAGAAATGGGCCAAATATTACAGGAATTAGATAGTCAATGTATAAATAAGAAACATGGGGAGAATAATAGCAACAGTAAATTGGTAAGTTTGCCATTAAAACCTCCTGGATCAAAGAGAACGTCAAGAATATTAAATAATAAGAGACAATCCATAATAATAGTCGAGGATTACATATCCAGTAGTGTGAATGATGTAGCACCTGGTAAGTTAAAATGTAAACTTAGTTTGACTGATTTCAAGAGACAATTGAATACCAGAAGATCCGGATCAATAAGATACTCTCGAAGAATCAATGAGATGGCAGAAAGTGGTAATAATAAAATGTTACAGTCGTATACAATTGAAGATGAGATGGATACAAGTCTTGATCATGTTGTAGGAAGATTAGATACTGGTGATGATGAATCTGTGAAAGATGATATAAGTCGATGTGTGATCTGTAATCGAATATTATATGATTTGATCTCATATGATGGGGCAGATGTGTTAAAAGAATGTGTCTGTTCCCGTTGTATTGAACCGTATAATTCCATGATAGAGACCATAAACAAGTATGAATATACGTCAGGTAGGCACGTCGGTTCTAAAGGGACAGAATTCTCTGAAACTTTGATACAAACGTTACGAGATATATTAAAAAGATAACCTTATATATAAGATATGTATAGAATGATTAAGCCAAGAATTGCTTAATGGCAGTCAAACCAAGGATATAATCTTCCTCTTGTGCCAATCCAGAACAAGTCAAAATGGCAAATGGGAATTCATAACCTTGTAAATATAGAGGAATAGCACCACCATGGAATGCATAATCCACAGGATCACAGAAGAATCTTTCTTTGAAATCAGAGGAACCTTTCTTCACATTAATATAGAAAGAAGACACACCAAATCTCTTGACAGTATTTTGTTTACGTCTAATCCAATTATCATTATCATTTTTGATCCCAACACCTTGACTGTTGCATCTAAACAATTGTTGACCTGTTGTTAAACTGATATCAATGGCTACACCACGACTAGCAAACTCCTTCTCAGCCAATTGTTTCACCAAAGACCCTAATTGCCATGCAATTTCACTATTAAATTGAGGGAATTTATATTGTGTATCTAAGGAGTCCACTTCTTGTAAAGAGATGTCTCTCTTGGTTAACTTCTCCAACAATGTCTTGTCAATGCTCATTCTGCGGTTGCCTTGGTGTTGTTCGGGAGTACTTTTAAACGTTCCATAAGAACCTCCTTATATATATATGTTAAATTATTTATCACACCACAAGAAAGAACGGGGTTAACCCCCGACCGGAGATAAGATTCTCCCCATCCCAACTTGCAAGAACACCACTGTCAACAACATCAACAACCAGTTATTAACCACCAGTGGGCATTGGGTTTGTTGTGATGACTTCCACTATTCCTCTGTGAATGTCACACTGTAAAGGTGAAAAATTTTGTATTACATTAATTAGTTAGTTATGTATTTGTTAATGACATAAAGAAGAACCACAACAGCACCAGGCCAATGGACACGTTATTCAACAACACAGAGACCAATCCCCGTGGGATCCCTGCAGCACCCTTTGTAGAAGATTTGTCTGTCTTGTTTAAGGACAAGAAGAGCTCTAATGATGATTTCCAGTTGGTGTTTAATAAGTTTCAAGAAAGGTTACAGAAATATAAATTCATGCAAGAATCGAAACAAATGACATTGAAGCAATTGAATGGTCGTATTCCTGAGATCTCTCAATCTTTAAAGATTTGCCAATTGTTAAATGACTCAGGGGAAGACGAGGAAGATGATGAGTTGGTGTTTAATTATTCGTTGAATGATACTTTGTTCACTAAAGCCAGCGTTCAAAAGAGCCAAGTGAAGAATGTTGGGTTATGGCTTGGAGCAGACGTGATGTTAGAATATCCAGTCGCTGAAGCCATCACTTTGTTACAGACTAAATTAACAGATTCCGTGACAAGTCAAGAACAATGTCAAGAAGATTTAGAATTCTTAAGAGAAAACATCACCACCATGGAAGTGATGTGTGCTCGTTTATATAATTGGGATGTGGAACAACGTAGAGCTGGAGCCACTGCATCCACTTCTTCATAAACTACTTTCCCTCCCATATATTATAAATAAATAACCTTTTTAGATAAAATACACTATACAATTAAGCATCAAACAACAACTACAAGCACAAACACGCACAGAGATGTCCAGCAAATACTTCGACACGCTGCCACTAAAGCTACGAAACTTCTTTCAACGGTACCCACCAGGTAGAAACAAGTATCTGTCACACCCAACAGTGATAACAAATCCTAAAGCCAATCCATTTCTTCCCAACAGGAACCCCATCACTGGTCGTATCAGAGACCCCATCTATTCACGTCGACGGATGTCTGATGTGGTGAAATTAGCTACACGATATGGTATACAGGATCTATTACCCAGTTGGCAACCCGTTAAGTTGTTCTATGAAGAGAAATATGATAAGAAACAGTTCATGAAGGGGGTTTTATGGCCTAAATTACATAAACATGAACGTGAACCTCGTGTCATAGCCACAAATGAGGAGATTGACGCTCAGTTGGTGAAATATAGGTCTAAGAAGAAGGGTAAACTTTCATCTCCCAACAAAACCTGGATCTAATATATATCTCATTACATTATTTACTTGTACATACCATTTTATATATGACTTATCGATGTGATCCTCTCATTGGAGCTATTCTTCTCTGTCGTTGGGTGACAGGTCCCGAGTCCTGTGTTGTCGAGTCCATATCGTTATATCTCCCACGTTTATGTCCACCACTGACACTATCAACTTTCCCATCTTTCCTCAATTGATTCAATTCCTGATGATCCATTGAGGCCAAAATAGTGTCAATATTCAATGAATCCGGTAAGATAATCTGTCTAATGGTGTTCCCTCTAATATTAATATATTGTAAATTGGTAATATTATCATTCATATGGAATTTCAACAAGTTACCAGATTGTAATTGTACCTGGGTCAATGTGACATTCATTTGTGGAGTCACTTGAGACACTGTTCCCACCACACTTTGACCATTTTTCAACTCTACAGTGACTTGTTCGTTCTTTAATCGTTTCAAGAAGTTCACAAGCTTCATTGTGACGTTATTATCTTGTGTTTATGAGACCTTTACCACTATAATCTTGGAATAACATCAAATATTATTAGTGAAAAAATTTTTTTTTCTTTATTATTGGAAAGCATCTTTAAAGCTTTTAGAACACATATAAACATTAGCAAAAGAGGTATAGACAGAACATAACAGTACGGTAGGCTTCACGATGAGCGGTCCCGATGAATGGTTAGATACAGTGAAGAAATGTCAGTCCTTGACTGAATCTGAAATGAAACAGTTATGTGAAATGGTGAAAGAACTCCTGATGGAAGAAAGTAATATTCAACCAGTAATGACACCGGTCACAGTTTGTGGTGATATTCATGGACAATTCCATGATCTATTAGAGTTATTCCGTATCAGTGGTGGGTTCCCCGATCAAGTTAACTATGTGTTCTTGGGTGATTATGTCGATAGAGGGTTTTATTCCCTAGAGACATTCACCCTGTTAATGTGTTTAAAAGTTAAATACCCAGATAGGATCACTTTAGTCAGAGGGAACCACGAATCTAGACAAATTACACAAGTTTATGGGTTCTATGAAGAGTGTTTAAATAAATATGGGTCTACTACAGTATGGAAATATTGTTGTCAAGTATTTGATTTCTTAACGTTAGCTGCTATTATTGATGGTAAGATTCTTTGTGTTCATGGTGGTCTTTCCCCTGAGATTAGAATGTTAGACCAAATTAGAGTCTTGTCTCGTGCCCAGGAGGTGCCTCACGAAGGTGGGTTTTCAGATTTACTTTGGAGTGATCCAGATAATGTCGAAGCATGGCAAGTGAGTCCCCGTGGTGCAGGTTGGTTATTTGGTTCTAAAGTGGCTCGTGAATTCAATCATGTTAATGGGTTGGATTTAATTGCTAGAGCACATCAATTGGTCATGGAGGGTTTCAAATATCATTTCCCAGAGAAAGATGTCGTTACAGTATGGTCAGCACCAAACTATTGTTATAGATGTGGTAATGTGGCCAGTGTAATGAAAGTGGAAGAAGATTTAGAACCTACATTCAAGATCTTCTCTGCGGTACCTGATGATTATTTACAACAAGATGGTAATGGAATTGGTGCTACAGGTGCCAGTGGAAACCAAAGAGCTGGTTATTTCCTGTGAATCTTATATTTTCTACATCTATCCCCATGCATATATTCTCTCTCTGTCATGCCTTCTCTCTCTTTTATAACACTATCTATATATCTATATCTTATATAACACTATATCTAATAAACTAATTCAAGTAATTAAAGTTGTATTTACACAAAGCAACAGTTGTAAACAGACATAAGCATATAAAACTAAACCAGAATGAAGTGTGCAGGTTATCCATTATTTGTAGTGATCGGATGGTTGATCACCATGTGTAATTCCTTCGCAGTAGTACCACCAAGGATTCCAAGTAAACCCATCCCAGGTGATTCACCCATCGCCAAATGTGATTTAACATTACCACAACTGTTAGACATCCATAACATCGACTTAACACCAAACCCACCAATGAGAGATTCAGACTTGACAGTACATGCCACGGGATGGTTAGCACAAAAGGTAACACAGGGCAGTTATGTGGATATTGAAGTTAGATTGGGATATATTAAATTATTAACACAAAGATTCGATCTATGTGATTTATTATCCAAGGAGACCAATAATAATGGTGATATGGAATGTCCCGTTGACGTAGGGTTACACGAGTTACTTAAGACTGTTAGGATTCCAAGAGAAGTTCCTGTGGGGAAATATACATTTGTAGCCAGGGCTTACACACAGACAAATGATTTATTGACTTGCCTTACTGGTGATTTTATATTCCCAGCTACATATTAATTTATTCTCAACTATATAACTATCTATAATAGCTAAGTACTTTTATTCTTCTTCTAATTATTTTATAAGCAAGTTACTTCTTTAAGCTTTTAATATCAATAACTTACTTATCCCTTATGTAAACTATAACAGAGACACCAGCATAAAACGATGAGTGGCAGACCTAATGTATACAGGTTACCACCTCTACCTCGACTCAGGGTCAAGAGGCCAGTCATCAGACAGGAGACAAACAGATGTTTGGTCTTGATGTCTAATTTGTTACAATGTTGGTCTTCCAATGGACAATCAAATCCCATATGTGACCAATTAGTACGTGAATTCAAACAATGTAGCATGAACCAAGGCTTAATAATGAATGGTGGGAAGGGTAAAAATGGCAAGAAGAAAGTGAAAGAAGTTAGATCGAACATAAACTACCATGCAGCAAGACTTTATAATAGAATTAATGGGAAACCTCATGATTAATTTAATATAATATATAATTTATCGACATGCTTACATATAAACCACCTGTATATATAACTTTAAAATGAACTAATATTAAGAAGTATCAACTACGTTTATTTTTAATTCTTCCAGCCCTTTCCTTTGAATCTTCGAGCAAATGCCATCCAGGGAGATATGTTTCTTCCAGTTGCTGCAATTCTGGATCCTTGAGACTCTCCCAATTGTCATTAACATCCCCACTAAAGCGATGATCCATTTCATATTCAAATTGAAACTTTTTAATCCCATCATTGGCCTCTGCTCGCTTCAAATATGGATTTGGAATAGTGTTATTTATCCCACCCAATGAAGTATACCCATATTTATAAAGAGGACATATAGGTTCCCCCGAATATAATAAGAAACTCCATATATCAGCCAAATTCCATTCTAATAAAGGCTGTAATCGAATAAATTGTGGCCAATTGGAGTCAGTCATCTGTATAGTCTTTAAAGTTTCACCATAGGGGTCACTATGTCTTACACCAATGACTATTGCTTGAGTCTTAGGGTTCAAGGACAAATATTTCTCGAACTCCTCGGCCATATCACTGGAACAACCTTTATTTGGTTTATCTTCATATAACGATAAATGATACCTTTCAGTAGTCATTGAAATGAAAGATTCCAATGCTGGGAAGGTCTCATATGAATTAATAAACACTGTGGGTAACTTCTTTAACGGGAATTTGTGATACATGGAGTCAAATTGTGATTGACTGATTCCAACCATATAATGTTCCCAAAGGGCACTTAAATAAAGCAACAGCAACACTTGACAATCTTTCCCACCATTATATGCAAACGATATCTCTTCATTTAATGGATTCCATCGAGAGAATATATCATTGAGGAAATATCCACGAGTTCGTAATACTGCTTCTTGTGTATGTCTTGTTATTTGTGTGGCATTAGTCATTTGTAATCGAAGAAATGAACTTGTCATGTTATAACATAACTCTGCAATTTGACCTAAACTCATTTCGTCCCAATTGATGTTGTTATTCTCTTCAATACCTACTTTGATTTGCATCTTACTATAAAAATGAATATATATAAATGTGTAATTGTATAAACGAGATGACTTGTTAATTAATCACCTTTAAATTTTTGATATTGACTTTTTGCTTCTTACCAGTTAAGACTGTGATGATGCTGTTTATAAAACTACTGTTGTTATTTACAAGAAGGTACGGATTGCGATGTGATGTCTATCTGTATCTGTATATGTTATATATATGGCTTGTCCGGTGTTTTTTTTTCACTTTGCAGGTTTCTTGCACCCCAGGTTTCTTATAACTTTCTTGCGATGAGTAATGATTCATTGTCATCATATGGAGGCTGGAACCAATTGATGTTTAAGTCGCTGCAAGTAACGTTCGAGTGACAACACATGATCTTCTGTGTCTCTTGACCACAAAACACTCACATTGACCTGTTGAGATTTTAATGCATCATAATCTTGTGAATCCATCACATCATCGTTCAAACGTCTCATCGAGGAAACCACCTGGTTCAAAAGATCAACAGTAGTTAAATCACCTTGAATACCATTATTTTGCATCTCTAGTAACAAATTATGGATCTGTGACACATCTTGATAATTCTTCCAACTTAACTCTAAGATCAAATTATAAAACTCAATGGAGCCAAAATATAGATACATTGTAATATCGGGACATGTCTTGATTTGGTTGTATAAGAACATTGTCAATTGATATCTTCTCTCGATGGGTAAATTCCAATGTGTTTCATCAGTTAATAGTTGTAAGGCAATACATGGCATTGTGATCTCGTATGGTTCGGGAATCATTTCAATATTAGTATTCTTTTCCTTGATATAGGTGATAGTCTGTTCGGGGGTTAATTTCAACAACTCACCCCGTTGGGTCTTGTCCCTTTGCATATATGTATCTACTAGTTTCTTCAAATATTCCGACATCTCATAATCATTGGCAATCATATTCTCATGAAGAAAAGTCATATAAGGTGATAAAACATGTTTCAATTCAGATTTATATTTCTCTTCCCTAACAATTCTCTCTTTATCCTCCTGACTCAATTTCACATCAAAATGCTTATCTATAAGATTATCCTTACGTGAAACTTCTAAAGTCTTCTTCTTAATTTGTGATAATTCATGTTCAATCCCATCCAAAAATTTAAAGATAGGTAATTCCTGACTGTTTTCATTGCTGGATGGATTCAATTTCTCCTTTGCTGGTGGCTTATCCTTTTTAGTTCGTTGGAAATCAGCTAACAACGATTCAATACTGGAATCTTTAAATTCGAAGGGTTCTTGATCCATTTCTTCATATAATGTCTTAATATCATCATATTTCCCAAATGAAACAGTCAAATCTTCATCAGCACCAATTTCTAATTTATTACTTTCATGTGGACCATCTTTTAATTTATTTAATAAAGTCATCTCATTTTCTCTCTCTTCATTCTTCTTTTGTTCCATACTTTCAAACACTTTATTAAATAACATTCGTTCTTGAATACTACTATGTTGAGATTCATTACTTGTAGTTTTGTTAGCACTGACAGAACTATCTTTATTAGAAGCAGAATCCTTCATCATCTCATCGTGTGTTGATAGAGTCCTCTTCACAGCGGTAGCTGGTAAACTTCTCAGTATTCTTGTTGGATGGACCCAACGTATATATCTAACACATTCATACCGTCTCCACAACATTACTGATCTCCTTTCTGTTTGACTTCATATACTTACAGATTTATAAAACTTCTTTAACCACATCTTAAAAATAAGACATAAGGAAAAAACAAAAAGATTATCAATTAAAATACATACAAATAATTATAAAACTTAATGTCTATTTAAATCCTTCCAATGCCCTAATAGCACGTTTCAATCTGACAAGACCTTCCTCATATCGTTCAGGATCTAAAACCATATCCGCAGTCAATCTCGATAAACTATCCACTAATCTTTCCAATGATCTCTTTTCCTCTGTAGGGATAGGTAAATCTTGAAATTCTGAACCTAGTAATGTCCCATTAGTCATCGACAACAACTGTGATATTGTTTGAGCATTAAATTGTTTATTATTGTTATTATTATCATGTGCATGACCTCTTTTGGGTGATCTGGTAGGTGGTTGAAATTCTGTATCCAGGATAACAGTCTTGGGACGATTTTTATTTCTTGGTGGAACCGTCGGCATTGAGTCACTATCAGTCTTACTCTCCGTATTAAGATTTGATGTAGACGGATTTATAAATTTATCCTCATGTGATATCGTATTAGTAGTTAATGGTAGTATCACACTAGATTGGATTGAAAATGATGTTGAGTCTTGTTGATCATAGTTAGGACTATTAGTATCCCGTATATTATTATTATTATTCTTGGAAGAAGAGAAGGATGATGATGATGTTGCCGATTCTAATGATAATTTGTTTAGTTTATCTCTAGTTTGATCATGGATTAACAACAGTGGATCAGAATGATATTTTAAATTTGCTCTTGGTGGTTTACTTGGTGTATCAGAATGTAATGAATTAAATCTATTTACCAATTTGGCATTTTTAATTTGTTTAATCACTACATCATTCTGTATTATAGGTACTGATGCAGTAGATGAATGTGAATTCCTTAAATCTGGACTATCACTTTCCTCTTTATTCTTTACAACATATGAGATTTCTGTACCTTCATGGATTACCCCAGAATAATCAGACATCATACTATATCTATTCAAATTGTTATTATTATTTGTGGTAGTTGGGGTAGTATTATTATTATGATCCTCCGTAGAAGTTGGAGTAATATTATGAAATGCTGGTGGTGGGGCAAACTCAATTGCTGGTTCAGGAACCTGATTATCGTTACCTTGATTATTAGTGGTAGAAACAGAAGATGATGAGGGCAATCTTTGATCCGATGGAGTATGTATCGATTGCATATCTACTTGTGGTGGTCTCAATGGTTCGAATTGATCTGATGAAGATAAAGACGATGACGACACAGACACAACATCATCATGATCTCCAGGGATCAAAGCACTATGGTTATTATTTTCATTTTCACCTAGGGATTCAATCATTGCAGAAAGTCTCTCCTGAGTTCTAATTGATTTCTCAGGACTCATATCAATATTTCTAGACTCACTCATTTTATATTAAACGACTGATTGGATGCAGGAATGGGTCCTTTAACACTCTTAAAGACCTCTTCAATAACAGCTAAAATATGCCTTTACAACTTTTATTTCACTTAATTTTTCAGGCAGATCAAAAAATACAGAGAGGTTACCCTGAAAATTCCAAAATTATTCCAATCTAAACCCATGTTAAAGACCCACAAAGACCGCTATCCCACCAGATTAATCAGTTGTAGCATCCTTTTCAGGTTTGAAATAACATTGAATAAAAAAAGTGCGAATGTCAGAGTCCCAAAATGTACAATTTCGATTTAAATCATCGACAAACAGCTCATCACTTGATGAAGAAGAACTATCTGAACTGCTCACCCCACCAAGTAATTCTCCCTTAAAAGGTATTTCCAATCCAACATTTTGGAAAGGTGGGAATGCAACAACTAAAAATTTCTTATCTCTATCCTTGGCATTCTGTAATTCTAAACCAGTGACTACTCTTAAGAAAGGTGGGAATTTTACTGGATCTGTTCCTGCTCCTTCACGATCAGGATACACTATCCTCATGGCAATACCTGTATTTCCAGTCTTGGTATCCTTGATGTTCACTACATGAAATTTAGGTAATAACTTGGTATCTTCCTCACTATGTGCTAATTCCAATTTCATTGCTTCTACCCGTTTTTGAAACTCTAAGGAGAGCTGAGCCTCACTACCATCATCCATACCAGAACGAGACATCTTCCCACCATTGACAACATTATTCCTTCTAATCACATTCAATCCATGTTTCTTACCACGTAAATGACGTTCTACACTAGTCCAGGACATATGCATAGTGTTACATAACTTACACACCAACTTCCCCGAATGATTCTTATAAATGTATGGGTTCTGTCTGTTCACATTTGTACCAGTATCGTCATCACCGCCACTGGGTTCTTGAAACGTAAAGGGAATCTCCTGTTGACCACTCAATAAACTTTCCACTTGTTTCCTTCTTTGTACATTAAATTGGGACTCAGTGGCAACCCCACCACCACCTTTTTTCGACCCGGCTCTGTTATGATAATCCATGTTGTTATTCTTGCTGTTTACTAGTCCCTCCAGATACACAACATTCAACCTTCAAGCAGTCAAAGTAGCTTTTATCAATCTCATCATCACATACAATTTTTTAAATTTGCACTTTGAAGAACAAAACAGCCGCCAAACTACTACTAACACACATACATACAAGCATATAACTAAGAGCAGTGATATCTACAGGATACGTATATATATAATACAAACTGCCCTTCAGACAGTGGCAATAACGTCGTAAACACCTCTTTCTTTCTCCTGGACGGTGAATTTCTTGTTCTTGTAAGTGTTCCATTGTGGATGCGGGATTTCCCATCCACATTTCTCTGCTACTAACGTCGCAATATCATCACAAAGTCCCAGTAATGAGAGATCAAATTCTGCATGTTTCACGGGAGCTCTGTTAATTAAGATTTGTGGTGCTCTGATGGGAACCATATTGACAATTTCTGACACTGGAGCCACTTTCAAACTGGTACCGATACAAATCAACATATCACATTTGGTGATATCTTCTCTTAAGGACTTGTGGAATTTAGCAGGCAGTGATTCACCGAAGAATGTTATATCCGGTTTCAATACACCATAGGATTTAAGTGTGGATTCATCCACAGTGGGGTCCCATCCATCATTATTATCTTCATCTCCTTCTGGTACTGTATCACCTTGTGATTCTAAATTTATTCTTCTATTATACGCATCCATTAATTGTTTCCTCTTTTGATAACAATATGGACACAAGGGTAATTCCACTTTCCTAATATTATCGTAGATCTTCTCCCCTGGTAATTTCCAATGGCATGTCACACAAGATGCAGTAGCAAAAGATCCGTGGCAATGAACCATCTTCGAGAGAGGAATCCCCGCGTATGATTCCAATTTATCTATATTTTGAGTATAATTTCTTAATAATTTGCCCTTATCGTACAATAATTTAATAAAACTGTGTAATGGAGAGTAAATATTCTCTGGTGGTAATACCATATTTGCAATGGAATAGAAAATTGATGGATCTTTTCTAAAGATTTCATAATTAAATACATCCTGTGGATCTTCAAGCCCCAAATGTTTAATTCTAGAGTAAAACCCTTCTGAGGATCTAAAATCTGGGATCCCTAAAGATGTAGAAATACCTGCACCAGTCAACACAATAATGTTTTTAGCACTAAGTAAACCAGCCACAAAATGATCCAATGTATAAAAATTGGCTAGTCTCATACGTGTGGACAAAATTTTATTCATGGCTTTTTGTAAATCTTTAATCAGTCTGACCGTATATTTCTTTTCCAATGGATCATCAATGTTTGTATAAGTGTATTCTCCATTGCGCTGTACGGTATCAGGTTCCAAATTTTGTTGTATCAATTTAACTAGGATCCTATCCTTAGATTCAAATCCCAATAATTTAATCAGAAAGTAAAGATATAATGAATTCAATTCACTTGGTAAAAATTTATCCAAAAATTCTCTAACACCATAATATTTTAAAAACATTCTTGCATTCCAAATATCTTCTTTAGTAATCTCAGGAAACACATATTTCCCAGTAGTGACATTTTTGGCGATCCCAATGGGTTTAATTGGGACTACAGGGACCATCCCATCATTATTCGTAATCTTATTACCGTTTTGTGTCGCAGCTAAATTCTGACGGGCAGTCAATCCCGTGCTGTTACCACTAACCATATTTATACTCTCTTTTTCTTTCAGCCTTCACAACTTCTGCCAATGCCTGACTGATAACTCTCCTACTGTCCTATTCAAAACCTGGTTGCATGTTCTGTTATGATCAACAGTGAAAAATTTCTTAAATTAATTAAATAAATACATACATAAATAAATAGGTTGAAAAGACATGAAACGAATGAATAAATAGTGGTAATGTGAGTGGATGGGATATGTTAAACGTAGTGATATTTATGAAGAACCAGCACCTCCCAAAGGACCGACTCCGATGCGTCCCAATTCCACTTCAGCACTCGTATTTTCCAAATTGATGTCTATCACTTGTACACCAGCCATCTTAGCCAACTTAGACAACTTTAACATGTATTCCACTTCTTCTCTATTCTTGGCATCCACTTGGTTTTGTAATCGAGTAATATATTCTACTGCTTGGGTCAATATTTGGCCTTTGTTTGGTTTCCCATCTTTAGTCCCCGTACCCTTCGGTTTGGGAGTCCCCACTGTACTACCAGGTGTCCCCACTGCAGATTCTTCACCATTACTCCCCCCACTGGCATAATACTCATGGAAATATTCCTTTGGTATTAGAGATAACAACTCTTGAATACGATCATTAATATTATCTCTACGTTTCCTATCATTTTGAAACGCTTGACTGTTACTACTTGTTGATTTCACAGAAGATGATAATGCCTCTGGTATAGTGTTCATATTTTTGTGTGTGGTGGTGCCCTTGTCACAGTGTTATAGGTCCTTTCTTCTTTCGCAGACTCATCTCTTGATAACCGATTTTCGAAATGACTATAACGATTTTTTTTTTCATCTTATAATTGAAATCTACAGTAGTAATTAAATGATACATACAGAGAGATGTAATTATATAATAATGTATCTATAGTTCGTATTGCAACACTTGGAATTGCTTATATGGATCCAATGTGGCTGCACATTCTAAGATTAAAGTCTTAACGGCAGCTGAATCAAACACAGTGGGGAATTTGTACATGAATTGTAAGACAACTAAATTCTTTGGTAAAGTAGTGTATTCCTCGACAAGTTGTGCCACAGCAGTGATTTCTGGGGTGATTAATTCCTTGTATTGGGATTCTAATCCCTTCATGGCCACCTTCTTGGCAATATCTTCAAATGCGTCCGACCTGGTAGCTTCTAATAAGATAGAAGCCATGACGGCAAGGATGGCCACAGAAGAGTCAGAGATTCTAGCTCTTAATTTGTTCATAGAGCCTAAACATAGAGCTAATTTACCAGTACGATAATGAAATTCAAAATCAAGTAAACAGTCTCTTTCATCATCTCTAATTTGTTCGTTATAACCATGATAAAAGGTATCATCAAATTCCTTTAATGGTTTCTTAGTATGAATCAATTTATCACCAAATGGATCATTATCTTGATCTTCAGTGTAAGCCATAATAGTCTTTTTCTCGGCATTCTTAATCTTTTGTAATGCTGCAGCTTCCTTCTTCAATTGTTTGTTACTAATAACAACAGTTTCTTCACCATTATCAACCTTAGCTTGTGCTTCTTTCATAGAATCATCAATACCAAAATAAATCTTAGATGCACCTTCCATGGAACGAACATACATTGGTTTGGTGTAAAGTTTATCACCCCATTTCAACATTTCTAAATATGCTCTGGGTGTACCCTTTCTCATACAATACGAATGGAAATCTAATTTATCATCTTCAAATTGTTGATAAAATTTAGAAATGGCAGTGAATCTCTTAATGGATAACCCTTGATATTTAGTGCATTCCCATGTACAATCTTTAATCTCTTGATTCAATGCAGATTTCTTCTCCTCATCATCATCGGTAACTTCAGAAAGTTCTTTCTTTAATGCATTTAGCTTCTTAGCAGAATCTAAATATAATCTATAATATGCTTCAGCTTGTTCTACAATAAACCAGGAGGCTTCAACCAAGTGTAAATCTTTAACACCATTGACTGCATTTTCATTCTTAGTGAAAAGAGACACAATTTCAACAGCTTTATCGATGTTATTGGCTCTAAGGAAATATTTAGCAGTCTTACAATTAATAAATCTATCTTGTAAATCTAATTGTCTCCCTTCATCTAAAGCCTCGGCAGCTTTAACTAACTCACCTTGATGTTTAAAGATCCTACCCTTTAAGATATAAAATTCCACTAATGTTGGGGTATGTTTAATGGCCATTTCGATATATTTTTGGGCTTTATTGAAATCCTTAAGGAAAAGGAAATGTTGAGCTAAGAAATAACAAGTCCAAATATATGGCACTGGAGATTCCTTTTCATCAAGAGATTGTAAATGAGACATGATAATATCAATAACTAACTTTGGTACGACATGAGATCTCTGTTGATATAATGGTTTCACATTAGAGAAGGTGGCTGGAACACCTCTATTTACTTGAGGAATAATATATTCTTCCAATTTCTTTGATAATTCAGTTTCATCTTTAATGAAAGTTAATGGAATAAATTTTGGTGGTTCACATCTGGGATAAAATTTACCTAATTTTTCATAAAGAACCTTTCTCAATTTGTTATTGTTTTTGATGCCCAACGCAACTTCTAACATTTTATAGTAGTGGAAATTATCTGGATTTCTCTTGATCAAAGTTCTATAAACAATAGAAGCTTCATGGAATTTACCCATTTTCATATAGATATTAGCTCTTCTTTCTAAGATAGAATATTTATCAGTAACATTAGATTCAATATCACCTAAATGTTTCAAGACTTTGTCCAATTTATCCTTGTCACTACCAGCATTACGATACATGATATCATTCTTGTACATAAGACATTCACTATGTTCATATTTTTCAGCATCACTGATCTTACCCTCAGCAACTTTCTCGAATTGAGATAAAGTGTTAATGGCTTGTTGTCTTTCACCATTTAAATCCTGTGCAACTGCAAAGGCAGTCCAATTAGCTCTGTATCCAATGGCAAATTCCCAATATTTCTTTCTAGAAACTAAAGCATTCTTGAAATCACCAACTTGAGATTGTAAAGAGGCCAAATCTCTATAAATTTGTTTATTAGCAGATCCATTATCCATGGAAGCTTGGAACCACTTAATAGCCTCGGGATAATCCTTAGTGGCCTTCATATAGATACCCAAGACGTGACAACAGATAGCAGTCGCATTGACCCCATCAATTAATTTGGTAGCTTGATGGATATATAAACTGGCTTCGTCTTTCTCACCTAGAAATTGTAAATTTAAACCTTTTAAAGCTAAAACATCTGGATTCTTAGCATTCTTCTTTAAGATCCCATCTAATAACTTGATAGATTTCTTGAAATGTTTACCTTCATAAAGTTTTAAAGCTTCTAAAAAATGGGTATTTTCCTTTGATGTCAATGGTTTAGAAACCGATTTAGCTGCAGGTTTAGCAGCTGGTTTAGCTTTGACACCTCCTCTTCTTCTGGACATGGCTGTAATTGGTGAGTTAGTAGCGTCAATTGGCCTCAAGGGCTGTCTTTTGGGAATAATTATGATCTGCCTAAAACCGCTTTCCAGTTCTTCAAATCTTTCAAAGTTCGATTTCTTCTCGATCCAAATGCCGTCACTTATAACGAGCCGAATATTTAGACGAATTCCTTCCATATAGAAAGATCCATTAAGAACTCACCCTGCTGAATATTGAGGTCAACCACAAGCCCTTAATTGATATTGGCATGGTTTGTACCACTTCTTGTGTGCCAGAAAGAAAAATGCAAAAGTTCCAGTTAAAAATATTACATATTCATATATACATCACGATTTTTATTTCTTCATATCTTCCTCATGGCCCTTGAACGCAATTGTAGTACAATCATCTTCATAACCTGGGATTTGGATATAATTGATATGAGCATCCTCTAGCAACGACAAACTTGTATTATTCTTGACAAAAGTATCTGGTTCCAAGACACCAACAAAAACAGTCTGAATATTACCATTAAGAGCCAGCACTCTTTGTACACAAGGCTCATTCCCACTTAATCTGAAAGAACATGGTTCCATTGTGGTGTACAATATAGTGCCTGGTGGCACAGCTCTGGAACCAGATTTCTCAAAATATTTTTCTAATGCACATTGTTCTGCATGAGTATTACCTGGTAATTCTCTAGAATAACCAACTTCTAAAATGTCATTCCCATTAACCAATACAGCACCAACACTGAATGCTGTCTTGGTAGGTCCACATTTATTAGCTTCCTTTATGGCCAATTCCATATATTTGCGATGAGGTTCCAATGCCCAATCTGGAAATTCAGTTCTATAAGTCCACCTTTTCTTCCCAGTAGTTTCATCTTCCACATTGGATTCATACTTGTAAGCATGAAGCCATAAAATCAAATCGTTAGGATCAGGATCTGTATATAAATCTGTCTCACAAACAGAACATTTCTCTTCCTTCAAAGATTCCCCCTGTGCATTGGGAAAATACCAGCTTTGAGCGGGTTTGCTTCTTCCAATTTCATACAATTCTTTAACGATATGCTCGTAGTCAGCTTTACCACCTTTACCCAAAGTAGGACCCCAAATATGTGGGTTGGAATAAATTGGATCATTGGCAATTGGATAACCCAAATATTGTAAATGAACACGAATTTGATGTTGCCTTCCTGTTAAAGGTTTACAGATGACTATACTCGTCTTACCATCATAACTGATACGTTTAAAAACAGTCTTGGCATGTTTTCCATCTTCATCATTATCTTCACATACGATATTAAGGGCAACACGAGGTTCTAAAGTCTTCAATGGTTTATCGATAATAACTTCTTCAACGGGAAATTCACCAACAACTCTAGCAATGTATTGTTTAGAGACCTCTCTAGCCTTTAATTGATCACCCATTTCATCAGCACCTTTGGGGGTCTTAGCAAGAAACATAAGCCCACTAGTCTGCTTATCTAATCTATTACAAGGATGAACAGTGTAACCTAATTCCTTTTCGAGCATCTTTGTCACTGAATTGAAACGATATCTACCAGTGGGATGTACAGGCACACCACTTGGCTTGTCAATAACTAAAATGTTTTCATCTTGAAAGACAATCTTCACAGGTTTTGCAGTAACTGGAGGTTCATGTCTATGTAATTCATGACTTATCAACTGGCCATTTCTAATAACACTATCCAAAGTAGCAGGTTTATCATCCAAATAAACAGACCCATTTTCGATGGCTTCCTTGTAGTACTCTTTACTACGATCTCTAAATTCACTAGTAAACACATCTAAAAGATTTTTATCTCTCCATCTTAACTTACAGAATGTCTTATAAGTGAAATAATATGGTTCAATCTTTCTTAAATTGTTTTCGATCTTAACCTCATAGTCTGGTTCGTTTTGTTTCTTATCTCCACTTAAAGAATTATTAATACGTAATTTAAACCCATTACTATCACGTAATTGATTATCTGTTACCTTTCTTTTCTTATTCTTAACCTCCTGAACTTTTTTAGCTTGTTTGATCTCTTCACTCAAACGGTTCTCGAAATTAGACAGTTCACTCATTGCTCTAGTAGGTATCTTTCTTGTACAAAACCAATATCTGATACTTGATGGTCTTTTAAGCATATGCTTGCATAAATCCTTTCCTTATATTCCAATCAAAGTTAGATCTCAAAACGACTTCAATCAAATAACATCCAATATTGAAAATATTAAAATTTCCAGAGATCTGAGAATTGATAATCATACATTGAAACTGATACAAACACGTTTCAAAAAGAAATATTTGTAGTATTGTCATATGAAAAGTTAGTTATTAAATATTTATTATTAATTATTATATATGAAAGTTAATTACAGCTTACTTGAGGATTGAATTTCCTCCAAGAAACCTTAGATGAATATGTTGCGTAAAGGACATGATACTCGTGTTCGTAAACATTACAGTGAGCGATATCAAATGAAAATAAGCAATACAATTATGGAATGGAAGGTGTATATCTATAAATGGGAAAAAAAAGGTTCCTATTCCATTTTCAAAATGCTGCAGGATCATTTAAGAACGCAAGTAAATCGACTTGTCCATCTTCTTCAGTTTGGTTAGTTGTTTTACCTAAGGACTTTTGTCTTGGCTTGTTGTTAAATGCTAGAGAAGAAGAGCGGTTAGTGCTATGAGGTTGAGACATTGAAGATGCAGTTTTCCTATTAGTATCATAGTTTGGTTGTGATTTTCTTGTCATTGGTTTGCTATTAGAGTAATTAATTTTATTATGTTGAATATTAGCTTTCTTATTGTTTGAATTAGCAGAAACAGATTTCTTTTTACCTGAAGTGGTATTTAATGCAAATGATAACCCAGGAATGACAAAATCGTCATCATCATTGGTATATCTTAATCTAACGGATCTATTCAATTCATCTAAATCAATACCGTGTAGCATTGGTAAGAAATGAAACAGTTTCCAATACCAAGGTACAGGTACTTCGGGACTTATCATCTGTGTAAGAGCGGTACGATGACTGTGATTAGTTCTACTTAGATTGTCATAATGTTGGTTTTGGAAAACGTTTTCCACATGTTCCCTTGAAGATTGGGGTGATACTTTATTATCAGCGAGTTGATGTTGGTTGCTTAAAGTACTAAAATTAGAACTTACACCAAACTCAGAAGATGATCCAGCATAAGATCTAGGATAACCAGTATCCCTATCCAAATAATAATATCTCGTCCAATACAATTCATCATTACAGTTATCATAAAATGTTGGTTTCTTGAATTTGAAAATACACCTAAAAAATCTTCCAATGTACCAGCACCAGCGTTTAAGTGAATTATCTTGATGTTTCCAACATTTTTTCTTATTCCATGTAGATCTATAATACCAACCACGTCTCCCCAGGGTACTCTTGCATAAATTATCTATTTCATCTTCACCAATTTCACCTCTTAGCATATATCTATCCATTAAAATCTTGCCCTCAACTTTATTCCAAGAATATTTCCATGGTCTTTCTTTAAAGATAAAAACAAAAGAATGGACCAAGCAACTCATTGGACGAATAAATGTATCGATATAAGTTAACCATAAAATTGGCCCATATAACATTTCATGATGAGTTTGTGAAATATCAGCAGCAATTGGGAAAGTCCAAAGTATAATATAAGAAAATGGATAGATGAAAATAGCTCTTAAATTTCTTTGAATTTGAGCTCTTCTCTTTTTCATATTAGCATAATTCTGTCTACGGAATTGATCTTGTAAATCAGAAATATTAACACCAGGATCGGTTGCATCAGGCGTTTCAAACACAACATTTTCGTTATTAATATTGTCACTATGACTCTTATTCTTATTGCTATTATTACTATTAAATTGTTGTTCAACATCATCATTTCTAACATAGCTTTGAGTTCTTTCTTGTAAGTGATGTTCATCAGAAGTGGTATCATTATCATTAGTCGTCAGAGATGAAATAGAGGTTCCATTCTCACCAATTTCAGATTCAACTTTACCAAAAGAGGAATGTTTATTTATTGATCCATCACTGTTAATTATACTGGTATCATTAATTTCAATTTGTTTTGGGGCATAATTAACTTCTTCTTCTCCACTACCACCTGCAGCAGTGGCATTACGGAAATCAAAAGATCTTAATGATATTATTTCTGCTTCACTATTGACCTTATTGTTTTTGTTAATGGTTGGAGGTAAAGGTTGAATTGGTTTATTTCCCACAACATCATTCTGTTGACTATTATTTCTAGTATACATTGAAGCAATTGAATAAGATCTCTTAGATTCAATGGAATCATCACTAGAAAAATCCAAATTAAAAGTTATTATTAAGACAAATAAATGCAATGTCTTATAAACAGGTCTAAGGAAATATCTGGTAAATGGTGGTAACTTTTTATCAGCTTCATCTCTACTTGTCTTTCCTGCACCATTAATATCATGGAATTGTTCTTTAATCTTTCTTGTTTCTCTCACAACATAGATATAAATTGAGACATAAATCCCAATAATCATTAAGATTAAGAAATATCTTGGACCCCAACTTAAAGCATATTTATACCACACAGGTCTTGCAGGAAGATAAGACCAAGCACTCCATGGTTTATATCCACCTCGCCTTGGTTTAAAATTAGCTGCATATTTATCATATTGCTCATCTACAGAGATGATATTAACAGTGTTTGGATCTGTGTAATCAATAACATTAAAGTCGATAAACACTAAAGATGCCATCACTGCGGGAATTAAAAGAGTTATTGGCCAAATGAAATTTCTATATTTGTAAAGCCCACCTTCCATGTTCCCACTTTTATTATTTCTCCATTTCCAATTTGGTTTAAAGATAAGTAAAGCAAAATGGATAGCAAAGAATCCAATAGCAAAATCAGAACCTTCTGTGGCAAATTGTGTAAACCACCCCAAAGTATGAATCATGGGCGGTGATGCGTATAAAGTTTCATTAATAAGAATAATAATGGGATAAAGCAAAAGAATTAAAGCTTTAATAAAATCACAAATAATTAAGAAGAAAATCAATTCATGTCTAAATAATTTCTTTCTGTGATCATAATTGTACATGTAATAAATGGAAAAAACACCAACAAGCATGGATAAACCAGAGGAAACGACAGCCACCACTCTAACTTTCAATAATTCAGTTGTAGACAGTACTGAAGACATCCCCGGCAGACCTAATGCCAGGTTTAATGCTGTAGTATTTGTTTTGTCACTCATAGTTTATTCAAAATGATACTGAAAAGTAAGGAAAAGGCGAAAGAGGGTGAAACGACCCTTGTTAGCTCCTTACAATAAAGAAGTGTGTTTGTTCTCTTTGTAGTAATTAAAAGGTGTTTAAAATTTGGATGTACTCAGAGGCAATGGACCTATAAAATGTATTATAAATATGGATGTGTAAAAAAATTTGGAAGTATTATTGTACAGTATGCTCATACAAAGGAATCAAAAAGAAAAAATATATGAACAGTATTGGGAAATGACTTGACAGACTCCACCTAATGAAATATATGCAGTTTGTTGTGTATGGTTCTTTCTCTTTTGTAATATTAATAAATCGATACGAAAAAAAAAAAGTGGCCTTATTAATTATTAGAAAGGATAGTTTCGAATATGGTATCAACAGAAACAGGCAAAATGGGATAAAAAAGGTATCACTGTATATCAGACACCACGATACCTGTGGATAACTGTTTAGCACGGTTTGTGGATGTGATTTGGGTGGGATATTGATGAAAAGAGGCAAATAAACAAAGTACTTTTAAATTTGTGCACTGTTATTATTAAGTCTTCTTTTTTTTCACTGCGATTTCTGGATGAAAAAAAATTGTTTGATGGAAAACGGTCACTTTTCACGGTTCGGACGTTAAATAACCGGAGAATGCCTTTCAAAGAAAGTTTCCAATGGGACCCTCAGACAGGGATGGTGGGTGATGTTAGTCTTGAAGGTGAGTTATAAAGTGAGGTGGTGCTGGGGTAATGGTTGTCTCACCTTTTTTAGGCTGTTTTCACCCGGTGCAATGATAGTTTTATCGATCCATCTCATCGGATTATAATGGCTCCACTACCAATGACCCTATCTTGTAAATAGAGGCATCCATATTGTCCCGGAGCCATGGCTCTTTTTGGAGTATCTAAGGTTACTTCCAATGTATCTTCATGAGCATTAAATTTACATGTTTTCACGGGAATAGGTTCCTGTAAAGATCGATATTGCAGAAATAATTTATTACTCTCTATTCCAACTTGCAACATTTCACTCACAGGTGGATCCTTCTTGTTTAACAACCATTTCATATGAGACAAGGATACCTCATCTCTATATAATTGTGGATTGTCTTTCCCTCTTACAATAACAATTTCATTAGTATCTTTCAATTTATCACTAACAAACCACGTTCCACGATACATTGGATCACCTTGTGGCATTGCAATTCCAATCTTTTGACCAATAGTATAAGACCACAACCCATCATGTTTCCCCCAAATTTTTTTCGTTC
The DNA here is from genome assembly GCA_003708905.3 of Monosporozyma siamensis. Classification (NCBI taxonomy): domain Eukaryota; kingdom Fungi; phylum Ascomycota; class Saccharomycetes; order Saccharomycetales; family Saccharomycetaceae; genus Monosporozyma; species Monosporozyma siamensis. The sequence goes on from PPOL03000002.1 coordinate 84,532, forward strand.
CTGTATGTGGATCAAAAGTGATAATATTACCAGATTCATAAGGTAAATATTCTTTTAAAAAGGATTTGAACCGTCCATGTTGTGAATTATTAACAAAACATATTCCTTGTGAATCTGGTTTTGTAGCAGTAGGTAGTTGTAATTCTTGTGCCAATTCACGTACTTCTTTCTTATATAGATGACCCACAGGTAAAAGTACTCGATTAAATGCTGAAGTCTTTACTTGGGATAAGTAATAACTTTGGTCTTTTCCCATATCAATCCCTCTCCAAAGTTCAGCACTGCCATCACTATCATGATGGAAAATTCTCGAGTAATGGCCAGTAACCAACCAATAATTATCAACTCCATACTCTGTATCCAATTTCTTTTTCAAGCTACCAAATTTAATGTATCGATTACACAAGACATCAGGATTTGGTGTCAACCCCACTTGATATCCATTTAACATTGGTTCAAAGACATCAATCCAATATTCTTTCTCAAAATTAACCATTCTTATCGGTATATTCAAAAATTTAGCCACTTTTTGAACATCATTCCAATCCTTCTCATCACATTGTTTACTATTATCAGCAGCATCTTGTTTATTACTCCAATTTCTCATGTAAATTCCCTTAACATTGGGAAATGCACTATAAAGGGCGGCTGCAAAGGATGAATCTACACCAGAAGACATGGCAATGATTATATTATCAAGTTTGGATGGATGTGGTTGTATCCATCCTTGTGACGGTAATCTCTTCTTTATTATGTTTAAATATCGTTGCATGTGGCTCAATGAGCTGTGAATTTGATGTTGTCTTTTCAGTTGCTAAAAGTTTTAAAGATGCAAAAGCGGCTGTTAACTCAAACTGTTCTTAATAAAATAAGTAAGTTTCGAAGAACATGGCTGTAAACACAAACCATAATCTAGCCTAACGTATAGATCCATAGAAATGTGTACATTGAATGTATATGTGTCCTTTGAAAAGGGGTCGAAAGAAGGTAAATCTCTTTCTGCGGTTTCTAATATGTCAGATTTAAAGATTTGTTATAGAAAGTTGATTTCCAAACACATAAAACTAAAACAATCCTGGATAATGCTTAAATTTATTATGACATATACACTATTTATTTACTTATTTATACCTGATTATATGGCGGTGATTTAATACAAACATTAGGATATCAATTCTTTCTTTGTTTCTTGGTTTTTTTATTCTTCTTTTTGTTACTCTTGTTATTTTGAGAACCCTGTGTGGGTCTCTTCTTCATGGTGTCCTTGAAAATCTTATCCAGATCATACCCATCATCATTAGTAGAGTCCTCTTCTAGTGGTCTTTTCTTTGTATTTTCTTCTTCAGACGGCGTGGTGTTGGGTACTACGGGTTCTCCACCAAATAGAGTCTTCCCCTTCACCGATAACTGTCCTCTTTGTAACACAGTAACACCTAGAGGTGATGAATTGATTTGTCTAGCAACCATTGGTCTCTTTCTCTTCACATTCAACCGTATAGTCTTGACCCCTGTATTATTTCCTTCCATTATCTTCACGGCCGTGCCATCATTCAGACTCCATTCAGAACTGTCACGAAACTGTCTTGCATTTTCCGTTACAAAACCTTCTTTACTATTACTGGCTGCATTATTGGTATCACTATTATCTGTAGAGTCCTTATCGCTTGAGAATCTCATGAATTTCATGTTCATGACTCTGCTAGACAGCGATCCGGTCACTTGCTTCCCACTCATACTTTATAACTTGTGTTTACGTCCTTTATGATCTAAATTGACCTTGCTGAAAGTATTCTTTCTGTCTGTTCTTCTCTTGTAGTCTTCTTCATAATGTCCTCTCATTAAAATATTGAAAATTTTTCATTTTTATAGTGGTGAATTCTATTTACAGGGCATCGAATACAGAAAGGGTTGTATTCAGACGTTTAAACCAGGAATCTTGATGTCTTTTGTGGTGATATCTGTCCCCAGGAAGCTTACTTTCTTCTTGTGCTCTCTAAATCCTTCTTCCGAGTGGTTCTTCTTGACTTCCACAGCAGGTTTCTCCTTTCCCTCTGCTTGTGTCTTCAATTCCACTTGTCTCAGCTCATACTGTCTCAATAACTTACTATTCATATCCCCTGGCTTCATTAGATACTTTGCACCATTGAAAGGATACAAATAATTCATCATCAACGATGGTTTCACATGGGTGATTTGTCCCCTATACAAATTAAACCGAGGGAAATCTCGTAACAGTTGTATCTGTACACGTTTGTTCCGTTTGGATAATGCACTGAGATTGACTCTTGTTGGTTTGAACATCCCCTTCTTTGTTTTGTTTTTTTGTTTGTTTGCCTTGCTTGCTTGGAGATGTTGTTTGTATATCTTAAAGGATTCTTAAAATTGTTAAAAGATCGAATTCCATTGCTCGAAGAATACTTCAAAGGTGAAAAAGGGTAAAATGTCAAAGGATACAAGTGGGTTTGAATGGTGGAGACGGTCGTTGCAATACACCACAGGGTTAGGGTTAACACCCGAGGAGAAAATACGGTATGAAGAAGACTATAAACATATCCTAGCTAAGAAACAATGTCAGGAATGTTATAAGAATAGAGATTGGATGTTAAAATATAGTCCCACCGTGACTTTTATGATCCAACAAATTAAAAAATTGGAATCGAGGATTCCATCAAGCCAGAATATGTTAAAGTTTGATGAGAGTAAAGTTATTTGTGATGTTTGTGATCAATGGAAAAGTGGTGGATTTAATACAGAAATGGGGATTCTTATATGTCAGAATAGGTTAAAGGATAAATGGCATTTAGAAGATACCTTGTCTCATGAATTGATCCACTGGTATGATAATTTGAAGTGGGATGTAGATTGGCTCAATTTACGACATCATGCATGTTCTGAAATTAGAGCCTCATCCTTGAGCGGTGAATGTAGATTTTGGCAAGAATATAAGAGACGTGGGCTTTTTGGTGGTACTGGATTTAAAGTGAATCGTGGTCATCAAGAATGTGTTAAGAGACGTGCAATTATTAGTGTCATGGGGAATCCTAATTGTCATTCAAAGGATGATGCTACAAAAGTGGTTAATGAAGTTTGGGAATCATGTTTTAATGATACAAGACCATTTGATGAAATTTATAGATGAACAACTTGTAAATACATAAATCTAAATAGTTAAATATAAACTACACATAATACTTGGACCAATACAAATTCCAAGCCAAAAGATAACGTTCCCAATAATTGGTTTATCTCTTAATAATTTTGAATTACTTAATGACACTAATGGTAATTGTAACATTTGAAAGAAGAACAAATAAAATCTTAATCTGTTAAAGATAACATACATGGCCAATTCATGGAATATAGCACTTAAGAAAAATGTCATAAATGTTGCTTGCCCCTTAGATAATTGAAATGCTGAAATGGAACTATGATAAACGTGTCTTAAAAGGAATTTATGGACTGGGACATTCCAAATTCTTGAGAATTCCCCCCAATTGACACAATTCCACCAATCTCCATAGAAATAGCGATCACCAAAACAAGTTAATTCTGCAATACAATTTAAAATTGCTTCCCAAATCAAATAAAATGTTAATAAATACATGCAAATAAAACTTGGTGCAAGATCAATCATTATTTTAGCCCATTCAGTTAAACGATCTGCCCATGTAGTCCATGTAGAATCTCTAATAGTCATAGCACGAATGGCAATTGGATACATAAAAACTTGTGCCGTAACAATCATAATAAAAATGGTGCCAAAGATGGCAAATAATTTCTCGACGACATAATTCCATCTAATCTTTGGAGTTCTTGGATATTTATTTTGATATACTAAAGCAGGAAACATTGTAAACATAAAATAATTATGGAATGTAATAGTATCTGGGAATTTAATAATCTTTTCTGTGGTTCTTTTACATTGTTGTGATTGTAAATTAAATTCAAATTGACAAAACTTAACAGATTTCTGTAGGATTTCGATGGTCTTAGGATCCACATCCTTCTTACTTGATAATTCTTTTAATTTTCTTTGTGAATAATGTAATTCTTTCCATAAATCCCATAAATAACCATGATAAAATGTATAAGAATGAGTTTTCATTAATAACACTAGAGAATGTAAAAATAAAAATATCTTGGCAATCCAATGTAATCCCAAAACATGTTCAGGAACCAAGATACCAGAAAGGAAAAATGCCAACTCATATAGGATCATAAACGTTCTCCCCACTGGATTCCAACTGATCCAATTCTTCTTACAAAGCCATTGAATAAGAAAACTGCCATAAGTAGCCATGTAAAGAACTGAATCCCAAAATGCCACAATATATAAATCAGTAGTCATGAAATTGACAATTGGTAAATCCATAATTGAATTATTATGTGTCCAATAAAAATTAAACACAATCTTCAAAATTCCAAAGGCAATAGACATCCATAATGCCACATAAATACCTGCAAAACTTGTATGGAAATTGGCAAAATTATTAATCTCAATGATTTCACTTTCACTTAAATCTGGAGTATCTACTGAATCCACTTTTGTAGCAGCTCTTAATTTTTGTCTTCTAAATTTCTCCTTTGATTTAATTTCTTTCTCCAAAGTGGGTCCCGTAAATGCCATTTGGAATGGTTCACTAACAGCTCCATCTAAGATAGAAGGTCTTTGATCAAATTCTACATCATCAAAATATGAAATAAAATCCTCCCCTGACCGATGATACCTTGTTTTCAATTTCCTTTGCAGTAATTTAATCCCTCTAGGTATAGTCCCCGTCAAGGGAGTCTTTGTAGACGTGGACTGTACAGTCCCACCATTCATGACAATATCATCTTCAGTGATGGATTTTCTTCTTCTCTTAATTTCACCACTCCCATCTTTATTCAACTTTTTAATAGTTTGAAACTGTTTATCTTCTTCTAACGACATACTGTTTAGTTTGTATCCTTTGTTATCAGGTACTTAAACATACAACACACCATATGACCAACGTCTTTTATGTGGTCTTCCAGTATTGAATAGACATCTAACATGGTTCCCCCTATATATAACAATAATTTTTCACTGAAAAATTTCAGCCTCATTGCTAATACTCATAGTAATAGCAATAAAAACCTACTATGTACAAAAAAAGAGACATTAAAATTAAGAATATACAAAACAGAAATAAAGTAAAGTCAATGTTTAAAGATCTTGGCGTTGATTCTTTCCTCATTTGATTGGAATCCAGTCTTATTGGCATTTCCTTGAGACAATCTGATCTCTTCCCTCTCAGCTACTTCCAATGCATGTTTCCACCGTTGTTGTTCCAATTTCTGTCTCTTTGACACGGCACCATTACCATTCAATGAGGATTCCCATGTAGTCAACCCAATGGTCCCTAACAATAACAACACAGTAATAAATTGTGCATACATTCTTGCCTGTACAATTTTCTGTGGTTTAGTCATAATTGGGTCTCTATTAATAATATGCCAAGAGGCATATAGTGAAGCAGCCCATGCACCAGAAATAATCTTATACTTATTATTTGATAGACTTGAGACCCATTTTTGTGTAGTGGATAATTTTCCCCATTCCAATTCCAACTCTTTCTCTGCTTGTTGATTAAAATCACCACTATACCGTAACGCATCAAATCTATTAGATGCCTCTTCTGCACAAATAGCAGTTAATAAAGTTGGCGGAATAATGAACATGGCAGTTCTCATTGACCAAGGTAATGTACTTGGTTTGAAAAGCGGGAACCTCCGAGGTAAATATTTCATTCCAACCAAAGATATGGCTACCCCGGTCATACAACCGGCTAACCCACCTTTTAAAGTGTAAATTCTATGATCTTTAATTTCTTCAGGCGTCAGAAGCTTCATTGTGTCCCTATACTAATACGTTGTTACGCGGATCCAGGACTGTAGAGAGAGAGGGATGGGTTTACCCCAGATTATTTTCTGTCAAATGTTCGAGTTTATATATGCCATTTTTTTTTTTTCACTTTTCAATGTAGAAGGCTCCGAAATAAAGCCCAATGATTTGCTTAAAAGTGTGATATTATAACAATTTCTATTAGTAGTAGCAATGAGGTTTAAGTAAGTGTATATATGTACATGAATGTGTGTGAAGTGTGGGGGTGATTATTGTAGTAAAGTTTTCTTGACACCACACCAGACGGCACAAGTACCAGCCATCAAAGCTGAGGCATAACCCATAGGTTTCAAACCTTTACTTGATTTAAATAATGCCCCAGTTAAAGCACCGGCGACAATAGACCCCGGGGTATCATGTTTCCCACGGATGGAATCAATGGTAGAATTTATAATATTATAACTTAATGCTAAGATCCCTGCACTGTTCCCTAAGAATGGCCCTCTCTTAGTAACATTATTTAGAATAGTATTTAATTGTAATTTCCCCGTGGCATTTGGTGGAATAGCTTTAATACCTTGTACAAGACCGGAAAACCCACCAATACCTAACCCAATTAGATAAACTGCACCAGTACCATAACATAAATCATCAGACCAACCACGAGATGGAATCAACCCCTGCGAACCTTCCATTGTGGATAATTGTTCTTCTTCTAAATCCATATATTCCACACCTTTCTCTAGACCGGCCAAAGGATGTAGTCTTGATGTGTCAAATGCCATTGGATTAGTTAAAAGATTTGTAACACTTGTTAATTTTGAAGTGTCAGTGACACCGTTCGTTGTGGTGTTATTATTATCACTCATTAAAGACATGCTGTGTTGTGGGGAGTTCTTGAGTGGGGTGTGCTGTCTCTGCTTTGATCTACACTTTCCACTAATCGAGACTTATTTACATAGTGATAGAGTCATCTGTTCACTGTGGAAAAAAAAATATGTTTTCTTAGTGAAAAAACGTCACTGCGCACGATGCTATGTATTATACACACAATATATTATATCTTTATCTTCTTTGTAGTGGTGTCAGGTGTGTCATCAGTAGTGGTTGATTTGTTTGGTCTCTTCTTTTGCTTCTTATTTGTTTGTTGTAAAGAAGATAGATAAACAGTGGGATCTTCTAACACCGATCCATCATTTAAATCAATTAAATTTTGTACATGTTTTAATTGATCATAATCTTTACAACGTGCCACATATTGAAATACGGGACTCTTCCCAGGTATTATTCTACTTAACATATATTTTGTATTACCAAAATTATTATCCCATAAGAGAGCCAAATTAATATATTTATCCATTACATTCCACCATTGATCTTCCTTTTTTGTATGGAACACAGTGGGGTTAATTTCTGCTGCTTCTGCAATCATTCCACCAACATCCTGTGGCAATTTCAAATCTTGCTTCAATTCATTAAAATGTACTCTATCCTGAATAGCCCCATTAATAATCAATGAAACGTTATGTGTATGACAAATTGAATAAATATCATTTAGATAATTTCTGATTGGGTTTTCTCTATTTCTCATTTCTCTAGTACGACAATGAACAGTTAAATTTTGTATCCCTGTATCACATAACTTCTGGACAAGTTTGATTGTATCATTTCTTTCTGGTAACAATCTAATCTTTACCGAGATCGGTTTCTTGTTGGGGACACCCACTCGTTGTACAAGATTAGATAAAATGGAACATAATAGATCCGGAGTAGATAATAATGCTGCCCCCATCCCTGAATGGATAGAGAAATGTTTAGGACACCCGGCATTCAAATCAATCCCGTCGACATCCTGAATAACTTTTTCGGCAGCCTGAACAGCCAAATCGGGATCCGCAGAACCTATTTGTAAGATCAGTTTGCCCCTTTCCAACTTGGGGACTGTCCTAAACACTACGACTCCATTTTCTAATGTATAATCCACTGAATGTAAATGGTCATTTATGGATCTTTTTGTTTTGATTAATTTTTTGTCGATTAATTCCGGAGACCAAACCAAATCACAACCATTTTGTAATGATAATAATCTAGTTGGTAATTCTCCTGCTCTTACCATTGGAGCTAGACATAATTTACCTCTGTACATTGTTGTGTTTGTTGGTGGTGTATTGGAATGGAATCAAAAAAAATTTTATTCTTTTTTTTCAAAAAAGAAAAATCGATGAGCTTAAATGCAAAAAAACAAATATGCGTACGTTAAAAGGACATTAAATAAATAGAAAGAATATATAAATGTATAAAGTAGGGGTATGTGCAATGTAAACGAGTTAAATGATTAAAGGTTTACCAAATTTGATTGCGACCGAATTTCTTCTTGCACGTCTTGGCGACAATGTATCTCTATAATGAGAGTCTTCATTCATATGGCAGTTATCTAAATGTGTGATTAGATTGTTTGTCTTTGTGGAGGTGTTAATAACTAGTTGAGCAGAGACCGGAGTGTTCATTGTGTGTGTGTGTATAAACTGTGCGAGGCGATATAGAATAGGAGAGTGTGTGTGTGTGTGTGTGACTGGTTGTCTGAGGGAGAGAGGGATGGCGACCAGCAGGGAACAGCGAGAGTGCACCGGCCCTTTATATACAGAGCGCTCCGCGAGATCAAAAGGAAGCAACCGCCGGGATGACGTCGCGGTTGCACCATTCCAGCCCCGCAGCGGCGCCATTGTCTGCGCGTGCCTGCGATCTCCGGATTCGCCGATTCCCCGCAGCGGACAATGGCCCCCTCTTCCCCCCCTCGAGGGCTTCGATCGAAGCCCTCGAATCGCGGAGTTCCGGTCCCGTGTGTCCGCGTTCAACTCCCGCCGGGCCCTCTTTTTTTCTGTTTTCTTTTTCCCTCTGGACTGCCCGGGGTTTTCTTATAACTACTCCCTCTCTTTGCATTCCATATTACAATTCCACATTCCCCTCGAACAACAACCACCCTCTCTCGTCACACCCCCATGAAATTCTCACATTCGTTGCAGTTTAATGCGGTCCCTGAATGGTCTTCTAAATATATTGCATATTCGCATCTAAAGAAGATCATTTATACTTTGCAAAGAGACCAATTATATGATAAATCTCCTCATGAGGCATTATTACCAGATACTGAAAATACCCCCCTATTCACCTCTTCCACATCCCCGTACATTGCTCAATTCACCAAAGCATTGGACCATGAACTGTTTAAAATTGAAAAATTTTATCAATCACAAGAAACTGGTCTATTAGCTAACTACAACGAATTAAAAGATGATATTACCGAATTTAATAATAATTCCAAACGGAATAGAACCCCTTCGTTTGCCGATATCTTACCCAATAACAACCAACCAACACTTACTCAGGATGATTTAGAAAGTGTTAATTCTCATGGATCAATGTCTTTAGAATCTTTACCCATACAAGAACAATTGTCAAGAAATTCATGGGCTAATTTGTTTCATCCACCAGATATTGATATCGAGTCAATCTCACCCCTTGACAAGTATAAGTTATCACTAAGGAAAAGGTTAATTGCGATTTTCACTCAATTATCAGAATTAAAAGATTATATCGATTTGAATCAAACTGGGTTTGCCAAAATTTGTAAAAAATTTGATAAATCATTAAATACACAAATTAAATCCATATATTTAAATAAATTACACACAACTTCTCATGTCTTTGACCCATCTACCGCAACATATATTAATAATATTATTCATGAAACCGTGGTGGAATATGCAAAATTATCACAATCCGTCAAATCTAATGATTTAATCAATTATAATCTTGCATTTGATGAATTATCTACTCATCTAAGAGATCATATCGCATGGGAAAGAAATACTGTTTGGAAAGATATGATGAATATTGAAAGATTGGCAAATAATGCCAAAAGACAAGACTTGATCGAAAACCAGACTCAATCTCTAGAAAAACCATTACAACAAGTTAGACATTGGGATACTTTACCACAAGGTGTTTGGCTTTTATTAAAAACTCCATCAATAATTAAATTTATTTCAATCTCATTTATCTTCTTTCTTTTATTACGTTATATCCTGATTTTCTCCGATCCATTGGAACAAAATTGTTTTGCCATTTTAATTTATGCCTCGTTGCTTTGGGCTACTGAAACTTTACCACTTTTTGTAACATCCCTGTTTATCCCCTTTTTAATTGTAATCATCCCAGTGTTAAAGGATCCCATAGATGGAACCACACCAATGTCAGCGGTCAATGCATCTCAATTCATCCTATCCACAATGTGGTCAAGTGTAATAATGTTATTATTAGGTGGGTTTACATTGGCCGCTGCATTATCTAAATATAATATTGCAAAGATGTTATCAACATATATCTTGGCATCAGCGGGGACAAATCCAGCAATTATCTTATTGACAAATATGTTTGTCGCCATGTTTGTATCCATGTGGGTTTCAAACGTTGCATCCCCCGTATTATGTTATTCAATCATTCAACCAATATTAAGAACGTTACCATCACAAAATTCATATTCAAAAGCCTTGATTTTAGGGATTGCCCTGGCTTCTAATGTGGGTGGGATGTCATCCCCAATTGCATCACCACAAAATATTTTCGCATTTGGAATGATGGATCCAACTCCATCATGGGGGGAATGGTTTATTGTCTCTATCCCAGTATGTATAATTTGTATCCTTTCAATTTGGATCCTTTTAATTATTACATTCCCACCAGATTCGAAAGTTAAAATATTACGTCTTCATCCATCGCGTGATTCTTTTACCGCCACTCAATGGTTTGTAACACTCACCTCAATCGGTACCATCTTACTTTGGTGTCTTTCTAATCAATTATCCGGGATATTCGGTGAAATGGGAATTATTTCCATCATCCCCATATTATTGTTTTTTGGTACTGGTGTACTAAGTACTGAAGATTTTAACAATTTTATGTGGACTATTGTGATCCTGGCCATGGGTGGGTCTACATTGGGTAAAGCAGTAAGTAATTGTGGGTTATTATACACCATCGCTGAACATATTAAATTGATGATTGAGGGGAAATCCTTGTTTGTCATTGTATTAATCTTTGGTGCCGGTATCATCGTAATGGCTACATTTGTATCACATACCGTAGCAGCAATGATCTTGGTACCATTAATGGGAGAAATTGGTCAACATTTACCAGAGGATCATTCACGTCTATTAATTATGATTACCGCATTATTAAGTTCAGCGGCAATGGGGTTACCAACGAGTGGGTTCCCTAACGTTACAGCAATCTCGATGACTGATGAAGTCGGGGTGAGATATTTAAATGTGGGGAATTTTATTAGTCGGGGGGTACCATCAAGTTTATTTTGTTATTTCACTGTCGTGACATTAGGTTACCTTCTATTAAGAATCATCTTATTTTAAAATACATATATAATTAATATACATCATCTTATTTATTTTGAACCAAAATATTTGGAATCAATAAATCTAGTTAAACACCAAGAATTATGTCCCTCACGGATTTCCACTTCGGGTATCATTACTGCCACAAATATCTTAATTTCGTCATTAAAGGCATTCAACACTCTACGTAATCCTGTTTCAGTTGCACTATAAACTACAACATTTATATTCTTTAACACCGCACCATGATCTAATAACACTTGAATAGCCATAATAATAGATGCACCATTAACAATTTGTGCCTCTAACAACAGTACTTTCTTATATTGCGGGAGTCCCGGTGGTAAGAATTCACAATGTAATTGTGGTTCACCAGTCATTGAATCTGATTGAATTAATAATTTCCCAATGGAGACATTAGGTAATGTCATTCTAAGCGAATGAATAAAACAATCACCGGATCTAATTAAATTTATTGCCGTTATTTCATCAAAATTTATATGCTTTGCGTGTGGCATTGTATATCCACCTGCTGTGGTGATTGCATCATTACTCACTATAGGAATATCATCTAACACCTTGGAAAGTAAGATTGTAGCCATTCTATCAAAATAAAATATAAAATCATCCAATTTAGTGTTTTTATTTAATAACATAGTAATAATTGCATTCACTTGATTTGTCTTAGGTAAAATATCCACCATTGGATGTTCTGACAACGACTCAAAATCTTTAATTTTACCCAATTGAATCAATTCTTTAACATGTTCTAATGATTTCTTCTCTAATTTAGAATTTATATGATCAACTAATAACTTTATGGCAATACTATTATCACTCATGGACGGGATTATAGCATCTGCATTTTCCATTGTCGGGATCACATATTTCACTGCATTAGGTTTCACAAATCTTTCCCATTGATTTATACATCCATCTAAATCTCTCCCACGAGATACAATATCTCTTGATAATCTTCTTGCTAAACAAATATCTAAATCTGCATCCACATAAACTTTTAGATCCATCAAATCTAATAACCTAGGGTCAAACAATGTATAAATCCCCTCAATGATGATCACACTAGCACCATAAATAGTAATCTTCTTATTTGCTACTCTATTATGATGAACAAAACTATACACAGGAATTTCACAATTTTTACCATTCTTTAAATTCGATATACAGTCAAAAGCTAAATTTAAATCAATGGCATCAGGTTCATCGAAATCAAATTCATTCAAAAATGCTCTTTCTCTTTCCTCCTCATTCAAAGGTTTATAAAAATTGTCCATGGAGATTAATACTGTCCAGGGGACATTTATAGAAGAGACAATCTTTGATGCAACACTTGTCTTACCTGATCCCGAAGGTCCACCAATACCAATAATATATGGAGTAGTCCAGGGGGGACTGTATCGAGACTCCAAATTATCCTTCGTTATGCCATTTTCTTGTCCCATTTGTCTCAGTGGATTCCACTTTGACTTCTTATTTGGAATAATGTTCCTTCGAGATGACTTAATTTCAGTTTTAAAGATCTCTAACTTTGCGATGCCCTGCAAAAATTAAAGCTATTGAAAAGAATGTGTTGATATTAAACATAGAAGATATTCAAAGAAGGTAACAACACAACAAGGGATGGCTGACAGCACGTTAAGCGGGACGGCAAAGAGACGTGTGAAGAGAACTTATGAAGTGGTGGAGTCACTGGAAGAATCAGTGGAGAAATCTATTGCTTCACCCAGTGTAGAACATAAATCCTCGAGTCCACAAGGCAGTGAAGATGCTCCAACAAGGGCAGTCCAGCCACCAAGAAAGAGTAGGTTTAATAATGAACCTGTAGAGGTGCAAAAATATAAGAGATTGAAGTCGGAGTTATATTACATACGAAGAAAATTAGATAAATTTGGTTGGGATCAACTCTCACAAAAGGATAAAGATGAGTACAACTTGAAATGTGAATTATTGAAGTTAATGGAGACTAAGAAAGATATTATTGAATATTTAGGTAATGATACCCAACCTTTATTTAAAGATAGTGAGCAAAATACATCAACTTCAGCTGGGCAGGTAGATAAAAAGTCTAGACAACAATTATGGGAGGAACAAGTCTTAAAAACCGCTGTTTTGAATAAAGATGTTGATGAAATATATGTTCCTGATTCAGAAAAATACGATTATGTCTTTGACTCTGATGCATTGGTTGCATACACTAGTGATAACGAAAACGTTATCTCAGGTGAAGAAGATGAAGATGGGGAAGAAGATGAAGCAGCTAAAAAAGCTGAGTTAGAACATTTATCTGCAATCGAAAAGGCAAGAAAGAGTTTACCTGTTTATCATCACAGAGACCGTTTGATGGATGCTATTAAAGCTAATCAAGTGTTAATTATCGTTGGTGAAACTGGTTCAGGTAAGACAACCCAATTACCACAATATTTAGTTGAAGATGGTTATTCACAAAATGGTAAATTCCAAATTGGTGTCACACAACCAAGAAGAGTTGCTGCTACTTCAGTGGCTACTCGTGTAGCAGAAGAAATGAATGTTAAATTGGGCGAGGAGGTCGGGTATTCTATCCGTTTTGATGATAAGACTACACTAGGTAAGACTGTTTTAAAATATGCCACAGATGGTATGTTATTACGTGAATGTTTAACAGATCCAACTCTTTCTAAATATTCATGTATTATGATTGATGAAGCACATGAACGTACTTTGGCTACAGATATCCTGTTGGGTTTATTACAAAATATAATAAAGAAACGAGCAGATTTGAAGATCTTGATCTCTTCTGCTACCATGAATGCAGAAAAGTTCTCAAAATTCTTTAATAGTTGCCCCATTATAAGAGTCCCCGGGAGGAGATTTCCAGTTGATATTCATTACACGTTGCAACCCGAGGGGAATTATATCAATGCTGCAATTACTACTGTTTTCCAAATTCATACCACTCAATCATTACAAGGTGATATATTATTATTCTTAACTGGGCAGGAAGAAATTGAAAACACCAGAGATAAGATTGAAGAAATTTGTCATAAATTAGGATCAAGAATGCCACAATTATTGATAACACCAATTTATGCTAATTTGCCCCAGGATCAACAATCATTAATTTTCCAAAAGACACCAGAAAATTGTAGAAAATTAGTCTTGGCTACAAATATTGCTGAAACATCTTTAACCATTGATGGTATTAAATATGTTATTGATCCTGGTTTCGTCAAAGAAAATTCATATGTACCATCCACAGGTATGACACAACTATTAACTGTGGCATGTTCCAAAGCCTCTGTTGATCAACGTGCTGGTAGAGCAGGTCGTGTGGGGCCTGGTAAATGTTTTAGAATTTTCACTAAATGGTCATATGAAAATGAATTAGAAATGATGCCAAAACCAGAAATATTAAGAACAAATTTATCAAATACTGTACTTTTATTATTATCATTGGGCGTTAAGGATCTTTTAAATTTCCCCTTCATCGATAAACCCACAGTTCCTGCATTGACCAAATCGTTAGAGAATTTATACTTGTTGGGAGCATTAAATAGTAAAGGCCAAATTACAAAATTAGGTAAGATAATGTGTGAATTCCCCTGTGAACCTGAGTTTGCTAAAGTTTTGTATACTGCAGCCACTCATCCACAATGTCAAGGTATCTTGGATGAATGTCTAACTATTGTGTCCATGTTACATGAAACTACATCTTTGTTTGTGGGAAATAAGAAAGAAGCCACATCTCGTATTGTTAGTAGTATGGAGAGTGATCATATGTTGTATTTGGAAATTTATAGTCAGTGGAAGGATTCTAATTATTCCAGGGCATGGTGTCAAGATCATAGAGTTCAGTTTAAGACGATGAATAGAGTAAGAAATATAAGAAATCAGTTGTTGAAATGTTGTCAAAAATTGAAGTTAAACACATCCAAGGACAACATCTCTTTGAAGAATATAATAAACCCCATGGAAAGAATAACTAGATGTTTTATATCTGGATTCCCCACCAATGTGATCCAATTAGGTAATTCAGGGTATCATACAATGGGTAAGAACAGTAGTAGCAGTGGTTTAAGTGTCTTGGTTCATCCATCCAGTGTGGTGTTCCAAAATTACAAAGAACAAGGTCTCAAACCAGATAAATTCATTTTGTATCAACAACTAATGTTAACCTCCAAAGAATATGTAAGAGACTGTTTGCCTATTCCAAGTGACAAATGGTTAATTGAAATGGTCCCACAATTGTTCCAACGATTATTACAAGACAACATAAAGTAATCAATCAAACTTTCCTGTCATTTAGTGACATTTCATCAGAATGTGACACATTTTCTTCCCTTCAAAGTGGACTCCGGTGAAAAATTCCAGTATTTATAAAGTGAAATTTACAGAGTGAGATCCAGGGAAAACAGGGATTAAGATACACACTTACAAGAGGCCATATAACGTGTGCAAGATGTCTGGCTCAAGTGATACGATGTCGCCAATTATCAATGGTACCGCCTATTGTACCATTACTGTCTTTTCCAGCGACCTTTTTGAGCCCATGGTTCAATTTTATACCAAGATTTTAGGTTTAGGGAGGGTTTCCACAGAGGGTAATATTACTCAGAGCGTGTTGCTTTCTAACGATGAATTGTCATTAAAGATCAAATTGGACATTGATGATGAAAAGAATGAGCAGTTTAAGTTGAATAAACAGATTTTCTTAGATAGTCAGAAGACTTCGGACTGGAGAAGTATGATGAAAGATTATGTCACTTATACAGTGGCTGATTTTTTAACCCTAGAGGATAACTTAATTGAATTTGGTGTTCCTTATCAATGTAGACCTAATGATATTTCTCCCTCTCAAATTTACTCGTTGGATCCACAGGGAAATTTAGTTGGATTTGTCTCTACCAAGAATAGTATTAGTACAATGTTACCTAGACCCACTGCAGTCTCGTCTGCACTCTCTTCACAGACAATATCAAGGGTACATTCATCCACTGATCTTGGTTATACAGTGGAAACAGGGTTAACTTATCCATCCTTACCAATTATAAACATTG
Organism: Monosporozyma siamensis; assembly: GCA_003708905.3. NCBI lineage: Eukaryota > Fungi > Ascomycota > Saccharomycetes > Saccharomycetales > Saccharomycetaceae > Monosporozyma > Monosporozyma siamensis. The sequence goes on from PPOL03000002.1 coordinate 100,863, forward strand.
ATCAACCAAGAAGAAAGAGGGCCATCGCAGTAATGACTTCTGGTGGTGATGCTCCTGGGATGAATTCTACTGTACGTGCAGTCGTTAGAACTGCCATCTTCAAGAATTGTCAACCTTTTGCTATTATGGAAGGTTATGAAGGGCTTGTTAGAGGTGGACCAGACTACATTAAACCTTTAAATTGGGAAGATGTTAGTGGATGGAATGCAATTGGGGGGACCAATATTGGTACCGCTAGATGTATGGAATTTAAAGAAAGAGATGGTAGATTATTAGGTTGTTTGCATTTGATCGAAGCTGGTATCGATGCATTGATTGTATGTGGTGGTGATGGATCTCTAACTGGAGCAGATATATTCAGAGCAGAATGGCCATCTTTAGTGGAAGAATTAGTGAAAACTGATAAGATTACAAGACAACAAGCAGAAACTTTTGCATCATTGAATATATGTGGTGTTGTCGGTTCCATTGATAATGATATGTGTAGTACAGATGCTACCATTGGTGCATATTCCGCTTTGGCTAGAATTTGTGAAGCTGTTGATTATGTGGAAGCCACTGCAGCATCTCATTCAAGAGCATTTGTAGTGGAAGTAATGGGTCGTAATTGTGGTTGGTTAGCTTTAATGGCTGGTATTTCTACTTCTGCAGATTTTATTTTCATTCCTGAAGAAGCGGTTGATCCTGATACATGGAGAGACGAAATGTGCGATACAATTTCACGTCATAGAAAACGTAATAAAAGAACCACTATTGTCATTGTCGCAGAAGGGGCCATCGATAGAGGTTTGAATCATATTTCGGCTAAAGAAATTCACCAGACTTTAGTAGATAGATTACATCTTGACACTAGAACTACAACATTAGGTCATGTCCAAAGGGGTGGTTCTGCAGTTGCTTATGATCGTGTCTTAGCCACTTTACAAGGTGTTGAGGCAGTTACAGCAGTACTGGATAGTAAACCAGGATCAGCTTCTCCAATCATTACCATTAGTGAAAATAAGATTTTACGAAAATCTTTAGTAGAATCAGTGAAATTAACTAAATCAGTAGCAAGTTCCATTGCAGCCAAAGATTTTGATAAAGTATTGTCTTTAAGAGATCCTGAATTTATTGAACATTATCAAAATTATTTAGCCATCAATGCCGCAGATCATTTTGAACCACAATTAGCTCCTGATAAGAGATTAAAAATTGCTATTGTTAATGTTGGTGCTCCAGCTGGTGGTATCAATTCTGCAGTTTATTCAATGGCAGCATTTTGTCTATCACAAGGACATAAACCATATGCAATATTCAATGGATGGAGTGGATTAACTCGTCATGAAGGTATTCGTTCTTTAACTTGGAGTACAATATTAGGTTGGCAAACACGTGGTGGGTCTGAATTAGGTACAAATCGTGATACTCCACGTTCTACAGATATTGGTATGATTGCTTATTATTTCCAAAAATATCAACTTGATGGATTAATTATTGTAGGTGGTTTTGAAGGTTTAGTATCATTAAATGAATTAGAAAGATCAAGAGATGTCTATCCTGCTTTTAGAATACCTATGGTATTAATTCCTGCTACATTATCCAATAATGTCCCCGGGACTGAATATTCTTTAGGTTCTGATACAGCATTAAATTCATTAACCAGTTATTGTGATATTTTAAAATGGTCTGCATCATCAACAAGAGGTCGTGTATTTGTAGTAGACTGTCAAGGTGGTAATTCAGGTTATTTAACCACTGTGGCAGATATTGCCGTAGGTGCACATGCATCTTATGTTCCTGAGGAAGGTATCTCATTAGATCAATTAATGCAAGATATTTGTAACATTGCAGAAGCTTATGAAAAGATGGATAAATGTGATACCAAGAATAAAGAAACTGGGAAATTGGTATTAAAGACAAGTAATGCATCCAAGGCATTAGATGTTGATAAATTAAGTCAAGTAATGACATTAGAGGCTCATGGTAAATTTGATGCCAGACCAGCTATTCCTGGACATATCCAACAAGGTGGTAAACCTTCTGCTATTGATAGAACAAGAGCAACAAGATTTGCCATCAGAGCTGTTCAATTTATTGAAGATAATCAAACTTTAACCCAGGAGTATCGTAATGCTGATCAAATTTATGATGCTACATTTGATAAGAAGATGACCTCCACTGCAGTGGTTCTTGGTGTGAAGGGATCTAATATTATTTTCTCATCTGTTCGCAAAGTCTGGGACAGTGAAACGGATGTTAAGAACAGAATGCCAAAAGTTGTTCATTGGCAATCATTACGTTCAGTTGCTGACCATTTGTCAGGTAGAAAACGCGTTTTTGAAGCTTTCTAATCCATTCGTCTTCTTTTTACTTTTATTTTATTACAGTTTAAGAGATTTCTTTTTAAATCTTAACTTTTTTGTTATATAATTCCTATTTATATAATTCATATATTTATCTTATGACTAATGAATGTTTTAATATTATCATGACCCTGTGGTTGCGGTGGTGGTGGTTTCTTCCAGATTTTTAATTCTTTCATTTAATTGCTGTAACACATTTCTCTTCATCTTCAATTCATTCTCTCTTAATTGAATAAATTTCTCCCAATTTGGTATTGACTTATTAAGTAATATCCTTGTATCATCATTTTCCATCAATATTTGTTTGGAAGATCTCAATTTGTGTCTTATGACCCCAGTAGCAGTTTCCAATTGATTTGATGTGTTTGGATCCTTCATTATATTCGACAGACTATAAAATATATGCGGTATAAATTCAGTATTGGATGTGGAAGATACATTGCTGGCTGTAGTGTTATTTGCAACACTTGGAGTAGTGTTATCTTTTGGTTCAATATTCAGCTTCTTATCCTCCTCAGTTTTAGCATTATTTTCTACTTTGACAGACTCAGGACAAAGAATCTGTTCTATAGCTTCCAAACCTTTATTATTGAGTGGCATGTTATTGTAAGTATGGGTGAAATTATATGTCTCTGAGTAAGATCATCTTGAGGTAAGGAGGGAATAATGTAACTTTCAAAGTGAAATTTCACTTCATAATCAATCTGAAAAATGAAAAGTGGTAGTAATTAACATACAAATTAGAGGAATAGGATTATATTTTATACATACATCTACGAGACATGACAGTAATATACAGAATTATAGATATAATAATTATGCGATGTAAATGCTTTTAAATTAAATTTCGTTTCAATAGCTTGTGAAACTATGAACAAAGCCAGTTTTTTGCTGATTAAATGAGTGAATGGATGGCTGTGTCTAAGTTTTACCTTGCCAGCATTTAATTATGGATGCTAGAAAACAACTGTATCAATGACTTGGCAGCTTTGACGCTCACAGGTGTTTCTTCCACGGTGACTTGGTTAGGAATCTGAATTGGTTCATTAGGAAATGTCGATATTTGTTTAATTGGATTACGAATAGGAGTTATACTGCAATTCATCAATGTGGAATTATTATTTTGAGCCAAAGTATCATTATCATTATATTCATCGTCATTATTATTGCTGTTGGAGGGAATAGAAGTATTATTGGTGGTGGTGATTGTAGTTATTGTTGTATGTGGTAACATCAAGATGCTGTTATTCACCGAGGAATGCTGGGTAGTTGTATCCACTAGCGTAGAAGGAGTCGACATTGTGGTTGTATCTTGAGAAATAACTTCATCAATAGTAATCCTAGGATGCTTCTTTGCTGGGGTCTTATAATTACCTTGTGATACAACAAGTTTTCTTCTCTTTGTCTTTGATTGTGTTATTGTCTTCTTATTCATCTTGTTAATCTTCTTGTTTAAACTATCATAGGCATTATTAGTAGTTTTACCATTACCAATTTTATGCATTTTATTCTTTAAATCAGCAAATTTTAAATCCGTCTGTTTAGTTTGTAATTTATAATATGCAAATTGTAATCTGATTTGTAATTTCTTGGAGATATCAGAATAATCTCTAGTGATTGTGTCAGAGAACTGTAAAATGTTACTACCTTGCTTACTAGAAACTCTATCATTATTATTATTATTCTCAAGTCTTCTTTTGATAATTGTGTTTAGGATTCTATTAGTTGGAGACTCATTTAATAAAATATTCTTATCATTATTATTATACACTGAAGGGAAAGAAGATGAATGGAATAAACCAGGTTTGGGTTTACCATTGAAATTCAATGGCTGTAAATTTTCATTGTTCCCATTTATCAATTGAGAGACACTGTTTGTAGCAGCCATCACAACAACATTATCATTACGATTGACATTGTTAGTGTTCCCACTGGATAGCAGTGACATTCTGTTCAACCTCGAGTTAGAAAACTCCCCCAATGGAAATCTTTGACCTTGTACCGACATCTTGTTCTTATTTTGTCACTGTTTGCTTTTTTTCTTGTCTATATCGGTTCCTCGAAGGCTTGTCCACTTTCTCAATTGACCAATATATTGAATTCACAACCTCCTTTCTCTTATATGAACACGTCTTGTGAATGAACTTCCAAATAGGAAACAACAAACAGTGAGAAAGATGGACAGATATTGCTTTGTTCTTACATCCAACAGCATCGCCATTCACCAAATACAGGAAATACCAAAACATCAACAAGATCTTCTTAATGCAATATCCAGTAATCCATCATCGTTTGCGATCGACGAGAAACAATGGATAGAATACAATCTTGTTGTCGTGTTTGTCCCAAAACGGGAAAGTTGTCAACAATTCGGTATTCTCTTTGTTTGTATTTCACACCGCGTCGCGTAAATAATATGTGAAATAATAGTGGTAGAAGAAGTTGTAGTAGAAAACTGGTAGTAGTAGCCTTGTCGTAGTGCGAATCATCAAGTTGCCATGATTCAAATAGGCCATGACATTTCTTGAACCCATTGGGTTAAATTTGTAAGGATTCTATCTTTCACCAAATGACCATTCCCGCTGACAATCTTAAGAATATATTCATTCAACTCGGAACTTCCCAGAATATCAACATGATCAGCACTAATACCACCACCACGAATATCCCATGCATCAGGTCTATGTTTAATCTCTACAATAGTGACATTACTTCCACCAGGGTTGTATGGTGATTTCCCCTCTGCCCATTTATAACACATTGAATGACTTAGTAAGGGCACCGTACCATCACCATCTGTCAAGAACACTGGGGTTTCAGCTTCGTAATCGATGGTTAAATTTAAAGAATGGTTTGTTCTCTGGGCATCCTCTTGATACACGTAAGCTCTCTCTGTGGGGTTATTAACACCATAGATACAATATATTTGCATATCCGGTGCATTGGGTAAGGGCACTTCTAATGGATTGGACCAATGTGAATGATGTTTCTTGTTTTCCCATAGTTCTTCTTCACTCTGGGCATATCCAAATGAATATTGATCTTCAATTCTCTTTTGTAACCATGGTGGGGATAATTTCATGATAAGATCTAACGAATCATCCATAGTCAATGCCTTCTTTACACCCTTACTAGTAAGATTCCCATTATTCTCAACTTTTTCAGAGAATCTAATAAAACTACCGTATGTGTCAGTACTATTTAGCTCAGTATCCTCATGAGAATATGTTAAATTACCCCAAATTAAATCAGCACCCTTAGGTAACATTGAAGGTATACCACCCCATGTTTGTAACATCTCTAATCTTTCTTTACGACTAAAAAATTTCTCTAACCCATACATGGCAAATGTATTTAAATCAATAGTATCTTTCATTTCACCACTAATCAAGGCAGGAACGGCCTTTGGAGCACCCAATAAAGTTCCTGCCACATTTACAAATGCACCAATATGTTTATCTACCCATCCAATACCACCATTACCATAATGTGGACCTTCGGCTTCTACCCATTGTAAGAAATAAAATACAATTTGTGCTCCCATAGAATGACCAATAAGTACACTCTTTTCACCAGTTAAATCATGGAATGTTTCAATTTGTAATTTCAATTTAGAGAAATACTTATCTCTAATCTCTAAATCTAAAAATGCTAATCTCCAATCATAAGCAGCCGTTAGCATCTTATTTGGATTATAACCAATGGCACCTAAATTTTCAATAACTTTATTCCAAATCCAATATCCAGCCACAAAGAAATCTGAGGATTCAAACCCTTGTGCAGCTCTTAAAGTGAAATTAGGTGGATCTAACCCTGTGACTGGATCTAATTTAATATGTTTTAACCAACAAACTTTATCTAAAAACATGGTTCTTAACATGTAAAATGATCCCCATAATCTTTTCCTAAAATGTGGAGTACTATCACATTCCTCATCTCCATTAACCCCCCAACTTTCAATCCCAGTAGAAATAACTCCCGGAACCATCAATACAGGATGTTTAGCACCAATACCGTCAATTTCTTTAATTAATTGTTTCCCCACAGCAAAACTGTATTTCAAGTTTCTTTCCATTGATTGTTCAGGAATGACTCTCTTTTGAATATCTGAAAGAAACATTTGGAACCCTGGTGGAATTGAATCTGTCCATTCATCAAAATATCCCTTGACATTGTCTAAGGTTAAATATTTGTCTAATAGATCAATGTTATTATTTTGTAAATGAGATACACCGAAATAACCAGGAATAAATAACCCAAATAGAATACCTAACAGAAAAATAAATCTTTTCGAATCTCTCCACCGTTTCTTATGTGGTGACAAATCCTCATCTTGTTGGTCCAGACTCGCACTACTGGCGACACTACTCTTTCGAGACCTGTACGAGGAGTTTCTTCTGCTGAGAGGACTCCGATTCGAACTTAAAATGGATACATTATCTTCTTGATCTTCTTGATCTTCTTGATCTTCTTCCTCTTGACCACCAACTTCTGACCCACTGGATCTTGGGAGGTAACTCTCGGAATACCGTCTAACCATATGTGGTACCACTTCATCGAGGTTGGCGGCTTCTTCGGACCTTCTTAAACTTTCCCTTCTTCTACGTCTCATTTTTTGCACAGAACTCCCACTAGCATTGTTACCAGAAGTCATTACTGTGTGTTCTTATTATTTTGCTATAACTTACAGCTTTGTTGACCTCCTCTTAGTTGTTGTGTGTGTGGCTAACCACTGTTTAAAACAAGTATTTTGTATATATTTGTGTTTTTGAATTTAAAGGAATTGAAGATATATCGAATATGTGACTTTGACACTACTAGAACACTCTCAAAACGGCAACAAAAAGACCCCAAAAGCACGATGTTAAGGTCAACGTTAAGCAACTGGAGGGAATATTTGACCCCGATTTCCCACAAGTCCACTTTCTTCACCACGGGGCAAATCACACCGGAAGAGTTTATTCAGGCTGGAGATTATTTGGTACATATGTTCCCCACCTGGAAATGGAATGGTGTCGAGGAGTTGGATAATGTTAGTGTTCGTGATTTCTTACCACCGGAGAAACAGTTTTTAATTAGTAGGAAAGTACCCTGTGGTGTTAGAGCTGATGATTTCTTTAATATTCAAATGACTTATGATGACAATTTTGATGAAGAGTATCTTGAATCCCTTAAAGGTGAAGGTAATGATGTGAAATCCCTCCAAGAAGCCAAAATGACGCCGTCTGATGTCACCTCACATGCTGAATTGGATGATATTGATGAGTTGATTGACAGTTTAGAGATTAAGGATAAAGATGAAATGATGGTACAAGATATAGATGATGACGAGGTAATAATGAAGTCTGACCCCAAGAAAAGATATTATGATCTATATATTACTTATTCCACGTCATATAGAGTTCCCAAGATGTATATTGTTGGGTTTAATGCCGAGGGAACACCGTTATCTGCTAAAGAAATGTTCGAAGATATTACCACCGAGTATAGAGCTAAGACTGCAACTATTGAGAAATTACCCTTTTATAAGAATTCAATGATTTCAGTATCAATACATCCATGTAAACATGCTAATGTGATGAAGATATTATTGGAAAAAGTACGGTTAGTAAGAAGACGTAGACGTGAAGAATTAAAACAAAGGGAACAACCTTCTGAAAAGTCAAAAAATAATGATAATGATAGTAATGATAATGATTGGGAAGATTTGCAAGATGATATATCTGATACTTTACAAGTGGATCAATATTTGGTAGTGTTTTTGAAATTTATAACGAGTATAACACCAAGTATAGAGCATGATTATACCATGGAAGGATGGTAAAAAAGAAAGTTAACTACATTCAGAAAAAGTCAAAATAAAATACTGTTATGAAGTATAATAATACATTCGTATCCTCTATTTACTTATTTTATGCATATAAATATAATATATATATTTTTTTTAAAAACAGTAATATTCTTATTCATCTTTTACCTAAAATCAAAGTTCTAATAGCATAGGTTCTTCCTTCTGTTCCTCTTCCTCAATTGCAGCTGGTTCAACGGTACTTTGTTGATCAGGTAATTTTTGAACCGGTACCGTAGGGAAATTATAATGTGTAATATTGGCTTTATTGTTAGTCAATTGTGTAGTCTCTTCTGGTTCATCAAGAATGTTTTCTTTACTTGTTTCATCTACCACAACGTTCTTTTCATCCTCTTCATCTGGATAAACAGGCTCAGATGGTTCCATTTGTGCATCTAATGATTCTTGTGATTCAGTAGGATATGGTAATTGATTGGGGGTGGAAATTGGCACAGTATTCTGTGGGGTGATTTCTACAGAACGTAATTGATCTAAGCTAGAAGTTTCGACGGGTTGTGTTACAGTAGATTGTTGGACTGGTTGTGATACGGGAACTTGTTGGGGCTGTTGTGGTACTGGAGCTTGTTGAACAGGCTGTGGTACTGGAACTTGTTGAATGGGTTGTGTCATTGGAGATTGTTGAACAGGTTGTGCTATAGGAGACTGTTGAACAGGTTGTTGATAATATGCATATTGATTAGGAATCACATTTGTGGCTTGAGGTTGAGGTGGTTGCGGGATATTATATTCCGAAGAAAGATTGATACTACGTAACTGTTGTTCCAATAAATTATCATAAATATTCATAACATCAGATATTTGTCCATTCATTTGCAGTAAAGTTTGATATTTTTGATTTTTATCAGCTAAAGCATGATTTAATTTTGGTTTTGTCGCTAATACCCTTTCATATAATTTTTGAGCAGATTGATTTTGTAATACTTCACCAACAGTTTGTGTCTTCATTTTCTCTACCATGGCAGCAAATAAATAAATGGCATCTTCATCTTCAGGCAAAAAATCAAAAGATGGTATATTAAGTTGGGGTGCTGGAGATGATTGATACATTTGTTGTTGTGCTTGTTGTGCTTGTTGTTCTCTTTCTCTTCTTTGCTTTTCCTCTTCTGCTTCCCTAAGACTAGCCTCAATAGCAGCTTTTAAATCAGGATCATTTTCTTCTTCTTGTGATACTTTATAATCGTTGTGATGATCCTGTACGACTGGTACCACTGGTTCAATGGTATCACCTCTCGATTCTCTTAAAGATAGTTCGATGGCTCTTCGTAATTGTTCATCTTCATCGATTTCAGCAGAATGTTTCTTGCTTGATCTTTTCTTCTTTCTATGTTTCTTTGATCCCGATGATTTCTTCGATGAATAATCGTCATAACAATTATCACACACTCTTACATCTTCATAGATACCTAAATCAGGTAATGGAATGAAATTAGAACTATGTTCTTGGCAAAATATACCACCACATGATCTACAATGATGTCTTCTATTCAAAAATGAGAATTTATTCGAACAAATCATACAAGCATCGGAGTCTATCCAATCTGCCGGTATCTTAGAATCAAACATTGCCTTTGCTTCTGCAACACTACCTTTCAAATCATCGGAAAATGTAACGCCTTTATTTAACAATTTATCATAAACCTTTCCCACATAGCTCAATTGTGAATCATTTTTAAAAGTGACATATAATTCATAAAATATTCTTTTTGTAGTTTGTTCAATTTCCGTTCTATCATTATCATAGTTAATTATTGTATTCTCTAAGAAATCCATAAATTCTCTTGAACAAATTTCCACAATAAAGGGGATTCCACCATTTTTGATACAAACTTCTACTAATCTCCAACTAGCCAGTTGAATATTGGGATTTGATGAAGTGGAAGTAATTCGTTTCTTTAAACATCTCATACATTCACGAGGTGGAATCTTTTTGGATCTAATCACGTCTGAAGTTTCTAATGCTATAGGCAGGTCTATTTCCCCATTTGGGATAGTTTCACTCGTGGCCTTCTTTATAAGATCATCTAATTCAGGTATTGTAGTGGCAGACATTGTTGTTGTGGTGTTAGTTGGGTGTAAAGTTGTCCCTGTTTTATCAAATATCCCACTGTTTTAAACATTCGAAGTCACCTTTAAATAATTGAATTTTTCATTTTAAATAAGGCTTTGCAACAAACAATCACGTGGGAAAGAGGTGTCGCAATTTAAATATTTGAATATTTTACTACATTTTAACATGTTTTGTTGGGTTTGTGGCAGTTTGTATTAATATTTATGATATTTGTAATTTGTAATTTAATATTGTGTCTTTTATTGGCCTTTTTCCCCTTTTCAATAAGGCCTAAATTGCTTCTTCTTAACAAGTGTCAGTAAATATAATTGGGATTTATATTAATAGAAAAAGAACAAACAGGTAAAAATAAAGGTAACTTTAATAGTTAGAGTATTAACTATTATTCCAAAGGACCACTTTTAACCCTTCCAAATACAACAGAAGTCATATTTTAAAATTTTTAACTTAAAATTTAATAATTCTTTCCCAAACTTAAAAATGAAACTTAAAACAATATTCAGATTATGAGAAACTAACAACCGGTTAATGCATTTAATCAATGATCCCTCTTATAAAAGAGAATACCCCAATGTTTATAATGTTTTTATTATTTTTTTATAATGTTTTTCATTAAATATCTATAAAGTTTTATATAATCATTTACTGTCCAACAGTAAGTGAAATTAAAGATGTTCGACTACTATGATTTGATTCATTAGTGGATATCCCAGTATTTAAAAATTTAGATCTTGGCGGTATTATCATATTTTCTTTACCATCACAATCTCTATCCTGATATGATCTCTTCCCGAGAGATAATGAAGAATTATTTGTTGAGGACCAATCCATTGATTTATCATAGATCGATGGAGTCAATGGTGAGTTTGTACCATGACCATTATTTTCCATTAATGAACTGAAAATGGAATTTTCTGAATTACCACTAATATTTCTTAATGGAGTAGAACTATGTGTTGAATAAACTGGTGATGGAATAGATTGTGGTGACAATGTTGATGTAACTGATGCAGTATTGATTGATAATTTGGATAAAGAGGATTGTTTTGATTGTAAACAGAATAATTTCACATTGTTAATGAATTGAATGATACCAGAATGATCTTTATAATTATTTAATAATAATTCTGGTACGTTACTAATGGAATCAATGAATATATTAAAAATTGTAGCTTGTTTATCTTGAGTTGGGATAGGTAAATCTAATAAAGATGATTGATCAGATTCATTTGTAAATCTATTAATTAAATGGAAAATCACATAAGTTAATTCAAATAATTCAAAATTTAAGAAATCTAATTTCCAAGTAACAAGATCCATAAGGAAATTTTTCAAATGAATTAATTGAATCTTATCATTTAATTCTAAATCTTGTGGTAAATGTGATTGTCTTTGATACAGTTCATATTGAATAAGACAATTTTCATCAACATTAAGTATATAATCGTTAAAAGTTGGTTCTGAAATTTCCCAATTTAGAGTGTCAAGGATGTGTTTCTCCATTTGTAAAAACATTGATTCATCTAATACAATTGAATTATCTGAAGAACTAGTAGCTTGTTGACAAAAATAAACTAATTCATTTAATCTTGGAATTCTAGCTCTTGGATTTGGACCATAAAATCTACCACCTGTTGGGATCACCACATTATTTATAATATGATTACAACCACCATAAGTCTTTGCAGCTAACCATAGACATGTACCCAATATTAAATGTATTTGATCTCTAAGGACAATTCTTTTTGAACAATATCTATCAAATAATCTCATCGCTTGGAAGAAAATACCATTAGTAACACGGGTTAATTTAGCCAATTTATATAAGAATTCAATGATTAGAGGTCTAGTGAAGACAGGATTTAATTCAGGTTGTTGATTAATTAATTTTAAAGAAGGGTTACAGTTGGAATTATTTTGTATAATGTTAGATGCAATATCATATTGATATTCTTGAATCATTTCATAATGTGATAATAATTCACTATTTGATAATTCAATAGGATAATAAATTTGTTTAGCAGTGACAATAAGACCCAGTGAATGTTGTGTGGTACTTTGATTAGTCAAATTTGTCATTGTAGTACTACAATTTCTAATTCTGTTATTATTTGTTATATTAGAGATGTTGTTATTATTGTTATTATTATTGGCTGTGTTAATATCATTATTTGAAGAGTTGGCAGAAATTGTAGAATATGTAGAAGATGAAGTGGAAGTCATTATTGCAAATATATTAGTGATAAAGAACAGAAAAAGGAATATAGATGGAAGAAGCAATTGAATATAGTTATATTCGAAAGGTGACAGTAAATGAAGGGATAGTTGCTTGGTTATATTTTCTTAAATGTTATAACCTACAATTAAGAATTACAAGAAAGGAATATAGAACAGAAAGATTGAAATATTATAGACATATATATGATGATCCTTTACGATCAGATCAAAAAAAAAAAAATCATAAATAGAAGGTCAAACTACTTACCAAAAAAGTAAGACAATCTTTTAGAAAAAAAAATTGGCGTTTTGCGATCCACCTACGAAAAGTTAATTGTTACTTGAAAAGTGACAGTGAGAATTGGAAAGTTCCAATTAAAGATGTCTCAATATTTTATTATCTTTCCAATATTTATTATTTATTTTTTTTGGTGTGTCGTCTCATTTTGTGACAGACGCGAAAAGAACAAAAAGCCATGCCCCAAAACGGAAATTCGGTCGCGGAAGGCACGCGACGCCGCCAAAAAAAAAAGGAGAAACCCGTCCTTTGCCCCAAAAAGGAAAAAGCAAGTGGAATTTTCGTGTCTCTCGAGGGAGCACAATAGCCCGCTTGCAAAAAAACAAAGGAAGACAATAGCTTCTGTCTGTAGTTAATCTTGCAGGACAATAAAAAGAACGTTTTTTAAGTTGGTTTCTATTGTTATTTTTGGTGATTGATCTGGGAAAACACAATACTTGCCTCCAACTTGCACTTTACGAAAAATATGCCAATTATTTGCAACGAAATTATTTGCAAGAAGTTTTAACAACCACTTGGCGACCTTTAAAAGTTGTGATCTTGGCAAATTTATGCCTTCAATTAAGAAACAGGAACATCCGTGCCTCATTTATTTTTGCTACACGAATTTTAGAAATTGGCCACAAAGTGAAAATAAAACGAAATCACAAAACAATTTTGGCAAATTTTGTGAATAAACAGTTGTTATTGGAAGAAACATTGAAAGCAAATTAAAGATGTTCACGGGAAAGGATAAGGACAAGATGTCCGACACAACTGCTACCATGTCCGGTGGGATTTGGAAATGGACTGCAGATGCATTCAGACAGAGATTATCACCTTCGGTGAAGTATCGGAACAAGAAGAAGCCAGAGTTGATAAGTGAGCACACGGGAAGAACTAGGTCTACATCACTAGACGGGTTCGATCCCTCCTTTTATAAAAGGTATGAGTTGTTAAATGATAATAGTGATTCCACTACAACCACCACTATCGAGAATAATGCACGTTCCATGTCTAATGGTGGGTTGATGTCACCAATTAAATTACAAAGTGATAAAGGGTTAGCTACGGATACATTTATGAATAAAGGGAAGGGTAATACACAACAACAACAACAACAACAACAACAACTACAACAACTACAACAACCAAATGATGATACAAACACTTCATTATTAGCTAAATTATTTAATAAAGAAAAAAATGTTACCACTAATAAAGATATTACTACTAATATTACTATCCCTATACCAGGTAAATTCCCCAAATCCACAGCCCCAAAAAGTACAACCACAAATACAGCTATCCCAGTACACTCACTACATGAAATATCGCAGGAATTAAACTTAAATAAATCCTTATTAAATGAAATTAATAAATATGTGGATGAATTACTTGACGAGAATATTAAATACAAAACAGATTATTCCCAAGTTAGATTAGAATTAGTTCATGAAATGAAACAATGTAAGATGATAATGGATAAATATTTAATCTTGAATGATAAATACAAAGAATTGAAATTGATGTCCAATGATGTTTTCAAAATTAATAATAAATTATTAGATATAAAACGCGAACAAGAGGAACAAATAAGAGATAAAAATCAAAGAATAAATCATCTAGAAATACAAATAAATAAATTAAATATTAGATTGGATGAAAAGAGTATAGAAATTGATCAATTAAGAAATGAAGTTCATTCATTAAGAGATCAGTTAAGTGATGAAAGAAATTATTATGATTCACAAATTGGTAAATTACAAAATTCAATGAATTTTATGGATTCAAGAGATATTATTAATCAAAATCCAACTTATATATAAAAAGTCTATCTATATATTTGTTGTTGTAAAAACGGACAATATTACATATTCATTCTAAATATTCTTTAATAATAGTTTTTTCCTCTGTTTCCATCAAGTTTAACCAATATTTCCAGCATAATTTCACCACTTCTTCACCACGATTTAACCACTTATTCATGGATAAATGGTTCTTCTTTAAATTAAATATAATAATTCAAAAATCACGTGACTGTGACACATTTTTCAAAGTGAAATAATGAAAAATCCACTCGACATTTGAAAAATCATTCAAATTATAGTGGAAGCAAGCACATAAACCAAGGGTAAACAGATCAAAATCATTGTATTGAGATTGCATTAACACCTGCTACGTGAATTTAACATATTTACCAATTGTATTATCCCATTTGAACCAGCTGGAACCGATTAAAATAGAGAGAAAGAATGTCACTACTGCATCAAGGAAAATCACAGGCATCATTAAGTCCATCGGCTATAATGAATCGAACTTATAGTGCTAGTAATGTGGCAAAGCATCATTTGAGTAATATTCCATCCTCTTCAGTATCATTGTCACATTTAGGGACAATACCTACACATAATAATTCTAGTTTAGATGTGACATTATCACCGTTAATTAAAAAGGAATTAAATTTAACTAATCAAAGATTAGATTTAGGTGTTTTAATTGAAGAATTGACGTCGATCTTGGGGAAAGAAAATTGGGTTAAATATGCTCAAGTTATATCTCATTTTATTTTAGGGAAATTGTCACGAATTGAATTAGTTAAACAATTAGATCAATTATTTGAAGATAATATTAATAATAATAGTGATACTAGTTCAGAGACCACAAATGAAAACTTCTCCCATGAACAACGACATAGGTTAACTAGGTTACACAATCAATTATTATTAGGTATATTTGCGAATTCTTTAAGAGATTCACCAATGGGTAAATCCGATAGATCATGGGGGTTCCAAAATGGTAGTGCTGGTAATGGTCTTAGTGGATCAAGCGGTAGTAATATGGGTAAGAACATTAAAAAGGTTAATAAACATAATTCCCAAATTGAAATGTATAAAAAGATTGTAATGTCATTACCAATTAATGATAGAAATAGGTTAAAAATGATCACAAGAGAAGCAGGTAAAAGAGGATTTATTTATTGTACTGTATTACAAAATAGGCTTAATAATGTACCTAAGATACCCATTGTTACAAATCAAGACACTTTAAAACGAGTCAAAAAGAATAATTTAAAGACTCCCTTGGAATGGTCACAAGATATTGTTAATGGATTTAATGCACCATTATCCATTGATAATTATTCATTACCTGATAATGATTCATTATTCTTAAGAATGACTGGGATATCCCGTGAATATGGTCTTGTTGGGACCGTGGATGCAAGATGTGTTGATATGTTATCTTTGGCGTTAGATAATTATTTGAAGAGTTTAATTGAAATTGCCATTGATTCGGTGAGATATCGTAGGAAAAAATATTCAGATTATTATGATTTAAATGAAGAAGGTGTTTATGTTGCTGTACAGGGGCTTGGCAATGACTTTACACCATTTGAAACCATACCGAGTGATACTACTAGTAATGAGAATATCGATGACATAGAATCATCATCTGTAAACCCAAAAATTTCTTTAACTAATGAAGATATTCAAACCGTATTAAGTATCTTCCCTAATTTAGTGGAACCTACAACAGGTGCATTACAAACATTAACTACCAATGGATTATATAACGATGATGATTTAGTGGTAATGAAGAGTTCAATTGATGATTTACCTCAATTTAATGAAGAAAGACCCTTATCTACACCATTAGATGATAGAAATGTGGGGACGAGAGAAGAATTAAATTGGTTAATTAAAGATATGCTTACAGAAGAATGATACTTTCTAATATATATATATATATTATAGTTATATAATGTTTTCAATGGATATTCTTATAATCATTATTATTTTCTTTTTTGTATATTAGGTATTCTACCGATATTAACACCAATTTGAAGTAAATCTTGTATCTCGGTTTGCTTTTCTATGACATTTTCACTTAAATTAAATAAGAAACATGATTTTAGATTAATCATCATTTTATTAATCATATACCCGACATGACTAATTTCATTTGTTTTGGTGGTTAATAAGTGAGGAGATAACTTAATGAAATGATTTAAATCTTCAAATTGAATAAGATAAAAATTTATAATTTTTTGTTTATCATTCACATAAGATTTCTTGTTAATAAATTGGAATTTAAATAAATTAATCCCATTAGATGAATCGTAATCAATATTTGATTGTCTATTTTTCATATTGGAAATATAATCCGTTAAAGTTAATGTATTAGTATTTAAAACCAAATTATTTTCATTATTAAATTTAATATTAATACATGGAGAGTTGTCTGTTGTTTCTTTATATGATAATAAATCTTTAGAGATATTATCATCAGATAAGAAAACATTCTGTAATTCAATGTTAAATTGTTCATAATATTCATGTAATAAGAATTCCACAAATTGAATTTGAAAATCTAACCATGGATTATTTGACACCGAGAATAAAACAAAATTTTGAATTGAATTAATACACATATCATGATATGGTTTATATTCTCTAAAGATCAATTGTGGTACCGATAATGCATTTGATGGGATAATTCTACTAAATGGGAAGATATCGTCATCGTTATTTTCATCATCGGATATTTCAGTAGAATTTTCTAATAATATAACATTATCAAAATAATCTATTGTAAACCCAGGTAAATTTGAATCCATAGTATATAAGAAACATCTAATCATCCCTTTAACTTCATCGATTGAATTTTCTAATTTTTTCCTCTTTGTTAATTCTAATTCCATTGTATTATAATAATCATTATATTTTGAATCTTGTAAATGTGCATGTTGTTGAATTGTGTCTAAATCCTTTGTGGCGGAGACAATTAAAGTATCCATATTTTCAGATTTTTGTTGAATTTCAATATATTCTTTATCAATTTCATTTAATTCATTATTTAAATTTGTCAATTGATCTTGAACTTGTTGTAAAATTTCATTAATTTGTAATATTTCATCATTTAATTTATTCTTTGTGGTCAATTGATTAGATTTTTGTTCTAATAAATTTTTCCCATCATCCAACACAACATTCAATTCCTTTTGTTTTGTAGATTTGAATGTCTCAAGATTTGCAATAAGTTTTGTTTCTTCACATTTCAAATTTTGTTCATTGGATAATTTCAATTCATCACATTGTTCCAATCTCTCGAGTAAAATTTCTCTCAAATTGTTAATTTGTGATTCCAATTCATCTTTGGGAGTCAAATTTTCCAATTTTTTCAAATCAATTTGATGTTCAAGTTCCAATTTATCAAGGGTAGATTGATACGTTACATTCATTTCCTCCCCTAAAACTTTATATTTCTTCACCAACTCTTCCTCCATATCCAATTTCTCCTTATCAATATTATCAATTTGTTGAATAATTGTCCTCATTTCCAAATCAAATGAATCAAATTGAGATTGTAATTTTTTACACATAATTTGTCTCTTTGAAATTTCATATTTAATATCTGGTACATATCTAGTTTGATATCTAACCATTTCTGAATCCACTTTCCCCATTTCTTTTTTCATTTTGTCAATTTCTCTGGAGATTTCTTTCTTTAATCTAATGGATTGTGCCATCTTATTTACAGTCTTTTGACTTAAATAAGTGACATTTTTCTTCTTGCTCTTTTGTGAACTTCGATGAAGTATTTTGTTGTTGTTTGTGATATCATGAAATAACTCTGGTTTCTCTATTCTACCTGGCATTGTTTGTGGTTATTCAATTTGACTTATTTATCTCTCTTTATTTGTCGAAATTGTTTGTTTACATTTTCAATAAAAAATAATTTTTCACAATTTGCGATGACATATTTTTATAATATATACATAAAAGTTATATAAACAAGACCCATTATTTATCAAAATCATTATTACTTACATTTCTAGTCATTTGTGGTAACGCCACCCTAATGCCGTTGATATCTTTAGACATCTTGACTTGACACCCCAATCTACTTGTCTCTGTTAATCCATAAGCTAAATCCAACATATCATCTTCTTCATCACTTGCCTCAGGGATAGCGTCATAATATTCCGGATCCACAATGACATGACATGTGGAACATGCACAGGATCCACCACATGCACCTTCCATATCCAGGTTGTGTCCCTGGGCAATATCTAATAAAGTGTCCCCCTCGGCAACGTCATATGTCTTTTGTTCACCATCTTTTAATACAAATGTAATTTTCAATTCTTCACCAGGTTTTGGTTTAGTTAAATGACCATGTAATAGTTTGTTGTTTAATGTGGAGAAGTTATGTGAGAGTAGAATATTATTATGAAGTGTATATATGGGGAAACGCCTTGTTGTGATGGACGATAATTTAATAATATTTGATATATTTCTTGTCAAGTTTGAATATAGTTGCGTCTTAAACATTGCGGATGGTGTGCTGTTGTTACATAGATATAAACACCATACCAAACGCAACACCACTATATATGTATGAAACAGCAGTATGAATTGCTTATAAATACAATATTTTTTTCAAGAGTCGATAATTTTCCACAATAAAATTTCATAGGAAGATGCCCAAAAGAGGAAAAAACATGGGTGAATTGAATGTGTCATCTATGATGATTACATTGGATGTGAGATGATGAATATATTTGATATTTGTATATGATTTATATATATAATTTTATTTATTTATTTATTTATTAGATCTGTCACGCGACACAAAATAAAATAAAAAATCGAATAGATGATTGTTATAGGATTATTAATTAATTAAGATGCAAAAAAATGTAGAATATATTAGTGTGTGAGGATGGGGTGGGATGGGAATAAGGTTAGACTGACGATAACCATAATCTATAATTTTGTTGTGCTACATTTGCAAAAGAATCCTGTATATTTTTAGTCTCTATATTCTTGTTTTTTTCAACTTGTTGTTGTTTAATTGTTGAAATATATTCATTATCTAGTTCAAATATTAAATCATCATTATTTATTTGAATTGGGGTGGTTGTTTGAGTAGATAATAAATTGTTGTTATCGAGGTTATAAGTATTTAATAAAATATCATCTTGATAAGATGAAATGGGGGACATATCGCCATCTATAGTCGATGAACTATGTGATAATAACGGAGCTTGTTGTGTAAAAGTCAATGGGAAAAGATCATCCTCTTGTGGAAGAGAGAAGAAAGAGTTATTGTATGACATGTTGTGGTTGTGTTTGGTGTAGTGTTGTTGTTGTTGTTGTTGTTGTTGTTGTTGTTGTTGTTGTTGTTATACGTAGCAAGAGAAGACATAGAGGGAGCAAGATCAAGAATCAGCCATGGCACATCCTCTTTTTATATATATAATCTGTATACATGTTTATCAAAGGTGTCTACACGTTGATTAATAAGATAACCATCACAGTGCGGTGAAAGAGTCATTTCTGCCCAGATGACACATTTCACAGCGGCGGGTGACAAACCACCACCACAGTTTTGGGAGGGGCAGGGACCCGCGGGGAACCGCAGGGAAGCCGGGAGATTGCCGGGGAAGTTTACAGAAGATTCCGCGGCACCGTGCGGGTGGCAGAGGGGTGCGCGCTGCGGGGCGGCCCGCTGTGACTCTTCCCGCTGCGTGGACACCCGCGGGGGATAACGTCCGGTTGCTGGCAGTGGTGGTGGATTCTTACACGGTGGTGGACCACTGGTGGTGGTGGTGGTGCTGCTGCTGCTGCTGATAATACCATATATCCACGGCTGTCACTGCTTGGTAACGACTGAGTAGAATTAAATTAAATGTAAAAAATATTATAGATAATACATACTATTATTATTATTATAAAATTTTATTTGTTTAATGACGACGAGAAGCAGCAATAACTTCATTCATTTCTTCAATCTTAGCCTTAGCTCTCTTGAAAGAACCTAATCTCTTCTTAGCAACCTTTCTAGCTCTCTTTTCACCAGAATTTCTAATTAAATCAATTAATCTTCTTTCGTATGGGGCTAAACCAGCAATTTCTTTAACTAAAGAACGAACAAAGACAGTTCTCTTGGAAGAAGTACCCTTCTTATAAGAAATCTTTGCAACTGGGGCAATAGAAGTAACTTGCTTACCTTTGTTTAAACCAACAGCAATACCTATTTATATTATTATATTTTCAAATCTAACTAGTGTTTTTTCCATATCTCATACATGTATGAAATACGCTAAAATACAATTAGTTTTGATTATTTTTTAATTTTGTTAGTAAAACTTGATTGAATAAATCCTTAAGTGGTTTATGAGGGACAGTAGTTCTTTCCATCTTTTAATCTTGTCTTTTCATATTTTATCTATCCTATTTTCATTCGTGTCTAGTTCCTCTGGTCACAGTTTCTCTTTCATAGATCATACCCTTCATAGTCTCATGTATAATTTCACTTTTTTCATATCAACTTTAAATAATTTTCAATATCTCAGCAAATAAATATATCATATCCGTCCATCTCATTTAAAATCATCAATATCTTCACATACCAGTCTTAGCGGCCATCTTGTATATATGTTTCTCGGTGTGTACACTTATTTAAAGATAATATTGAATAATTTTCACTATATACTATTAAGTATCTTCTTTTTTTGTTCAAGTTTGAAAATCTTACTACAATACTGTTCCATATCCATCCCATCCTCTCTCTAGCTATTCCCATCTCTCCCTATGTCTAGAGTGGATACAAGGAACTCGACACACCAGTCTCTGTCTAGACACACCACCCTCCAGTGGGAAGGGACACTGACGGTTCCCTCTGGGATTTTCCCTGCCCCCCCTCCATTCTCTGTCTGCACTTCCCATCCAATGCCACCGCCCCGATGTTCACCCACGCAATATTTCCATTTTGTTTTTCTCATTTCACTATTTCCTATTTCGGTAATCACCCAGATTTTTCCCATCGGTTTTTTTTTCTCACGTGCAATTCTCAAAGATGTACGGATGTAACAAAAGCAGTCTTACACTTTTTTATATACTCTTTTACAAACAAACACATAACTTACTTCTTAAACACTTTCTTAAATCCTGACCAACCTTGACTAAATGAATTACTATTATTATTTGTTTCTTCATGACGCGGCGATGACTTACCTTCAGATCGTATATCTATACCCTCATTTCCAGGAACACTCAAACTTTTATTAACAAGTTTTAATTCTTTGATCTTACTCTCTAATTCTGTAATCTTATCCTGTAATAAATTATTCAATGCAGTCACCTCAGTATTCCGTTTCATTGTTCTCTCTAAATCTTGTTTTAAATCAATAGGTAATTCTGCATCCGGGTTAGGTACTTGTGATTTATTAATCTCTTCATTCAATTGTTCTTTCAAAGTTTCTAAATTATCTTTCAAATCATTATTTTCATCTAACAACGTTTCAATATCTAATCTATATTGAATCAATTCTTTAGCAATAGTAATATGTTCATCATTTAACACATGATAATCATGTTCTAACTTCTCCTTTTCCCTTTGTAATTGATAATTTTTAATCTTTATAGATTCATATTCAGTCTCTCTTTTCTTTTCAATTTGATTTATACTATCATATTCTGCCACATATCTATTTAATGAGATTGGCGTTATAATAATATTCGCCATTGCATCATTAACAAATGAATGTGCATTATAATCTGTATCATGAATTGATCTCTGCTCATCTTCCATCACCTTCTCATCCATCAAATAAACATTAAACAATTTATTCTTTAAAAATGTTAATAATTGATCAAATTTTAATTTAATTAACAACTCTTCATTCTTAACCATTAAATTAACACCAAATTTTAATAATGATTCAATACCTTCAAAAAACATAATATCAAATATCTTTAACACAAATTCTAATGGGAATTTATATGCAAATATGGTTAAAAACCATTGTGTTGCATACATTGATGATCTTATCCCTTCCCTTGTCAAATGATTTGCCAAAATAGGAGTATTCTCTTCTAATAATCGATCAAATTGATATAACATTAACATTAATCCAGGCATTTCAGGTAAATAAAATTCTCTTAAATGATAATATTTCATTAATGAAACTAATAATCCAAATGTCTCCGCCTCAGTATTACAATTTAAAAGTAATGGGGTAGTAATAAATGCCATACCTTGTGTATATCCAACATCAGGATCATAAACCGAGTAAACTTTTAACACACGAAATAATTCTTCACGTTTCTCCTCAGGAATAAAATTTGTTCTCTTTAAATCCCTTCTTATATTTGCTTCATGTGGACTCTCAGTATCAAATAATGTCACATAAATATCCTCCATTTCTCTTGACTTGGAATTCGCAATCAATTGCCAAATAATACCACGAATTTGTCTTGGAATCCCCTTTGTAATCTCTGACTCTAATTGTTCAGACTCCTTATTGGCCACAGTAGCAAAATCATTCACTACTCGAGTCCAAAATGTCCAATCTGTCTCCGTCACTTCTTGTAATTCTCTATCTTCTTCAGCACTCAATTTCTCATCACCCTTACTTAATAAACTTTCTTTCAAATCTTCACCATGAGTCATCAACATCCCAAATGATGATTTCAAAAGATTATGTCCCGCTTCAATGTCTTCTCTAACAGAAGGTTGCACCTCATCAATTTGTACACTGGTCACTCTAAACCTATTAACAATCAAATTAACATCAGCAGCACTAGGTTCCTTGGGGTTTAAGGGCATCGAAGGTGTGTTCGAGACAAGTCGTTTCTTTAATTTTGCATGTTTATGATGTGGTTCATTATTAAACATCTCCATATTCTTTCTAAATTCTGATGATTTTAATTCTTCTGATAATGGAGGTGGTACGGGATTCTTAGGTGATGATAATCGTCTTTGTGGAATGGTTCGTGGTGGTAACATGGGGGGTGGCATAGTCGTTTGTCCATTGGCAGCATCAACTAATGGAATATCATCCATACTGACATCATTAATGTCTTCATTATGATGAGTTCTTGAAGGCAATGGTGGTGGTGGTGATGAAAAGGATTGATTTTGGGTATTATTTGCAGTGATAAATTGACTTTCAGTATCTCGTTGTTCTGATTCAATTGTAGCTTGATGTAGTGATTCTATAGTGTTATTAGTTGTATCCACAATGATGGGAGGTTCTGATGACGTGAAATCAAAATCGTCTCCTTGGTTTTCCTTTGTGGTCGTGTCTTCTGTGGTTTCCTCAATTGTAGAAGGCACAGGCTCTTCCACTTGATTCGATTCATTGTGAGACTTCTCTAATTCCATTAAGTTAGGTATTTCTTGATCATCTGCAAATTCTTCATCTTCATCATTCTCAAGATCGTCAACTCTTGACTCCGAACTGTTTTGAACACTAGAAGTGGGGATATTGTCATTGTCTGTAGCATTCTCAGTAATACCCTCGACAAGGGCTGATTCTTCAATATTTTTAGTTTCATTAAAATCTAAAGATTCTACATCACTAGGTTCATCATTCCCAGTTTCAATTGGTTCTTTCACATCTTTAACCTCATTAAGGTATGGAGTGTTATCAATATTTTTCTCAACAGAGACGTCATTTTCTAATGGAGTCTCGTTATCAATTGAAGTTTCAACATTCTCCTCTACAATTTCAGAAATATCAAAGGGTTGTTCAGAAACATAATTATTATTCACCTGATCATCCAATTGTAATGATTTCTCATTGGTTTCATCATCTTGGACAATATCACCTCCTGGTATCGATTCTGATGGAAGTTCGTCATTTTGATCTAGGGGACTAGCATTAAGATCTTCCTCAATTTCTTCCCCTTCAGCAACTAAACCATCCTTTTCAACATCATCTAGTACAGGTTTCCCCTTGTCTAGATCAAATGTTGGATTCTCCGCCACGTCATTTACTTCTTCCTCTTCACCTTCCTGTTCTAAATTCAATGGTTCCACTTGACTAGACAATTCAGACTCTTCAACCACATCTTCTGTATCTTGTAATTCAGCATTACTTGTATTCACTGACTCCGTAACATCATCAACAACACTAGTCTCATCAACCACCGATGCCTCCTCCTTATTAACGGTCGGAGTAGTAGCCTTTGCTTTCTTCCCCTTTCTATTCTTCTTTCTAGCCATTCTTAACTTCCTAACTTGGTCGTATGTGTTTGATAGCCTTTTCTATTTTATGAGAGAATATCTCAATATTGTCAATGGCTTTAAATGTCTCTATAACAGAGGGAGAAAGTTCACTATTTGTGACATGAAATTGTTTCAATCCCTCAACTATAAAACTGAAATTCTTGAAATGTCAAAATTAAAAAAAAAAAATATAACATAAAAGACAGATCGAACACCTTGCAGCAAGACATTCTCGAGATGAAGCAAAGAATAAGTAATACAAGAATGCAGTTCAAAATTGAATGGAATGCTTTTTATATAGTTATGTAAAATTACATGGTTTATAATACCGAGAAAGACCAGCTTTAATGAGATGATGATTTATGTGATGTGATGCTTCCTTTTTGTGGTGGTGATGGAGTCTCATGGACGGTATTTTGTAATGGGGATGGTTGATATATGTGAGAGGTTAAAGAAGGGTTTGGACCCGGTGGTGAATGGCGTGGAATTGATCCGAGTAAACTCGAAGGAACAGGAGGAGGTGTCATATTCCCATTAGATGAATTGTTGGTCCCAGAAATTGTATCATTATTACCAGAATTTTCTATCTTAACAGGATGTAATGTTGTATTTGTTGTATTTGTTGTATCTACATTGATATTATTATTTGTAGGAATGGCTGTGGTAGAATTATCATCGAATAAATAATTGTAAACATCATCCATTGTGGTCGTATTAAATAACCCACTTGTAAAACCCAATGCATTGAATGCACTACTATCTGGCCAATTTGCATTGTTAGTAGAAGTTGGTGGAACCATTAAACTTGCATTTAACGTAGAGACTTGACTTTCATTAAACATTGATGAGAATGGTGAGTTTCCGGGTCCGTTATTTGAACCAGTCATCACAGATGTGTTGTTACCACCATTGGCATTTCCTGATGGTAAAGCTAATTGATTGTTTTCTCCCGAGGTATTAGTAGCAGTGGGGAAATTACCATATATCGCGGAGGGGAAGGTTGGAGCTGATGTGTTTATTGGTGGAGTAACATTAAATCCATTAGGAAGTACACTGGGATTATTGATATTGTTAGTGGGCAAATATGGTATATTAGGAGAATTTGCCCCACTTTTATTAGATAATAAATTCATCAAATCTGTATAACTCCTAGTGGGTCTGTATTGAGGTGATCCTCCTGGAACAGCACCTGGCGATGTAGTTACTAACGTATTAGAAATTGGACTAGGTGGTGGAAAGGCAACCATTTGTAATTCAGGAGCCGTGGGAAACCCATTGACGTTACCGTTATTATTTGTATTGGTTGTAGCAACAGCATTAGTGGAGGTCTTACCAGTATTAGTGTTTGGATTGTTAGGAGATGTAATATTATATCTTGGAGTCATGTTTTCACCACTGTGAGTGGAACTTATTGGTGTGTTTACGTTTGTGATGGCTTGATCAAAGTTTAAAATTAAATTCTCTAACAAATTCAAATGAATATCCAGCATGGAATGAGGTAAGAAATCCAAATTTTTGAAAATATGCAGGTATCTGGTTATACCCTTCAATATATTAATCAAAAGGGTCCATTTGGATCTAATATGATTCAAAGAAGAATTAATACAATTAAAAAACAATTTGATTAAAGTCACTGAAAATTCAAATAGGAAGCAAACGGTAAACCAAGAGACTAATGGAGTCAACTGCTTGAAGTTATTAGTAATGTGGGAATCAATCAATCTCAATGATTTGGTATTTAATTCACCAATTAAATCTAGCAGTTGATCAAAATTTGTTTCACTAATACTAGGATTGATAGATAAAAATTTTCTCAAAATGTAATTGAACAGAAGGATTCTTTGCATTTCCAATAGGTAATATGATGCACAATTCTTAATATCTTCTACCAATCTGGCAAAATCTTGATAAATGGAATATAAATTTTCAAAACTAAATGCGGAAGTCTCGTAAATTTTAGTTACTGCCTTTTGGCATAGCTGTGTTCTTAAAATAAATTCCTTAACAACCATATCCTTTTCAATTGCATGATCAATAATCAAGTCTTTCTCTTCAATTAGATTTAAGCTGTTAAAAAGATTTGGTCTATCAAAAGAACAACTTAATATAATATCTTGACTCACAAGGGAAAACCAAATCAATTTTCTTTGTTGCACGGATTTTTCATTGACATTTATTGTGTTGATATTACTTGGTGTGGTATTAAGGCCTAAAGATAAAGCCATTCTAATAGCAGTCCCATTAAACTGGTATGCACTGTTTAAGTTAACTAGCAGAGAGTTTTTGGCAGTAAGATATGCAGATAGTAAATGCAATGCAATAACAAGATCAATTGAACTTGAAAAAAGTAGAAGTTTAGAGTCATTAAAATAATTTATTGCTTTGTTAAAATAATATTGGTCAGCATTAGATGAATTACCATCTTTAAACCATGCACCAATGGTTAACACCACATTTAATAATATTTTCCAAATCTTATCTCTATTTCCATCATCCGCAATTGAATCAATATTAGTGGATTTGTCATTAAATCTAGATATAAAATCACCCTCGATTAAAACTGGACAGTATGCATGAAACTTTTCAAAATAACTTTTAATAAAAGAATTCATCTTGCTTTTACCATTTAATGTATTGGCTTTGAATGTTATACCTTCATCTGCAGTATCATCCTTTTGTAAGTCATTCTTATCAGTATTAGGTGATACATGACTTGGCATTGCTGAGTTCAAATTATTAGATGCACCATGAGTATTATTATTTGTATTAGTATTAGTATTAGTATTAGTATTATTGATTGTTGTAGACCTCGATTTATCAGGAACTAGCTGTGATAAAGAGGTTGATGAGATGTAAGATTGAATATTATTCCTTAAGGACCTTAGGATAGCAACACTAGATGCGTCCCCATAAAATCCTGTATGTTCAGGGTTTAAAAAGATTTGTTTGATTCTGTCTGTAAGCACAGTATTGTTATTAGTAATAGGACTACTAGTAGTATCATTCAGAATAGATCCATTTGGATTTGTTATTGAATTCTTCTTTTTGGATTTACGTTTATCTTTTAATATAAATTTCTTATTACCACCAGTTAATTCAGGTTTATCATACCAATCAAATCCATAGAGAAAGTCAACAGGTACAGAATTTCTCTCCAAGATAGGAGATGATAGTTCATGACGTTTTGTAATCTTATTCAATAATGGTTTACTTGGAGAATCACTATTCATACGTTGGTCCACAGTTGCAGGTGAAGATGTGAACTGTATTTGTGATGTACCTGGAATAGACCCACTTCGTATTGACGATGTGGTGGTACCAGGATTATTTATGATTTTGTTGTTGTTATCGGCATTTTCTAATAAAGAGGATATACTTTGATTTGGATGTAATTTTGCCAATAATGATTGTAATACGGATAATTTTTGTTCCACTTCAGTCAAATGTGCTCTTGTCAATGGAGATCTTTTAACTTTGGGAGAATATATACAGTTCCAACCATTTTTAATACATTTAGAACATGGCTTGGTCTTTGAACATTTCAATTTTTTTATTCTACACAGATCACAAGCTTGATCCATAGTTCCTATGGGACCTGTATCTTTCTTAATGGACATATTATTGTATATGTCACTAGCACTATTATTATGATTCTTATCTATGTATTATTCTTTTCTTCTATATTAATAAGTTTCGTGATGAAGTCATGCACTTTTGGGGGGTAATCTTGCCTATAGATCGTGGTCAAATAGGTGAAAAAATCAGGTTTTTTGAATCAAATATTTATCAGTATCTTCTCCTTCACTATTCTTCTTTTTCTGAACCAGATTCAACCTTTATGCCAAACAAAACAAAACGGTTAATAAACACCTTTTTTGATGGGATTAAAATTGAAGTTCCGGATGTCTAATTTTTTCGCCTTGTTTATTTATTTTCTATTTTGCAGATTTTCACAGTGGGAAAAAATGTCGAAGAACAAAAACACAAAAATTTGTATTGTGGAAATTCCGAAATAATGGTGGTTTTAGGGTTTGTAACGTTTTACCACCATGCCCTGGATTAAATTGTTAGGGTTGCTTTACGGAGTTGTAGAATCCCTAACTAATAGTTTGATTCCATTTTGTCAACCCTAAAAATCTTTAATTCTGATTTACAGTGGAATATGAAATTATTAATTATAGGCGATGAGATATACATTCTGGTCAACCATTCATCCTAGTCTATAACTAGTAGGACCTTTACATAGTTTTGGGTGTAAGAAAATATGTTGGATGCCCGAAATTCAACTGCTGAAGTTGTTTCTTTACCCCAAAATGGTCAGGATCGAATTATTTCTAATCAATCAAATCTAATAGATGAATTGAAACAATATATAATCAAATTGGATAATAAATATGATGTAATTCAATCAACACGTATTTCAAAAGATGAAAAACTAATAACTTTGGAGAACCGCATAAACCCAGATCTCTTAGTAGTCCAAGAGAGGATACGAAAATTACAAGATGCTATTTCCACTTGTCTCAAGAAACCTTCTGAGACTACAGTGCATAATGAACCCTTTTTAACTCCTGTTGATCTTGAACAGTCTGATCAAAGGACAAATCATGTATCAGAATACGAGGTAGCATCCTCTGATAGTGAGATTGAAGATTCAGAATTGGATGAATCAAGACATTTTATTGCTAGTGATGACTCAAATAATGTTTTTCAATATAATATGGAAGATAATTTTAGTGGTGGTATACCCTTTAATGATGAGGATGATATTAATGATAGTTTGAAATCGAGTGATGATGAAAATGATGTATATCCAGTGGAACAATCAGATGTTGAAGTAGTAAAATCTACACAAGTGGAACATATTGATCTTTCTGATGAAATTGATGACTTTGAATATGATTCTATTGAGATATTGGATGATGACGATGATCACATGTTGACTACCTCGTTAAGCAGTAACAAAGAATACTCATCTTGGAAACCTCTTTCTTCTGAAGTGGTGGAAATTGAACCATTATTAGATGATGATCAATTAGTATCCCAACCATCTCCATTTGATATACCAGAACCTATTAAAGTACATCCATGGACAGATGAATTGTTTTGTCGATTAAATAAAATATTCCATATATCTAATTTTAGACCAAATCAATTAGAAGCTATTGATTCCACATTACAAGGCAAAGATGTCTTCGTTTTAATGCCCACTGGTGGTGGTAAATCTCTTTGTTATCAATTACCTGCAATTATGAAATCAGGTGGAACACATGGTACTACCATTGTCATTTCACCATTAATCTCGTTGATGCAAGATCAAGTGGAAAATTTACTGTCGTTAAAAATTAAAGCTAGTATGTTTAGTTCCAAGAATTCTACTGAGCAAAGAAAAGTAACATTTGATCTTTTACTTAATGGTAAATTAGATTTAATCTATATATCTCCAGAAATGATTAGCAGCTCCAAACAATGTCAAAAAGCCATCGATACTTTATTTCGAAGGGGAAATCTAGCCAGGGTAGTTATCGATGAAGCTCATTGTGTCTCCAATTGGGGTCATGATTTCAGACCAGACTATAAGAAATTGAATATATTTAAACAAAATTATCCAAATATACCAGTAATTGCCTTAACAGCTACAGCAAATGAATTTGTTCAAAATGATATCATTAAAAATTTACAATTACAAAATCCCAACACATATAGACAAAGTTTCAATAGAGACAACCTATATTATCAAATTATACCCAAAGATAAATCCACAGTATCATTAATGGCTAAATTTATAAGAGATTTATTTCCAAATCAAGCTGGCATTATCTATTGTCATTCCAAATCATCATGTGAAAAACTTGCCGCCATCTTACAAAAGGAAAATATTCGTTGTCAATTTTATCATGCTGGTATGGATCAAAATGATAGAATTAATGTTCAAAAACAATGGCAGAATGATCAAATTCAAGTGATTATTGCTACCATTGCGTTTGGTATGGGTATTGATAAATCAGATGTAAGATTTGTATTCCATTTTACAGTACCAAGAACTTTAGAAAATTATTATCAAGAAACTGGGAGAGCTGGTAGAGATGGGAAATATTCATATTGTGTGACATTTTATTCATTAAGTGATATTAGAACTTTACAAAAGATGATACAAAGGGATAGGAATCTGGATAAAGAGAATAAATTAAGACATTTAGATAAATTGAAAGAAGTAATGCAATATTGTGATGATAAGATTAATTGTAGAAGGAAACTAGTTTTGTCTTATTTTAGTGAAGATTTTAATTCTAAAAATTGTCATAACAATTGTGATAATTGTTCCAAAAGAGCCAAAGTTCAAACTACTTTAACTGGGGAAGTGGTCACTGATGAGGTTGAAGAAGAGGAAAAGGATATAACTGGTATTGCTATGGATATTATTGATTTGGTATCAGCTATTCATAATGAAAGAGTCACAGCAAGTTATTGTCAAGATATCATTAGAGGATCGAAGATGTCCAAAATTGTTCAAGCTGGTCACGATGATTTAATTCAACATGGTAAAGGGAAAGAATTTAAAAAAGCAGATATGGAAAGAATTTTCTTTCATTTAATTACACTACGGGTCCTTCAAGAATATTCGATTACTAATAATATGGGGTTTGCTTCTAATTATGTTAAAGTTGGACCCAATGCTAAAAACTTGAAAAATCCAGCTTATTCGATTCGTATGAAGTTTTATAAAGAAAAGAAAACGAAAACAGTGTCTAATGAATTAATGTCACGACGTGTGAAAGAGTTTGGTTTCATCACAGCATTTAAGTTAAGAAGATCCCAAAATGTTTTAAGGCCCCCAAGTCGTGAAAATAGCTTGAATAGAAATCAAGAATGTATCTATAAATCACATTATTATCTTGATCCTCGCGAATTAACGGAAAATGAAAGGATTGTGGAAGAGATTAGAAACAATCATTTGACTGCAGTTTCAGAGGAAGGAACTAAGAGGAGAAGAAAAACAGGTAAAACAAGAAGAGTTAAGAAGACATATAGAAGAAGAAGGGGAAAATATCAATCAAAAAATCGCTCGAAAAAAAGTACTTAATTTTTTAAATATTCATATAGCATTTTTTATAATTTATTTTTTTCCAAAACTTGCAATATAAGTTATTAATAGCTTTGTATATGGCCACAAGGTTTACTAACAGTACTATATCTTGACAAAGAGGTCTCTTGCTTAGGAATAACAAGGTTCCAAAAATTTGTTGATTTGGAAATAGGGAAATTTATTTTTTAGTTATTTCTTACTCTCATCCAAAAAAAAAGTTTTCAGAAACAAAATATAAAAAACCGTAAAAAATTTGTTTTTAACTGTTAAACAAAAGAGGAAAATTTTCTAGGTTTAACAAGTAAAGTGAATCATCTTCCCTCTTTCTAATCATATTGCAAGGTTATATATCCTGTTTCCTTCTTTTTTTCTTTTTTCAAGCGATGAGACCTAAGGGTCTGACACCCGTTATTATAAACTACAACTTTAACATTTCGTAGTAATATTACAAAGGGCTCCACTGTAGTACTATTGGTGCAGTTGTTAGAACTATTTCTGTGGTTGTGTCAATAGTGGGAAGATATAAATAGTAATACGGCTGTACATAAATTCTACAAAGAGAAATCTCACCCGAACTCCCGGTTATTTTCCTCCTTTGGTTACTCCGGCCGAGCCCCCACGCAAATTTTTTCCACTTCAAAAAATTGTATTTAAAGGCGGCTCGAAATGGCTGAACAAATAAGATTCCTAGACACTTGTCATTTCTGACAGCAACACAAACAGGTTTTTGTATCAGAAAACTGAAACCAGTGAATAGTTTGTTTATTTATCATAGTAAACATAACATATAACTTTATAGTTTGTATATAAATTATCTTAAGAGTCCCTTGCCGTTTTTCTTTGTTTGTCGTATTTTATCAATGATGACTACTATTTCCTCATCACAACACAGTAAAATTAGTCCTGTCTATGAACACTCCAATTCTTGTGGTTTGGAAAGGTGTTCTAATAATGGACAAAATTTATCTCACTCAGTTACCAGCACACCACAAATAACAACTTCAACAGAAGGGAATAAGATTCCTTTTTCTAGGTTTGGTCCCAAATCCAAAATACTCTTAGTCACACTTTGTGCCTTTACAGGTGTCTTTTCAAGTATTGCAAGTGCAATATACTACCCTGTCTTGACAGTCATCGAGAAGGAATTTAATATCTCTGAAGAACAAGCAAATGTGACAATTGTCGTTTATTTCATTTTCCAAGGTTTATCACCAAGTATAATGGGTGGGTTAGCAGATTCATTAGGTAGAAGACCCATTGTCATCATATCATTAATTATTTATTTTGGTTCCTGCATTGGTTTGGCCTGTTCTCAAAATTTTGTTCAAATTGTCGTATTACGTTGTTTACAAGCTGCTGGTATTGCTCCTGTCATTGCCATTAATAGTGGGATTATGGGTGATATTACCACAAGAGCAGAAAGAGGTGGGTATATTGGAATTACTACAGGTTTTACAGTCATTGGATTTGCTACAGGTGCTTTAATAGGTTCTCTTTTGGCTAATAGATGGAATTGGAGAGCTATCTTTTGGTTTTTATCAACTGGATCTGGTATTTGTACTCTTATAGCCGTTCTTTTAATGCCAGAGACAAAGAGAACAATAGTTGGGAATGGCTCAATTAGACCTAAAAATAAATTTAATAAAGCACCAATCTTGGCGCTTCCGATCGTAACTCAAAATTTACATTTAAATAAACCTGATTTAGAAACTTTAGAGCCTGAAGTTAAAGTTAATTTCTTAGCACCACTTAATATTTTAAAAGTTCAAGAAATAACTATTCTTCTATTTGTGTCAGCAATTCAATATTCGTTATGGACAGTTCATCAAACTGCTTTGACTACGGCGTTAAGTAAAAATTATCATCTTTCCGTACTTCAAATTGGGTTATGTTATTTACCTACAGGGGTATGTACTTTAATTAGTGTTGTTGGGACTGGGAAGTATTTAAATTGGATTTATAGTAAGAAATATGAAAGCTATACCAAATGGTTAGAAGAGAAAGAAAGGGAATTATTATTAAAGTATCCTGATATTAACACAGTCAAACAAGTGATGGAAAAAGATCCATACTATACTTTTAACATTGCCAGAGCAAGATTAGATTCTGCATTTTTCACTCTTTTGATGGGTGTCTCAGGATATATAGCTTATGGCTAGTGTTTAAATGTTAAAGCACCATTAGGGGGGGTTTTAGTGACAAGTGGGTTCGCTTCAATTTTTTCTAATTGTATTCTTACCATGTCTACCACATTAATTGTAGATTTGTTTCCCTCACATGCATCTACGGGAACAGGGTGTTTAAATTTGTTTAGATGTTCATTCTCTGCTCTTTTTATTGGTTGTTTGAAATCAATGAGAGATAAGATGACATATGGTGGTGTTTTTACATTTTTAGGTTGTTTTAATTTACTTACCTCTTTATTATTAATAGTTATCATACGTCGTGGTAAGAAACTAGCTCTTGAAAGAAAAAGACAGGAACAATCTCTTTCAAATTCTTCAAAGGAGTTTAAAGAAAAGGCAGAAACAGTTTGATCTGTTGCATGCTGGTACTCAAAAAATCAAAATCAATCATAAAACATTAGTGTATATTATAGTATATAGTTAAATAAAAAGTCAAAAAAATTATACTTTAACGTTATGAAATTTCTTCCCACTTACATAACCAAACCAATCACCCCTTTGTGGTCTCCAAGTTAAATTATTAATCTCTTGTGCCCCATTTGAATAAAATTGATTTGGTGTATCCAATATATTATTGCTATTGCTATTATTAGATGATTTGATTGATTCATCCCCACTCATCATATTTATATCATTAGAAGGTTTAATAATATTTGGCTTACCCAGATATGAATTTAAATCCCAATATAACACTTGACAATCATCACCACCAGAAATTAAAATATTTCTCTTTGTTGGATGCCATTTAATTTGATTCACCGAAGATGAATGACCTTCTAAAGTTAACACAGGAGATTCAGGATTTCTCATATCAAGAATCAAAATCTTATTAGTATCAGCCACAAAAGTAGCTAACACATTTGGATCTGTAGGGGATGGTTCTAATCTTAATAAAGCATTCTTCTGTTGTGTCACATCAGAGATATCTGTCCCAGGTGATGGAGGTTCATAAATGATTGTACTATGAGCTAACGATCTTAAATCAAAAACTCTTACAGATCCATCACCACCACAACTGGCAAATAAATGTGTCGATTTAGCCAAAAATCTAACATCATAAACTTCGCTATCATGAGCAATTAATTGTGTCTTTACATAATTAGAACTTTGTAAATCCCAAACGATACAAGTCGTATCAATTGAACTTGACACCAGTAAGTTTGTATCAATTGGGTTCCAATCAAATGATGTTACAGGCGGAAGTTCACCGAGGATACTACTACCCCATGATGATGATGTATCAGATAGATTATTAATTGCCATCTTGGTGTTAGTATGACGTTGCTTCTTGTGTTTATATAGGGACAAATTAATTTGTTCCTGTAAAGATCCAGTTTCATCACTTAGAGACCAAATTCTTAAAGAGTCTGAACCTGTTGCCAATTGTCTTGGATGTAAATGACTAGGCAACCATTGAATATTACTTATAGGATAAGTAATATCACTTTCAGCGACATTTTGCCATGTAACTAAATCATTAGACTGAATAACTTGTAATTTATTTCTACTATCTTCCTTGTACGAACTCACACAAACAAAATCATCCATACTCCAATCTAATCCAAACAAGGGGAAATGGAAAGTATAGTTACAAATGGGGTTATTGTTATTGTTAGTGGTGTAATTGTTATATGCAGGATAAGGAGTACCAGTATTAGCAGCAGTATTAGAAGAAAGAAGATTTGGATCCCCACTAGTTGTATAACCAGTGTTGTTATTATTGTTTGTATTTGATGCATGTGAGAAATCTAAAGGAGAATACATGGGAGAACGGTTAACATAACCATTATCATCATCATCTGGGCCCACCAGATTTGAGTAGTTTGGTGCACCACCTAAGAAATTGTTGCCAAAAAGTTTCTTTTGTGAGGATCCAAAGGAGATAGAAGCCCTCTTAGAGTTACGACCTGAATCCATTGCGCTTTGTATAACCTTGTAGAATGTGGAACCAGCCTTGAAACACCTAGCTTTTGGCCCAACTCCCTAATGATTAAAGCTACTTCTGTCACTTTCAATAATAATTTTTCACTTTTCAGTGCTTGCATGAAAAATCGTACTATAAAATATACAAACACACTATATAAACAACAGCAACAACAACACTTCAAGAACGACTACTTCTTGTTCTTGGACTTTAATTTGCCCTTTGACTTCTTTGTTCTTGGCAGGCCGTTCGAGTTGGAAGACTCTGCGAAGATGGATCTGTATTTCTTGCCCTTCTTGACATAGGCTTCCCGGTAATATCTCACATGGCAATGGACACCTGTCTTCACATTGACACCAAAAAACTTGTCCTCTACGTAGTTGAAAATGGCTGCTGGTGGTAGGAAGAAGTCAAACACACGCTTTATTAGCGGTAATAAGTATCCTAGCAATAAGCAAAGAACCATTGGGGTAACAGAAATACTAGTGGTCACGCCAATCAACATGAATAGACATAGAGGAGCCCAAGTAATGGGTACCCTCCAGGAGGTCTTAAAAAGTCTGAAAGTAGCACCCAATTTACTCTCTTGTGAAATGAAATACCCCCAAATGAGACAATTCCAAAGATGAACACCGTAAAACTCAACATGAGGGCACCAAACCACCCCCAAAGCACTATAAACGACACCAACTACGGGAGTAATCAATCCAAGAAAGAAGAACCCGTGTAATGTACCGAACATCTTTTCAAATTGGGATAAACCAGGCAACAACAATCCAACATTCACCAAAAACCAGAGGAAATTACTTTTAGAGGTGTCCAATGGATATCCTGTAATATGTCTCAAGATATTCATAACATTCCCGGTCGCCACCACGTCATTCATCAACATCAATGGAGTGAAAGCAGTGTCAATTGCCCATTTCCCACTACAACGACACCATAAAAAGGCCAATGTGGCTGCTATCAAATAAGCACTCGAGAATACACCAAAGGGCTTCTCATACACTTTAAAGAACCGTGTCACTGTCATATTTGAACACTGTGCTTATGTTCTGTTTTGCTCTGTTAAATAACGGTTTCCACTGTTTATAAGAACCTTTTTCATTCAATTCAATATGAAATATTTGTTTTATTAGCAGTTTGAGATGTGTCAAAAAAATAGAAATAGTGAAGTCAATTGGCATGTCAATAGCCACTTCACAATTCATACATTAAGATCTTCATAACAGAACAAGAAATGACTGTATCAGCGAAGTCCTCTCGTTCAAAAAGAACTAAAATATCTAATAATCAAGACCAAGAATCTCATGCAATGGATAAACTGGCCCATGTCACACTCTCACAGGAACAAGTACAATTGAAGAATAATGTGTTGCAATTTATAGAACAAAATTTGGTGCCTTTGAAGGATATTGACTCTCCTTCATCTACTGCAATGTTTGTTATCCAAGGTGATGCTGGTACTGGTAAATCTGTAGTATTAAACTCTTTATTTAATGAGATCCAGAGACGTGCAAATACTCCTCATATGACTGAATCTCCTTTACACAAAACTTCAAATTATTTAGTGGTTAACCATCCAGAAATGTTAAAATTGTATCATCGAATTAATAAACATTTTAAATATATTACTAAATCATCCTTGGAGAGACCCACAACATTAATTAACCAATTGACAAAACAGAAAAAGGTTGTAGATGTGGTAATTATTGATGAGGGCCATTTATTAGCTACTTCAAAGGACCCATTTAAAAGATTTTATGGCCAAAATCAATTACAAGAATTGATGTCTTTGGCTAAAGTCATTATTATTGTCTATGATGATAAACAATCTCTAAGAATGGGTTCATACTGGGAAGATAATTCTCCAATGAATAATGGTGCGACCTTGAAGTCATATTATGATTCAATTGCCAAACATAAGAAACAATGGTATAGATTAAAGCAACAATTTAGAGTTGCTGCCCCCAAGGATGTACTTGATTGGATTGATACTATCAGTGTTCGTGGATTAATCCCTTTAAAATCGCCGATTCCATCAACTAAATTCGATTTTAAGATTTGGAACGATTGTGGTGAAATGTATCAGGAACTAAAGAGGCTAAATGATAAATATGGTCAATGTAGAATGTTATCCACATATGATTTCCCATATAAATTAGATGGCAAAGATTATTTTGTCACTTGTGGTGATAAATTTAAATTAAGATGGGATAGATATCAACCAAGAGCCATTTTACCCTGGAGTGAACGTTCAGATAGTATCGATGAAGTTGGTAGTGTTTATACCATACAAGGATTTGATTTAAACTATGCGGGGGTTATCTTGGGGAGATCTATTGGGTACGATAAGCAAAATGATTGTTTAAAATTGAAACCAGAATTTTATGATGATCGTGCTGGTTTTACACGAAAGTCAAACATATCTAATCCTGATCATGTTAAACATAAGATTATTATGAATAGTTTAAATGTTCTTTTAACAAGAGGTACAAAGGGACTATACATTTATGCATATGATGACGAGTTGCGAGAAAGATTAATGCAATCCACCATCTGGAATTGAACCCAATAATAATAAATACATGCACTTTTTTTTTATAGAATTATACACATTTAATTATATTTAGTCTATTTTTGTTTCTTATCTTTTGATACAATAGCAGCCTTCTTATTCATTGCTTCCCAAATGATACCACCAAATACAATCAAGATCCCAACCCATTGAGTTACATTAACAGTCTTTCCGAAGACAATAATACTTAATAACATGGAAATCATCTTTCTTGTCACAGTAATCATTATCAACACTAAAGATCCATATTGCTCTAGTGTAAAGAAGATAAAACATTGTCCAATGGCACCACATATTGAGTATGTGAATAAATAGAATAACACTTGTGGATCCGATTGGATAATACTAATGGAATCAAATACTTGTTTCTTATGGAAAACACTTAAATATGGTAAATTCCAAAATATGATAAACATATTTAATGCAAACATTAAATGAGCACCAGTAATTATCTTGGTACCATCTTTATTAATAGTGCTATTTTTACTTTTCTTTAACAAAGTATCTTGGGTAGCATTAGTTAACCCATCAAGAAACAAACTGACAGCTAGGAGAGCAAACCCAGCCCATGTTGGAAGATCTGATTGATGTGTTTGAATTTTATTACCTTTTCCTCCACCCATGGTGAAAATAGTGACACCAAGACTAACTAATAATGCCACCAATTTCTTCTCTTTACTAATATGTGATCTATAAATTAATAAATGAACCAACAACACAGGAATCATCTTGCATGATTTAGCCAACATATAAGTCAAATAATCCACATATTGCAAAGAATATGTAGCCAACGGCGTAGAGGTACTCTGGGTAAAAGAAATCAATGCTAATTGATTTGCATGATCTTTAATAAGCTCGATGGGATCATATTTACTTTGTTTCCATTTCAAATACAGATATCCAACAGTCATAGCCACCATAGCTTGACAAACAGCTACCACATTTGGGGACTGGAATCTTTCACCTGAAGATGGCCAAACTTTTGTAGTCAATGGTTCTTGAACCAATGCCCACGTTAAGAAACTGGCATAGATACCCACCACACAAAACGGCAGCACGTAACTACTCTTGCTCTCCTTGTTATAATTATTACCAACTTGACTATTCATTTCGCTGCCACTTTTTGTTGCTGTCACAATATTTATTTCAAAACGTCACAATTTCCAAAAGCCCTTGTAGACACTGTAAACAAACCAAAACAACGGGATATAAAACCAACAATGTACTCTCACAAATTTTGCACGTTCAAATGCAGATGATACTGGCTATTAGCGATGATAACTAGTGTTAACTTGGTGTTTCTTTCGTAGTGACACACTATATTTTTGCTGCTGCTTTTTTTTTTTAATTTTTTCCAGTAAAAAAAATATTCGAAAAATATCGAAATTTATTTCAACAATTTGAATGAACGTTTTACTGTGGAAGTGGGATCTTGGAAGGGCAGAAACGGTAACCGAAAGCACACATATAGCAATGGTGAGACCTGCATATTCCCCAATTGGAGCCACTTTTGGTGTTCGTATGGAACAATTCCTGGAATCTGACACCGATTACAGCAAATACCATGACAAATTGAACAAGAAATTACAACATTTGAGGAAAAACCTTAATTTGGTCACTAGAGACACCAAAAATTACTCCTCAAAGGCCAAGTTCCCCAAGTTGACCTCTGATGACTACGATAACAAGAGTAAGCTTCTTGGTACCCTTATGTTACTATACATTGAGAGAGATTTAGCTGTGTCTGAAATGTATAAATTAAGAGCCAGAGGTCGTGGTAAATTAAAGAAAGCTGAAAGGAAAATCTTGACTACAAGGTTAAATAAGTCAGCTAAGGGTGTTATTCGATTGTCTAATTTGTCTAAGAACGAATCAGACTGGAACATTCGTTCCCAGTATTTGATCTATGCCAAGTTAATTACTGTGGAGAATTTATTGTTTGGGAAACAAGCTAAGAGAAAGGAAAATGAAAACATTTCTCGTGAATTGGCCTTATCCTTTGCCGCATTGAAGTTTTTGGTGTCTCGAGGTACCATCAGTCAAGAAGTGTTCGACTCCATTCGTGCTAGATACGAATACACTTTAATGCAATATGCTGGTGGTCTATTGACACCAATTGATTTACATAATTTCATTACCAACACAGTGTTAGATTCAAAACAAATTAGTAATGATGAATTGATCAATATTTTATTTGAACATGGTTTCTCTATTGAATTAAAAGATGTCGAGATGGAAAAAAATGACGATACCATCAAACACATCTCTTGGAGATCATTCAATTGTACCATCAATGACAATCATTTGGCCCAATTGATTGAAGATGCTAGATCTATCCCAATTGAAAACGTCTCAGATTATAGCAGTAAACTGGTCAAATGGGGGGAATGTTTATCCTATCAAGAAAACTATATAAATCATCACAATGAAGACATTGAAGATGAAGAAAATGAACAAATCTTATTAGCTTACATCAAATATCAAAATATTTTTACCTCTATCTCCCGTGAACACGATTTATTTAACCAATTATGGAATGAATGGTTACAAATCGGTAGTGTCTTAAATAATAAGATCCTAAAGTTTAAAGAATTGGATCGTATTGTGAAGAATATACGAAAATATTTACAAGACTTGATGGAATTACCTGGTGTTTATTCGGATGATGAATTATTAGCACAATTAGATTTAGCTAAAAATTATTACACTTTACATATTTCTGCTGGTTGTCTTGGTCATCTATACCAATTGAAACATCAAAATGTGGAATCTTTAGCTTTATACACTGATGCTTATCAAAAGATATCTAAAAGTTACTCTAAATCTGGAATTGAAACTTCAAATGAAATCTTATTAGATAATAATTTATTAACTAAAGAAAAAATAGAGAATTTTATTACCGACTTAAAAAATACTTTATCTGGTATCATCGCCTTGGCTGAATTTGAAACAGAGTTCCGTAATGCAAAGAAATCCAAATATGATTTAAGTACTGTTGACAAGTTGGCAATGAAGGGTGAAATCACCTTAAATGATGCTAAATTGGATAATTTATTCCCATTAAGACCACAACTAATGCCAATTGGCGTGAAACCATCTTTATTCGATATGGCTTTCAATTATATTCAATATGATCGCGGTACTGAAAAGGCCCGTCCTGAAACAGAAGATAAACCAACAGAAAAGGAATCACCATCACCTCCAACTCATGAAGATGCTACTGTTATTGATTCAGAAGAAAATGTTTCCTCAAAGAGAAGAGGTTTCCTTGGCTTATTTGGTCGCTAAAAAATCTTAAATATATATTCTCATTTCTTAATGTACTGTAATGACAACTACATATGAATGAAAATAGATGTATAATAATTATGTATGAAAATAAAACCCATAATTCAATGATGAAATCAAAAATATTTATCTTTTCATATAATAACATAACGTCCTTTGAGTAAAATTATTTACTTAGATATAGTACACATAGATAAATTATCTAAAAAATGTTTGGATAATTAATTGTAACAATTCAGACGTACTAAAAGTCACCTTAGAGTTCAATAATTGCCACTGTTTCTCTCCAACACCAACTTGACTTGCTAGTAATTTTTCAAAAGTGAATGAATCTACTGTATCAGAATGCTTCTTTTCGGGTCCCTTCCTTTTATCTAATAGTTGGATACCGAAAACGGAACCGTTGGAAGTCGATATCTTAAAAATAATGTCAGGATATTTAGGTCCGCTCGATCCAAAGACTTTAACTGTTTGTTCAGCAAGTCTTTCACCAACAATGTTTTTAAGCACACCCTTCTCATACAATTGTCTTGTCGTCCATCTATATTTCAAACCACTTAACTCATTCATATCTTTATGACTAACTTTTTTAACTGCACTTTTGATATTCCCAAAAGTACTCTTAGTTTGTGGGATAAAGTCCCTTGATTTTTGTAGTCTCTTGATCATATGTTCAATACTACTTTTTGTTTCCCTCAAATTAACTTCCAAATCTCTATTAACCTTTGAAATATTCTCTAATGTGATTCTTGTGACCTCTAATTCTTGGCTCACATAATCAATCGCATAATAGGGATTCTTGATTGTATTGGCAATATCATTTAGAATATTTTGTAAATTATTATCTGTGGAACAAATAATGTTAGCATGCTCAAGATCACGAATCTTTTGCAATGTGGCTTCCTTGAATGCAAAATAACTAATAGTATCCAATGATTTAACTATCGGATCTTCAACGACTCTATTATTGGAATTCAAAAACTTTTGGAAAACAACTTCATCTTCTGGAAGGACGCTACTAACAACTAGATCAAATAGATTTGTATCAATATCTTCTATTTGTGTCATGTAAGTTAATGATCTCTTTGTTTGATCGTAAACTTTTCTCATTTTGTCGTCTGTCACCAAAAAACGGTAAACAGAGGGATCTAATTCCAATAATAAACGGCCATTATTAGAAATTGTCATATCTTCCTTACAGTCAAACAACAATTCATGAATTATATCCTTCTCTGGGAATTTGGATAGATTTTCTTTAAATATTCTTAAAATGTTTTTAGCCTTTTGAGATAGTATTTCAAGTTTCGGAGCTTCTGAAGACATATCATGATATATCATCTTATCTCCATCTTGTTCGTATTCCGGTCCAATTAACATGGAATAAATGATATCTTTAATATGATTCTTGATTTCATCGCTATATTGATTTAATGGTTCAGAATATCCTTCAAAACGTTTTAATTCAAATAGAGTGGTTAGGGCAGATAATAATATCTTTATCTTGCTTTCCAATTTACCACTTGGAGAGTGATCAAAACCAAAATAGTCACATCTAGTCAAATATACATTAACAAAAGATTCAATTAACACCTTAGACGCGCATCTCAAGGAATCTACTTCATTAGAATTTTTATCAGCTGCTAAACCAAAAACTTTAGTGCAAATATATTTCAACTCGATTGGAATAGCTTGACTTTGTCTGGTAAATATTTCTGCAATCATTTCAATCGCATGCCATAAATTACGTAAGTTTAAGATGAATAAATCCTTGACCTGATTATCCTCAAC
This sequence comes from Monosporozyma siamensis, assembly GCA_003708905.3. NCBI lineage: Eukaryota > Fungi > Ascomycota > Saccharomycetes > Saccharomycetales > Saccharomycetaceae > Monosporozyma > Monosporozyma siamensis. The sequence continues at coordinate 144,511 of PPOL03000002.1, forward strand.
TGGTACAACATTACTTGGAGGTGATACACCATATACATTTTGATACAGCGTAGCTGGATTACTTTCAAAATCAACAGTATCATCTGACATATATTCCAATACAGGTTCAAATAGTGGGAACAATGACACATATTCCTTTTCTAAAAACCTCTTCAATAGAGTCTCCCAAAATTGGTTTGAGCTATTCAAAAAGTCTGCAATAGTATGTAAATGAAGAATTTCACTTTGTAAGAACTCAGCCGCTAGTCTAGTGAAATAAACCTTTTCTCTATCTCCCATAGGAAGATTAACAGTAGTAAAAGAAAGGTAGACGTTATTGTCAACAAAATGTGGATCAATTGCATACATTTGTCTCCAATAAGTTGGATTCACTTGAAGAAGGAAGAATAGTTTCCTTAAGTTGGGGTTCTTAAAATTTGGAATCGCTAAGTTGTTTTGCATACTGAAACGGGAGTCATCACTGATTCCATATTTTTCTAATACCATCAAAATATCCATTTCTTGTCTCATCAATTTTTGTAGCTTTTCTTTCTTCAAATTTTCAGCATCGAGGGATGCTTGACAACCTTCTAATCTATCTTGTACTTCTTCGATTGTACCAATATCATTCAATAAATGTGTATACTTTCTCACGGTCCATAATGACGGGTTTGGTGACTCCATCAACTCATTATATGACTTTCTTTGTAAAAACATTCTAGTTTTACTTTGAATCATGATAACAGATCTTTCATTTCTGTGGAAAAAATTAGACCTCTCTTGAAGTGGTAGACGAGTCAAACTTCCTCTAACCAAAGCTTGGAAACTAACTAAATTATTATTCTCAATGATATCATCAACTAAGTCAAGTGCATACCTAACAAGCAAACCCTTGACTAAACCTTGTAAGCGATTGACCTCATCCAAATACGCATTATTATCGGCTTTCAAACTCTTATAATTTTGACGAACACGGCTACCCATGAGTCCAGCCGACAGACATGTGATTGTCTCATTATGCGCATGTAATGTTACTATCTTCTCATTTACCTGTTTTCTTACTGTAGACGACTTTATTAGTCCTTGTAAAGAAGTAAATTGATTTCTAAAATTTTCAGTACAGTTCTTTTTGATAAGAAGCAAATTCTCTCTAACCAGGACCGCCTTTAATCTTGTTTGTAAGATCATAATATCCCTCTTGAAAGTATTATTAGACAAAATATTCCTTACTGTAGTACCTCTAATTAAAGCTTGTAAACTATTCAATGGGGCTTTAATGTCCCTGATAGCAGTTAGTCTCTCCTTTATATGTCTTCTGGTTACTGTAGATCTCGTAATAGCCTGCAACTTGACATGTTCCCTTTCGTTTCTTAAGGATTTGATTCTGATCTTATCCAAATGGTATCTAATTTGAGAACCCTTTAATAATGCATTCAACTTTTTTTGTGATACAGATTCATCCGAAGTCATGGTTACAGTCCTATGAATATTTAATTTCTTTCTTAATATAGCCCCTTGGCAAGTGGCTTGTAGTAAAATAACCTCATTACAGAATAAATCAATAAGTCTACCTTGCATATAGATATCGAATCTAACATTTGACGCTCTACATTGGCTTTGCAATTTAATAATATTTTCTAAGAACTCATCTTCAGTCATTTTCTTTCTACGTACAGGTGAATATCTAGAGGGACTGTAATTGAAACTTCTATAATATTCAATATCTTCTCTTCTTGACTGACTTCTTCTCTTATAGAAATCGGTATCGTAGGATAAATGCTTGGATAATGATGGAGAATAATAGGAAAGACTGGTATTTTTAATTGAACTATAGCTTAACTGAGGAGTTTTTTCAAAAACGTCCCTAGCTTTAAATGTTGGAGTGGGTAAATTTACGCTTAGTGGTTTATAACCATCTTTATCAATCAATGGGGAGGAGATATTTTTACTGATGAACACCGGCGATTTCAATCTTGGCTCACTTTGTAATGTTAATGTATCTGAATCTGTTTTGAAAGATTCTTTAGTTTCATAATCATTACTGACAATCTTCTTCTTTGGTGTAATGAATGTGGCATTTCTTTGTTCATTCAAATGAGTTGATGCTTTAGCAAATTTACCAAAATCGTTAATTAAACCCGATGGTTTTTCTTTAAAAGGTGATTGAACTGCAGAAGTGGAAGGTAAGGATTTACCCAAAGATTTAAAATCACGAATTCTGGGCCATATTCTTTTACATCTCTTAATATCTTCCATATCAAATTCAATTTGTCCCGAAAGGTTAGATAAAACAGGGGTCTTACCTGGCCATTTCTTTGTTATTATAGTGATTAAGATGTGTAAAGTTTCAAACACTTGTGGTAAATCTTTCTTATTGTACAAGTCTTGTGACTCAAATCTGAAAGAATCAGGAACACCTACATTTTCCACTAGAGAAAAGAATGCATTTATATTTTGGGTATGCTTAAATTGTAATTTATTACCAGCTGGGAAAATTGTGGACACTAAATCTGGATTAATAGCTTGTGTCATTTGAGCTAAATAAACACCATTTCTAAGTGCGTCTCCAGCACAAAGCTCAATTTCAGAGGGTAAATCTTCTTTGATTAATTGTTCAATCCATCTTTTCACTTCTGCAACACGACATAAGAATTCATAATATTTAAGATCATCTTTGGAATATTGAGATAAATCTACGGCGCCACCGGATGCATTTAACTTATAGTTGGAGAATGAGGCAGGTGATTGGACTTTTGAGGGACTTTTAGACGAAAATGATAATCTATTTTCTTTATTATTTATAGCGTCATTGGTATCAGGGTTGTAAAGAAAATCGTTAGGGGATTTCATGGGAGTGAACTTAGTAGACTGAAAGTTTAATTTGTTCGAGGATACTTTTTTCAAAGGAGTAACTGTTTCTGGGGAAGATTCCAAATTACCAACATATCTGTTGATAAATGGATTGGTTTTATTGCTACTTTGAGGGGATATTCCCAAACCTGTCATTATTATTTAGTGTTGTACACCTATAGTAGAGTATGGGTTGCCTATTCAGTGGAATTGGCTGTCTTGTTTTTGCTGTTCAAAGTTCTAATACATTGGCTCTTTTTGTTGTTTATTTTATTTCATATTTAAAGATTTCATCAAATTCCATATTTACCAATTTCCTAAACGGGTAAACATATATACATCAAAATGTTATAGTCCATGGATATAGAATAACATACTTATATATAGAATATTTATGTATCAATATATGTTTATATATTGTCCCAGTTAATTGAAACAAAAGAGTAATCTTGATCAAGCTGCGAATCTCCATTCAAATGGGTAAAATTTTGAATATTAATGATGGGTTCTGATTCAATGTCAAATATGCAATCTTTAATGTTCTCTACTATTACTGTTTGTTTCTCATCAACAAGTCTATTTAGGGTAACCTTAATCTTACAATGGGTTAAATTATGTAATCGTAATTGAATTTTATCTTTCTCAGGAACCTGTATTATTATCGAGGAATGAGAACAGTCAGTCACAAAGATATTACCATTTAAAAATGGGATATTATCCAGATTGATATAGGAAGCATTGATATGTGAAAGGGTTATGGAACCTGATATTTCCTTGGAAGACTCATATTGAGAAGATATTCGACAACGTTCCAAATTTTGTAAGATGGTAACAGTATCGGAAATAATCACATTTTTACCTACTGTCTTGGTAGTAGATGAATTCAAACTACTCATACCGGCCCCTAACTTATTTCTGGCGCTTCTCACTCTATGCTTCCTCTTAAAATGGAAATTTCTAATCCTATCACCATTATCATTATCTTGAGTTTTCTTAGTAGAATTGACATACGCCTGTACCCGTTTCAATAAAATCATCACATCTTTGGAATAGTGCTCTAGATCATATCGAGACAACCCATTTGAAGAATCATCGATACTTCTCTTCAATTGAATAATTTCATCTAGACGTTGCGAACATTCACTTGCATTTAATGCTTCACCCTGGGATAAAGACTCTTCTTTTCCTTGTAACCTTCTAATCTCCAATCCAATCCGCCTAGCATCCATGCTTTCCAAACATACAGGGCCCTATTCACCCAACTTCTCACACAAGTCTTCTCATTCCTTCCATCACATGATCCTTCACAGTGAAATTTTTTTTTTCACTTTAAATGTTGCGATGAGCACAAGAAGCAGTACTATACTAAGACTAGTTATTCTGTACCCAGTATACCAGCCTACAACCACTATATCACCATCATGTCATTACACAAGGAACCACTAGACCAAGAAGATCAAGACGCCATCATTCTAGACGCCAGAGCAGGAGATTTAGACTCCCTAAAGGAAATTTTCACCACATTAATTGACCCATCCATGTTACAAACATGTAGAGATTCTGGATCCAATTCTACTGCATTGCATATGGCATGTGGTAATGGTCATTTAGATACTGTTAAATATATACTTTCGATGATTTCTAAGGATCAATTGAAAGAATATGTCAATTTACAAAATGAAACCGGGAACACTGCATTACATTGGGCCTCATTGAATGGTCATTTGGATATTGTACAATTTTTATGTGATGACTATGATGCTGATCCATTTATTAGAAACAGTTTTGGTCACGATGCCATTTTTGAAGCTGAGAATAATGGTAAAGAAGAAGTGGAAACATATTTCTTGAAGAAATACGATGTGGAACCAGAAAGTGATGACGAAGACGCTGATGAAACCACTGGCGAGACTCCAGTTCAAGTCTCCAAGGGTACAGAAATCGAAGATGTCACCAAAGAGGCCACTGCAGTCATCCAAGAAGCTACCAAAAACCTAACCATCGAATAAGGACCGATTTCTCCCATTCTTTCCCCCGTTTTAACTGTACATTACACTCATAACACACCATCCCATACGCCACCCCCATATATAACATATATAAACTACTTGAACATCAAGCATTAATACACATTGTCACCATTTAATCACAGGGGTTGCCCGGTTTTGGGCCCACTATGGCACATTTCACATACTGTAATTTTTTTTTGGAAAATTTTTCAATATAGTGAAAAATTAAATTTATACATTGAAATATTGGAAGTAGATACAATTGTTAGTGAGTTGAAATAACAACAGGATACTCAACCAGTCACTTGGATTTCCATAGAAATATACATATATAAGCTCAAAAGATGTCTGACTTAGCCGGTGATTTAGGGTTTGACCCAACTTTAAAGAAAAAGAAGAAGTCTAAGAAGGTTGCTCCAGAAGATTTTGATGCTGCTGTTAAACAAGCAGACTCTTCTGTCTCTAGTGAAGATGATCTATTTTCTGGTTTAAAAAAGAAAAAGAAGAAGTCCAAGAGCAGTTCTTCTAAAGAATCATCAACTGGAGCAGAATTAGATGAAGTTTCAGAAGCACTTGGTGAATTATCTTTAAAGAAGAAAAAGAAGAAGTCTAAGGAAGCTAGTCTGGATGATTTTGAAAAAGAATTGGCTAAAGCTGGTGTCACTGAAGATTCTACCACTCCAACTAATGAACCTGCTGCCAATGAAGAAGTTGGTTTACCATATAATGAATTATTATCTCGTTTCTTTAATATCTTAAGAACAAATAATCCAGAATTAGCTGGTGATCGTTCTGGTCCTAAATTTAGAATTCCACCACCTGTATGTTTACGTGATGGTAAGAAGACTATTTTCTCTAATATTCAAGATATCTCTGAAAAATTACAAAGATCCCCAGATCATTTAATCCAATATTTATTTGCGGAATTAGGTACTTCAGGTTCCGTGGATGGTCAAAAGAGATTAGTTATCAAAGGTAAATTTCAATCTAAACAAATGGAAAACGTTTTAAGAAGATATATTCTAGAATATGTGACTTGTAAGACTTGTAAGAGTATTAACACTGAATTAAAGAAAGAACAATCCAATAGATTATTCTTCATGGTTTGTAAGAGTTGTGGTTCTACTAGATCTGTCTCTTCTATTAAGACCGGTTTCCAAGCTACTGTTGGTAAGAGAAGGAAGATGTAAGAACTTCTCAATGAATTATAATAAGACATCATTACGATCCACATATATATACATAATAACTTTCATCCTCACTTAAAAACTATAATATTATAAAAAAAACATTAAATAAATCAACCAAACCTTGGAGTTTCTCTCCTAATGAAACTTTTAAGGAAGATTCAAAAACTCCATTAATTATATGTAATAAGTTTAATCGTTAATTTATATATTATCATTGTATACTTTAAATGTATGTACGAAATAGAAACATAAATCTAAAAATTGTTCATTTCCCTGGTTAAGGTTTAAATAAATGATTGTCACAATCGAAGGTCATTTTCACTATGTTTTAATGCCAAGTTTAATTGCTGGGACTATTTAAATTCCATATATCTCCAAGCAATTAAGTAATGTCTTGCAACTGAGTCAGTAGCTCACTTGCTGTGGGCCTCATAATAGAATCCACTTGTAAACAAGATTTTATTATATCAATTAATTTCTTTGAAAATGGATTATCATTAGGTATACTATAGATCCCTTTTAAAATATTATGACGTAAGGGTAACCCATTAATTTGTTCCTCTCTATCAAATGGAGAAATACCAAACATTAAAGAATATAAAAGACACCCCAATGACCAAATATCAGTAGAACAATCAATATTACAATTTTTCTTAATATTAATTAATTCTGGTGCCATATAATACACATTACAATGATGTGAAACCCATTGTTTTAGCGAGGTTACTTCAAGGTCAGTTTTCAATTCTTGTTCATTTCGAAGACATGATCCCAATTCTGATATTATGGGGACATTATCATCATCTAAGAGGATAGTAGAAGGTTTAATATTTAAATGTATAAACGGTTCCAACTTATTATTTTCAGATGTTAATAGATCCATCTCTAAAGGTGTATTATCCAATAATGATGCTGCATCATGACTCATTGTGACAGAAACTGAATCCATCCCATTAGATAAATTACCCATATCTTCTCTTGTGGTTGGATCATGTAAACAGAGTAAACCTTTACAAATACCAATAATTAATTTTATAATTTCTCTTTCTGACATTTGATTTATACCATCTAATATATTACGATTAATCAAATCCTGTAATGAACCCTTGGGGTAGTATGGTAATAAAAGTAAAACAGTCTTAGATCCATCGTCCCTTTGGACAACTTGAGAGTCCACACATTTAGTGATATATTTTGAATTAAAAGATTTATAATTTTCAATTTCTCTTAAAGCATCAGAAAGACTATCAATATTACCAAATGGACACATTACTTGTTTTAATACCAATATATTAAGATATGGATCTTGATACGATTGTGAATTGTTGGTTATTGGACTTTGAAATTCCACCATATAGGTGAAGGACAATGCATTTTCATTAAGCAACCTTTGTATCTTATATTTTCTTGCGTTGATTGTGATATAGGAGGATGAATAGTCCTTAAATGGATTATACCCACAACACACTGTATCTAATACGGTCTGTAATAGATTTGACATTCTGATGACACTTGAAGGCAAGGGACTTATTCACAAACGTCTATATATCTTCCTTTTCCCTTTTGAACCCAACACTCTACTTCAGTTGGTAAAACCCCTTCTTGTACAGGTCTTTATACGCTCACATATATGCAATAACTCTAACATGCCAAAGGGATGGCTTTCTGCTGTCAAGCTTCAAAATTTCAAGTTCTTAATGAAAAATTCCGGAGATTGCCTTGACATATCGAAAGGTGACTTAAGAGGAAGCTTTTAACTTATGTACAAAGTGTTATCAAAGCAAGATTGGATTAGTGAAACAGGGTTTGGTGCAGTGTCCCGATCTAGGGCCCCTATCCCAATACATAAGATCTCAACTGAATAACCATTCAACACCTCGTACCACGCTATATTGACAAGGTCCACCGCTTAACCTGCACTCCTAGCCTCTGATGCTCCCACCGCAGCCAGTCACCACTGCTTGCCATCCAATGCTGCAGGTGGTGGTTCCATTTTGCACCGACGGTTGAAGTGGGGCGGAAGCCGGCCCGGGTTTGAAGATTCCGCCCTCCGGCACCCAGACACCCGCAAAAGCGGTATGAAAAATTTACACTGAAAATAAAAAAACCTACTTTGGAAAGCAGTGAAATCAAGTTGATGATATGGTGAATTACACACAGCAACTTTGACAATTAACATCCCATCTAAACAAGGAGTTCCACCCACATTGGACTGCTAACCCACGTATTTTTTATAAGAAGAAATGTCTATTCAAACAACTGATAATTCCGATAATTCAGATTCTTTAAAATCCCTTTCATTAATTGCATCTCATTCTCATATCACTGGGTTAGGTCTAGATGATAACTTACAACCACGTGAGTCCTCCGAGGGGATGGTGGGCCAATTACAAGCAAGACGTGCCGCGGGGATAATATTAAAGATGGTTCAAAATGGTACTATTGCCGGGAGAGCTGTCTTAGTTGCGGGTCCACCTTCAACGGGGAAAACCGCGTTAGCTATGGGGCTTTCTCAATCTTTGGGGAAAGATGTACCATTTACTGCTATTGCTGGGTCTGAAATTTTTTCATTGGAATTAAGTAAGACTGAAGCATTAACTCAAGCTTTTAGAAAATCAATTGGTATTAAAATTAAAGAAGAAACTGAATTGATTGAAGGTGAAGTTGTAGAGATTCAAATTGATAGATCCATCACCGGTGGACACAAACAAGGGAAATTAACCATTAAGACTACTGATATGGAAACTATTTATGAATTAGGGAATAAAATGATTGATGGTTTAACTAAAGAAAAAGTTCTTGCTGGAGATGTCATTTCTATTGATAAAGCAAGTGGGAAAATTACTAAATTGGGGAGATCTTTTGCTAGATCGAGAGATTATGATGCTATGGGGGCTGATACTAGATTTGTTCAATGTCCAGAGGGTGAATTACAAAAGAGGAAATCTGTAGTTCATACGGTGTCATTACATGAAATTGATGTGATTAATTCAAGAACACAAGGTTTTCTTGCATTATTTACTGGTGATACTGGTGAAATTAGATCTGAAGTAAGGGATCAAATTAATTCAAAAGTAGCAGAATGGAAAGAAGAAGGTAAAGCTGAAATTGTCCCCGGTGTGTTATTTATTGATGAAGTTCATATGTTAGATATTGAATGTTTTTCATTCATTAATAGAGCTTTAGAAGATGAATTTGCTCCAATTATTATGATGGCTACAAATAGAGGTGTTTCAAAGACTAGAGGTACAAATTATAAATCTCCACATGGGTTACCATTAGATTTACTTGATAGATCCATTATTATCACTACATCTAGTTACAATGAACAAGAAATTAAAACCATTATTTCGATTAGAGCTCAAGAAGAAGAAGTGGAACTATCATCTGATGCATTAGATCTATTAACAAAGACTGGGATGGAAACTAGTTTACGTTATAGTAGTAATTTAATCTCTGTCGCACAACAAATCGCTTTAAAGAGAAAGAGTAATATTGTTGAAGTGGAAGATATTAAGAGATCATACCTTTTATTCTTAGATAGTGCTAGATCTGTGAAATATGTTCAAGAAAATGAATCACAATATATTGATGATGAGGGGAAAGTGACAATTTCCACTATTGAAGCTCCTGTCATTGATGACAGTGCAATGGACACTACTGAATGAACATATATATATAACCATACACTATGTATAGTAAAATAATTAATCCAAATCCCAAAGAGACAAAGAACAACAAAAAAACAATAATGTTATTGTATATATTATGCATAAAAAGAGCTTATACAATATTTATAGTAGATCATATATATATGTGTATATAATTATTTATTGAGGAGCAGAACCTCTAGTATTTAAAATTAAAGCCACAATCATCCCATATAAACCTAAAACTTCAGAGAAAATAAGAATTAAGACAATCCCAACAAATAATCTTGGTTGATGCATATACTTTCTAACACCAATATCACCAACAATACCAATTGCATATCCACTACTTAGACATGCAAATCCTACACATAACCCGCAACTTAAATGCATAAATCCATTAAATAAAGTATATTCATCTTGTGGATTAATATTACCAGCAATAAGTACTGCTACCACTAGACCATAAATGGCTAAGATACCACTCATAACAACGGGAATCAAAGATTTCATAATCAATTCTGGTTTGAAAGTACCAATACCTGAAATACCAATACCAGATTTAGCAGTCCCAATGGCAGCACCTAAGTTTGAGAGAATCATGGCAATGGCACAACCTGCAAATCCAAAAAAGGGAGCATAGAATGGAGCATAGGGATTAGATATAATTTCAGAGGACATGCTTTATGTTTTTGTTATATGTATATGGTTATCAGTGAGACAGTCCAATGTACCAAAAAGATTTAGAAAGGACCCGTTTGCTTCTTTTGACAGAATGTCTTAATATTTTAATTTCTACATTGCAATTTTTCATATTTAATTTTTTTTTTTTCAATAATAAAGTGTGTCTGTCAAAAAACGCATAATAATAAGTGATGATGTTTACATTATTTGCTTCTTTAAGGACGGTATAAACAAAAGGGAGAGGAACTGTGTGCAACCACCAATTACATATATAGGAAACAAGGTAAAATGAGCTTGACACAACGTGCAGAGAAAGTATATGTCCCTATTGAACAGGTCCGCTACATTAGTGATCAGTTATTAGAACAACTGGAGATGAAGATGCATGCCACATTACCCGAAGGGAATCCTGACGCTGATAATAATAACGATAATGGTAATGATAATAAAGAGAACATAGTATCTTTACAAGATGATCCTATGCGTCGAGAAATCTCCTTAAATTTGCAAAAATATTTGAGATCAATAATAGATCAAGCCGCCCATTCTCTAGTGATCAGTAATATGGACACCACAGGGAGACAATTGGGGGATGTGATAGGAGAGTCACAATCAAGATATTTGGAACCCTTTAACCTGGAATTAAACGAAACTGTCCGACAAAAATATCAAGAATGGGAAGATTATAGTGTACAAGTGTCTCAGATACGTCAACGTGCACCCGAACTAATGAATGATATCTATCATAAGGCAGAAGATGCATACTTGAAACAATTAGATGAACAAATAGACCAATTAGAAAGACAACAGAAGCAACAACTGGAACAAAAACAGGATGAAACAGAATCCACACAAGAACCACCAATTTTAGATGCAGAATCACTACAAGAATCACTCCATGAGGCTATCCAACAACTGCATGAATCCATCGACCAACTTCCGCAACTGAGAGAAGATGTGACAACATTAAATAAATGGGCTAAATATTACACACGCAGGCGTCGTCGTCAATGATCACCCGTCCTCCATTATTGACAAAACGGGAAACTTTAATGAAAAATGCCCAGCACACAAAAATGAAAAACTACGAATAAACAAACAAAATTTTTCCATTCCAAACTAAAACTCAAATTCAACTGTGAGAAACGGGAAATTTCGTGGCAAATTATCAGACTGCGTTAACAATTTGTTATTGTGTTTATTTATCATCAACCAAGTTTTCTAAATTTGAAGTCTCTTCTCGTTAAGATTAACCAGATACTTCTTTATTTTTATTTTCTTTTTTGTCATTTTTCTATTTGACTGAGTTTCCTTTTTTTTCCAACCTGTCTCTTTGAATCCTTCATTTGTTTATATAGTAAGTGCATTCCGGATTCAGCCCCCCCAGTTAACTCTTTAAAATTTTTAATACTTTTTGTTACAGTTACTGACTAGATTTGTACATCTATCCCATTATAAACAAAAAGTGGTTTTTGTGTTAACTAAGTGAAAACAAGCAACAAAAAATAATATTAATAATAAAACGCAAAATATGAGTTATAATAATACTACTAATCCGTACGGGAACACTAACCCATACGAAGAAGAAGCATATGAAATGAATGACGACCTTAATAATGCTCCAGTCAATGCTGTTGCCACTAATGGTTCCACCGGTAATGATTTTGTCTCCTTTATGAATAATATTAATAATGTTAACAGTAATTTAAATAATTATGAATATGTTATTAATCAAATTGATTCATTACATAAACAATTATTAACTGAAATTAATGAAGAAAATGAAATGAATTTAAGACATTCTTTAGATAATTTAATATCACAAGCTTCTGATTTACAATATACTTTGAAAAATGACATTAAAAATGTTCAAAGATTAGCATTAAATGATACAAATAAACATGCTCAAGCTGAAAATTCAAGACAAAAATTCTTAAAATTAATTCAAGATTATAGAATTATTGATTCTAACTATAAAGATGAAAATAAACAACAAGCGAAGAGACAATATAAGATTATTCAACCAGATGCTACAGATGAAGAAGTGGAAGCTGCTATTAATGATGTTGGTGGTCAACAAATTTTTTCTCAAGCACTTTTAAATGCTAATAGACGTGGTGAAGCAAAGACTGCTTTAGCTGAAGTTCAAGCTAGACATCAAGAGTTATTAAAATTAGAAAAGACAATGGCTGAATTAAACCAATTATTTAATGATATGGAAGAATTAGTCATTGAACAACAAGAAAATGTCGAAGTCATAGATAAGAACGTGGAAGATGCTCAACAAGATGTTGAACAAGGTGTTGGTCATACCAATAAGGCTGTTAAGAGTGCTAAGAGAGCTAGAAAGAACAAGATAAGATGTTATATTATTTGTTTTGCAATCTTCGCCGTTGTGGTTGTTGTTGTTGTGGTTCCATCTGTAGTCAAGACTCGTTAGAAAAGAAATCCCCAAAAACTTTTTTTTGTTTATTTGTATTTTCTATCATTTATTGTATTCTTTTATTTTTACACCACCCTTTATCTTTTACCAGTTAATTTCATTAATAATTTTATGAAGTATTCCCTCATAAGTGAATTCCTCTTTTCTCTCTCTCCCCTGCCATCATTGTCTAATTACTACTGCGACCATCACTACACTTTAAGTATTCTTCTTTTCTCTATTCACATAAAATCTCAAGGACTATATTTATCCACAAGTACCAAAATTTATTAATGTAGCAATGTTGTGACTATATATTATCTATCTATAATTTCTTTTAACTATGTATGATTTACTATCTTTTCTGTTTTCCTGTTTACAATTCATAAGTCCAAACCACAGGGTCTGATAAAAAATATGTGCTACAGTCAAAAAGAGCAAGTCGAATAAAGAACAAATTTACGATTACATATATGACAAAAAAGATGTATTCCCAATATTTTAGTCCCAAGATTGTAATCTATGATCCAATTCAAAAGAAAAAAGATCGTACAACTCAGGGTGGAAGAAGGAAATAAGTACATTTATATACCAAAAACTAGTTTTCAAAAGATGTGATAACTGTAGGGATATGAACACATTTGGTGTAGTCGCAACTACGGTAAATGATCCTAAAGGTATTATAGAAAAGACTATAATGCAGTTAACTGAAAGGCTTTTAAAAGTTTTTGGATGTATTGTTTATATACACATAGGAAATAATAGTAATACCACACCATACTGGCATGGCTTCTCTTATTTGTTTCCCACTGTTATTCTTTCGCTAAGAACTAACACAGCCAGGACGTGTTTGGAATCTCTTTCCAACCGCCTTTTTATATCGTGCCACGTCAAATGAAAAATTCCTCGAGCGCGCAAACGAGGCAAAAAACATTTCACATGGCAGCGCCAATTTTGGAACGTGAAAAATTACTGGCGAGCCAAGTTTGTAGGGCTTTGGGAAACTTTTTATTTAAACAACTGGATTATTGATATCTTGGATTGTATAGCTTTCACAATTGTATCCTTTTACTATTCACTTACCTAACCTCATCCCGTTAAAACAAATCAGTAATCATGGTGATGAAACCAGAAGTTGAGCAAGAATTGGCTCATGTCCTTTTAACTGAATTGTTAGCTTATCAATTCGCTTCTCCAGTTAGATGGATTGAAACTCAAGATGTCTTCTTAAAAGATTTAAACACTGAAAGAGTTGTTGAAATCGGTCCTTCCCCAACTTTAGCTGGGATGGCTCAAAGAACTTTGAAAAATAAATATGAATCTTATGATGCTGCTTTGTCTTTACAAAGACAAGTTCTTTGCTACTCTAAGGACGCCAAAGAAATTTACTACACACCAGATCCATCTGAGTTAGCTGTAACTACTGAAGAAACTGCTGCCAAGGAAGAAGCTGCTCCAGCTCCAGTTGCCGCCGCCCCAGTTGTTACTGCTGCTGCTCCTGTCCCAGTTGCTGCTCCAGCTCCTGCTGCTGGTCCAGCCGCTGAAATTCCTGATGCTCCAGCTACCGCCTCTTTAATCTTACATGTTCTTGTTGCACAAAAATTAAAGAAGTCATTAGATTCTGTCCCAATGTCCAAGACTATTAAAGATTTAGTTGGTGGTAAATCTACTGTGCAAAATGAAATCTTAGGTGATCTAGGTAAAGAATTCGGTGCCACTCCAGAAAAACCTGAAGAAACTCCATTAGATGAATTGGCTGAAACTTTCCAAGACTCATTTAATGGTACTTTAGGTAAACAATCCTCTTCTTTAATTTCAAGATTAATGTCTTCTAAGATGCCTGGTGGTTTCACCATCACCGTGGCCAGAAAATATTTACAATCTCGTTGGGGGTTGGCCGCTGGTAGACAAGATTCTGTTCTTCTAGTCTCTTTAACTAACGAACCAGCTTCTCGTCTTGGCTCTGAAGCTGATGCAAAGAGTTTCTTAGATGATCAAGCTCAAAAATACGCCTCCATGGCCGGAATTAATTTGGCTGCTGCTGTCTCTGCTGGTGCTTCTTCTGCTGGTGGTGCTTCTACTGGTGGTGCAACCATCGATGCTGCTGCTCTAGATGAATTAACTAAGGATAACAAGGTCTTAGCTCGTCAACAATTAGAAGTTCTGGCTCGTTATTTGAAAATGGATTTAGACAATGGTGAAAGAAAGTATTTGAAAGAAAAGAGTACTGTTGCCGAATTACAAGCTCAATTAGATTTCTTAACCGAAGAAATGGGTGAATTTTATGTCGGTGCATTAACTAATAGTTTCTCTAGAAAGAAGGTTAGAGTCTTCGATTCTTCTTGGAATTGGGCTAAACAATCTTTATTACATTTATATTTCGAAATTATTCACGGTGTCTTGAAAAATGTCGATAGAGAAGTTGTCTCTGAAGCTATTAACATCATGAACAGATCTAATGATGCTTTAATTAAATTTATGGAATATCATGTTTCTCACACTGATGCCACTAAGGGTGAAAACTATCAATTAGTTAAGACTTTAGGTGAACAATTAATTGAAAATTGTAAACAAGTTTTAAACGTCGACCCAGTCTACAGAGATATTGCTAAACCAACTGGTCCAAAGACTTCTATTGATAAGAATGGTAACATTAAATACGAAGAAGCCCCAAGAGAAAAGGTTAGAAAGTTCTCTCAATACGTTCAAGAAATGGCTCTTGGTGGTCCATTAACCAAAGAAGACCAACCAACCATTGAACAAGATTTGACTCGTGTTTACAAAGCTATCAATGCCCAAGCTTCTGAACATAACATTTCAGATTCAACTAAATTGGAATTTGAAAAATTATACGGTGAATTAATGAAGTTCTTATCCAATTCTAAAGAAATTGATCAAACTCAAACCACTCAATTAGCTGGTACTACCGATAATGATGCTCTAGACAAGGACTCCACCAAGGAAGTTGCTTCTCTTTCCAACAAGTCTACTGTCACTGGTACCATTTCTACCACTATTCCAAGAGAAACTGTTCCTTTCTTACATATCAAGAGAAAGTTAGCTAATGGTTCCTGGAAATATGACAGAGCTTCATCTAAAGCCTTTATTGATGGTTTAGAAAATGCTGCCGTCAACGGTACTACTTTCAAAGACAAATATGTCTTCATTACCGGTGCTGGTAAAGGCTCTATTGCTGGTGAAATCTTACAAGGTTTATTACAAGGTGGTGCCAAGGTTATTGTCACTACTTTTTTATTCGATAAAGCCACTTTAGATTACTTCCAATCTCAATACGCCAAGTATGGTGCTAAGGGTTCTACTTTAATCGTTGTTCCATTTAACCAAGGTTCCAAGAAGGATTGTGAAGCCATCGTTGATTACATTTACGATGATGAAAAGAATGGTGGTTTAGGTTGGGATTTAGATGCTATTATCCCATTCGCTGCTATCCCAGAAAATGGTATCGAATTAGAACATATTGATTCTAAATCTGAATTTGCTCATAGAATTATGTTAACCAATATTTACAGAATCATGGGTTGTGTTAAGAAACACAAATCTGCTAAGGGTATTGAAACTAGACCAGCTCAAGTTATCTTACCAATGTCTCCAAATCATGGTACTTTTGGTGCTGACGGTTTATACTCTGAATCTAAGTTATCCTTAGAAACTTTATTCAACAGATGGCATTCCGAATCTTGGGCTAATCAATTAACTGTCTGTGGTGCTATTATTGGTTGGACCAGAGGTACTGGTTTAATGAGTGGTAACAATATCATTGCTGAAGGTATCGAAAAGATGGGTGTCCGTACTTTCTCCCAAAAGGAAATGGCCTTCAACTTATTAGGTTTATTAACTCCAGAAGTTACCCAATTATGTCAAAAGGCTCCAGTTATGGCTGATTTGAATGGTGGTTTACAATACTTGAAGGACTTAAAGAACTTTACTGCCAAATTACGTAGTGAATTAACTGAAACTTCCGAAATTAGAAAAGCTGTCTCTATTGAAACTGCTTTAGAACACAAGACTGTCAACGGTGATAAGGCTGATGCCGCCTACGCTGAAGTTGAAATTCAGCCAAGAGCCAATATTCAATTAGGTTTCCCAGAATTGAAACCATACAAACAAATCAAGGAGTTAGCTGCTCCAGAATTAGAAGGTATGCTAGATTTAGAAAAGGTTATTGTTGTTACAGGTTTCTCTGAAGTTGGTCCATGGGGTTCTTCCAGAACCAGATGGCAAATGGAAGCCTTTGGTGAATTCTCATTAGAAGGTTGCGTTGAAATGGCTTGGATGATGAACTTAATTAAGTACCACAATGGTAACTTGAAGGGTCGTCCATACACCGGTTGGGTTGATGCTAAGACCAATGAACCTGTTGAAGACAAGGATGTCAAGACTAAATACGAAAAGTATATCCTAGATCATGCTGGTATTAGATTGATTGAACCAGAATTATTCAATGGTTACGATCCAAAGAAGAAGCAGTTGGTGCAAGAAATTATTGTTGAAGATGACATGGAACCATTTGAAGCATCCAAGGAAACTGCTGAACAATTCAAACATGAACATGGTGACAAGGTCGATATCTTTGAAATTCCAGAAACTGGTGAATACTCCGTTAGATTATTAAAGGGTGCTACCTTATTTATTCCAAAGGCCTTAAGATTCGACCGTTTAGTTGCTGGTCAAATCCCAACTGGGTGGAACGCAAAGACCTACGGTATCTCTGAAGACACCATTTCTCAAGTTGACCCAATTACCTTATTCGTTTTGGTCTCTGTTGCCGAAGCTTTCATTGCATCTGGTATTACTGATCCATATGAAATGTACAAATATGTTCACGTTTCCGAAGTTGGTAACTGTTCTGGTTCCGGTATGGGTGGTGTCTCTGCTTTACGTGGGATGTTTAAAGACCGTTACAAAGATTTACCGGTCCAAAACGATATCTTACAAGAATCCTTCATCAATACCATGTCTGCTTGGGTTAATATGTTATTAATCTCCTCCTCTGGTCCAATTAAGACCCCAGTCGGTGCTTGTGCTACTGCTGTTGAATCTGTTGATATTGGTGCTGAAACAATTTTATCTGGTAAGGCTAAAATCTGTATTGTTGGTGGTTATGATGATTTCCAAGAAGAAGGCTCTTACGAATTCGCTAACATGAAGGCCACATCTAACTCTTTAGAAGAATTTGAACATGGTCGTACTCCAGCTGAGATGTCTAGACCAGCTACCACTACCCGTTCTGGTTTCATGGAAGCCCAAGGTTCTGGTATTCAAGTTATTATGACTGCTGAATTAGCCTTAAAGATGGGTGTTCCAATTTATGGTATTGTTGCTTTAACTGCTACTGCTACTGATAAAATTGGTAGATCTGTTCCAGCTCCAGGTAAGGGTATTTTGACCACTGCCAGAGAACATCACGGTTCTTTGAAGTATGCATCCCCATTATTAGACATCAAATATAGAAGACGTCAACTGGCTAACCGTGAAACTCAAATTAAGCAATGGGTTGAAGATGAATTAGAATTATTACAAGTTGAAGTGGCAGAAATTACTGAAGCTGAAAGATCTGAATTCATTGAAGAACGTACCAAGGAGATTAAACTTGAAGGTGAAAAGCAATTGAAGGCTGCTCAAGCTCAATGGGGTAACGAATTTTACAAGAGATACCCCCGTATTGCTCCATTAAGAGGTGCTTTAGCCACTTATGGTTTAACTATTGATGACTTAGGTGTTGCCTCCTTCCATGGTACCTCTACCAAGGCTAATGATAAGAATGAATCTGCTACTATCAATGAAATGATGAAGCATTTGGGTAGATCTGAAGGTAACCCAGTTCTTGGTGTTTTCCAAAAATTCTTAACTGGCCATCCAAAGGGTGCTGCTGGTGCTTGGATGTTAAACGGTGCTTTACAAATTTTAAACTCTGGTGTTGTACCAGGTAACCGTAACGCTGATAACATCGATAAGGTCCTTGAGCAATATGACTACGTCTTATATCCATCTAAGACTTTGAAGACTAATGGTATTAAGGCTGTCTCAGTTACCTCTTTCGGTTTTGGTCAAAAGGGTGGTCAAGCTGTTGTTGTTCATCCAGATTACTTATACGGTGCCATTGATAAATTTACTTACCAAGAATATGTTAAGAAGGTTTCTGTTAGAGAAAGGGCTGCATACCAATTCTTCCATACTGGTATGACCCAAAACAAGATCTTTATCAGTAAGGAACATGCTCCATACACTGAAGATTTAGAAGAATCTGTTTACTTAGATCCATTAGCTCGTGTCTCTGCTGAACCAAAATCCAGTAGTGAATTAGTGTTTAACAAGAAATCTGTCCAAAATGATTCAGCTTATGAAAAGAACACTGCTACTGCTTCTGTGGTCAAATCTTTAACCGAACAAGTGTCTAACTCTGAGGATGGTGTTGGTGTCGATGTTGAGTTAATTCAAAGTATTAACTTAGATAATGAAACATTTATTGAACGTAATTTCACTCCAGCTGAAATTGAATACTGTCAAAGTCAACCATCCAGTCAAAGTTCTTTTGCCGGCACTTGGTCTGCCAAAGAAGCTGTTTTCAAATCCCTAGGTGTTAAATCCCAAGGCGCTGGTGCTTCTTTGAAAGATATTGAAATTACAAGAGTCAACAGTAATGGTCCAGAAGTTGTCCTATCAGGTGAAGCTAAAAAGTTAGCTACTGAAGCTGGTGTCAAGTCTGTTAAGGTTTCAATTTCTCATGATGATTTCCAATCTGTTGCTGTTGCCATTTCCTCTAAGAAATAAACTGGAATGTTATGTAACACACAATGACTTTTAACTGTATGTATGTAAATAATTATAATATACTGAGTAATATAAGGATTTTTTGAACATAAATACTTTTTGAGTTTCACTCAGCGGTTAACCAACTCGCAAAAATTTGAAAAGTGGGATCAACAGTATCAACAAACAAGTTTGCACTTCGATTTTGCTTTTCTGTTTATATTCATACAATACGATTCTTCTACTATTTGAAATGAAAAGAGGTTTATGTTCCTCTAACAAGGAGGCAAGTATCACACATTTCAGGGACAAAATAAAGATGAAACGCGAACTAGATGGAGACATCTCCTGATGGCAATGGCCCCTTTTCTCTACAATTATTCGAAAAAAATTTAAATTAGTTGCAGTTTCAGCTTTCACATGTATTTTTAATCATTAATTTACATTTATAGATATGTTTATCAGGAGAAATATTACCAGTTTTGGCAATTATCATTGCTATCACCTGCTTTACAAATCCAAATGGAGTAAAATGGTGTGATGTGGTTAAAGCAAGTTTGTGGTACTATTATTTATTTTGATAATAATACAAGACAAATCAAATAAAAAAACATAAAAGAACCGACAAAAATAGTGCTAACCCAAATATAATAGCTGTGCTTTGTGGATTTTCTGGTACAGTAACTGATATAGGCAAGGTGTTGCATCATTCAAAATAAATATTGCACAAGAATTTGAATGTCCAAAAATAATAAGGTTAATCCTTCTAAGAAGATCGATAACAGAATTTTTGAGGTCGTTTTGCAGGTTTAATTTGTTTTACCAAGAATGCTAAAAATTTTCACGACTCGAATTTAAGAAAGTTAATATGTGCGAAACAATAACTTATTTTTAAACAACAGCTCCTGTTTTTCAATAAAATAATACCATTTGAAAAGTTATATTGTGTTAGAAAAATAAATTTAATGTCTGCTTATTAATTAGACATTTAAAATTGAGTGCTAAAATTTAATAAGCTTTATTTAGGATGCGCACCTGACCTAAATAACAGAACAAGGGGCTAATTTACCCTAAAAATAATCATTTAAATCAGACGATAGTCGTGGAAAATTAAGATCAGCCACGTAAGAAAATGTGACAAGGCAACTAACCCCGAATAATATAAAAAAAAGCTTATCTACTAAAAGAGGAGAAGAAATCTGAATAAGGTGATTTTCTATCTTTATTTACGTGATTTTCATTCATTCTCTTCATAACTTTCTCTGGAAGGCTTTTATATAAAATACAGAAAGAAGAAAAGAAGTCAGTCTATAGTGAGCTGGGGTCCCAATTTTTTTAAAAAATTATTTCAGATTAGTGAAGCATAAGGGGCTGAATTTTCAGACGCCTGGAAAAACCAAAGATGAGAGCAACATACTTTTAACGCATCTCAAATCTTTAAATTTGTTTCCCTAC
Source organism: Monosporozyma siamensis (assembly GCA_003708905.3). Lineage (NCBI taxonomy): Eukaryota > Fungi > Ascomycota > Saccharomycetes > Saccharomycetales > Saccharomycetaceae > Monosporozyma > Monosporozyma siamensis. Next base: position 165,521 of record PPOL03000002.1, read on the forward strand.
ATTTTGTTTTTCCTTTTTACTTCTTCTCCTACAAAAATCCACTCCTCTTACTTTCCCCAAGTTTTGCAACTTGCCTCTCTTAACGATATTTCTTTCCCATTAGTGGTCTTACTATATATTTCGTCTACGTTAACGGCAAAAATCAGAAAAACAGCTGAAAAAGATTTGCTACTTCTCTAGATTTCTTATAAGAATGTTGTAAATACAATTTATTAGACTAAAACAAGAATGCCTTCTGAAGTGAGGAGACATTTAACAGGAATGGCGTCGAATAATATCTAAAACCTTAAATCAATAAAAAGATCTCCACTTACCAAGGCTAACTTATCTATTAAATATCACTTAAAAACAAAAGGCCTGGAAATATAACGGTCTGAAAGCCGAAAAGTTAAGGCACTATACTATTTTTTTTTTGATTCTACTACGTGTCGCTGACAAGTAATAAGTAAAAAACATACACACATTTATCATGCTAAACAACCTCCTGCATGAAACAATATTACCTAAAATTGCTTTAATACTCCTCATTTCCCAACTTGATCCCCGCCGTTCCTTACTTGCTTATTTAAAGTGAAATAAAAATAGGGGGGAGATGAACAACAGCAGATTCAAATCTTTTTAATAACATTTGATTCTCCTTCATTCTTTCTCTCCTTTTTCAAATTATCTTTTGCTCGAGTCATCGTTATTGTTTATCTTTAGGTTACATAATAGATTTGTTGAAGAGAATGATAAAGAATAGATTGTATTATCCAATTAAACTTTTCTTTTGTTTTGGTTCCTTTTTCTCGAGGAGAATTATTTATTTTTGACTGTACACGGCTATTGTTCCCCGAATGTTTTGTTTCTGTTTTTTTTTGTCCTTGTATTTTTTTTTAATCCAAAATGGGAAACCTTGCCTTTGATATTATTATTTATAAACAATAACTCTTACAGGAAAATAAGGCAAATTATCTGTTGATGTAATTCGTTTTTGTGCTCAACTTTTGTTTATCCTATCCTCCTTGTTTTACAATCATCTTAGAGAAAGAAAATATACGCACTATTACCGCGGATTTCTTTTCTTCCACTATTCATTTTGTATTAGGTTCAAACATGTTACGATATTTTTTGTTCGGGTCAGGGTATCCCGACACAAAGGTAATTATGAGATCTGCAATAATTAATATTATAGCTTCCGGGTTCTGCCACGTTATTATCTGGACCAAATTTATAATAGTAGATATGTGCTTAAAGGGCACCTGTCGCCAAACACGTTGTGTTGTATTACTTCGAACTGAACTAGTAAATTTTTTCTACTTTTACTACTACCAAAACAATCACGACTATAGTAATTCGGAAAACATTTAAGAGAATTGACTCGGATTTCCTATACCTTTTCTTCTTTTAAGGTTCGTTTTTTGGTGAAATCACGAGATTATCTATTGTTAATCGTTCGAGATCACGAACTTGAAAAATTGATATTTCTTTTGTTCATGTTGAAATTTTTAAAAATAAGGCAATGGAATTATGCTGCATTATAGACAATTACTTCGTAGTATATTACCAATAAAACTATTATGATATTTAAAGTTTACAATAGGGTTGCTTAAGATTTTCAGCACCAGACCATTGTTTCTTTTTAGGGTAATTTTGATTATTTTCTGCCAACAATAGCTTATCTGAGATTAGGTAAACTTTATTTGTTTACGTGAAATATTCTATTATGATATAATTATCTTTTTTGGAAAAGAAAAAGCCTATTTTAATTCAGACAAATTATTGCATAAGTTTTGCTTCATTTAATTGTTTTAATTTTCAAATACTACCGGAAGATTACTGACAAAGTTTTCACCTCCTTCCCTGAATAATGAAAAAAAGTGGAAAATACACAATCAGAAAAAATCATCATCAAAGGACAAGTTTCTCAGATACTGGAGAGAAAGAAACAGCGAAAAAAAAAAAATCACAGAATCCCACTTTCACAACTTTCTTATTTAGCTTCTAGAACTGGTCTCCTCTTAAATTGCTTCTCCGTTGAGTCCTGAATGTTAAATGATAACCATCTGTATATTGTTTGGGTGAGTTTTATTTTCGTTTTGTCTCATTTCCCTTCCTGTTTCTCCCACTCTCTTATTTTTTTTAATTTAACCGGTATTGTTACGATATTATAAATACAATTATCATCCTCTTTTTTTGTTGTTGTTGTTTCGTTTTTTTCCTACTTTCATACTACTCCATTTAATTCCCAATTTTGGTACAATATATATATATATCAAGATCTTTTATGTTATTCAAAAAATAAAAAGAGCTATTATTATTAACGTAGTTCAAGAAGTCCCTTTTATTTTCTGTTTTATTATTAATTAAGTGTCTCTCTTTTGTTTCTTTTTCATAATCTATCTTATTTTTGGTCTTTAGATTCAATCTTCGGATTTGGTGTTGATATATTATGAGTAGTGAAGTTTCAATCATAATTTTTTTTTAAAAAAGTACAGATAACAAGAAGAGTCACTGTTTGTAACATACAATTTTTTAAAATCAGGCCAATTCTATTACATTTATTCCCATATCTATTACTTTAGTTGTCTGTGTTTTATTTTTTTTTTATTCTAAACCTTTTTAGTGAAGAATAATAATTATTATATTTGGTTGATATTCCTATCTGAAAAAATTCCAATTTACCTTAGTAATATACAACCATCTCTTTTTATCCAAAAACTGAAGGTTTGAAGGTATACAATTATAAAGAGTGCCAAAACTTTCTAACCTCCAATTTCAGTTTTATTGCTTTTTTTTTTTTTGACTTCCTTCCTAAAGCTTTTCAATATCTCTTTCTGCTATTTTAAAGTAGTTCCGTTATTAAATTATACTAATATTTTTACCTTCTAGTATATTTACTAATAATTACTTTTACGATTGATATATCCGTTGTGTTATATCTCTGTTATTTCTTTTACACGCATCCTACCCTTTCTTTTCCTGTTTGTTGCTGTTAGCCTTTGCAAATTAAATTATTAGTAACTAACCAAAACACATTAGAAAAGAAACAAAAAATAAACCAAATAAACTATTATTCTACCTCCCAAAAATAAAATAAAAAAAAGTTCAACCATATCCAATTGATTAAGCCTACTTTCAAATAGTTAATGAGGTGTATATAGTTTTTTGTCAATTAAAATAAAATGAAAGATTTGAATAATAATAATCATAATGATAAACAAGCAAAAAATATAATTATATCCACCACACAATCTAATAATAATAAAAATACTAATAACAATCATAATGGTAAAAAATCTTTTAAAAGAAGAAAGACTTTTGTCTGTTCAGGTTATGGGAATTGTTCAATGGCATTTACTAGAGCTGAACATCTAGCTAGACATATTAGAAAACATACAGGTGAAAAACCATTCCAATGTGAAATTTGTTTGAAATTTTTTAGTAGAATCGATAATTTAAAACAACATAGAGATTCTGTTCATGCAAGATCTAATACCTCTAGTAATAGTAGTAGTATTTCTAATAAAAATGATGCTAACGAATTAACACCTAGTCCTTCTATTTCGGGTAATAAGACTTCAAATATTGGCGAATTAATTGATTCGATAGACACAACTTCAACTGTATCGTCTTCTTCATCTTCCTTAATGATCAATAATAACAATAGTAATAACAATAACGCTAGTAATATTAATAATGGTAGTAATAATGATTCAAGCATAACAGCCCCTAGTACATTAACCGACTCATCAATGTCAGCATACGAACAGAATGAACTGGCTGCTAAGAGGTCTAAACTTGACCAAACATTTACAAGATATAGAGAAAGAATCTATCAACAACCGTTAACTAATATTGAATCGAATGTTCAACCCAAAAATTATCATAGTACACCTGCATCTACAGTTAACATTAATGTGCCATTAGAATATCCAAATAACATCAACAAGAATTTAATTGGGCTCCCGAATAATGCAAATTTATCATCTACAAGAACATACAGTAGTAGCACCAACGATCTCGATAGTGTTCAATACTATCATCAACCGGTGTATCCATATCAACAACAACCTCATCTAAGTTCGGTAAGGCAACAACAAATATCGGATGGTACTCCTTCTCCTGCCATATTTACACCTCCACAGGTAGATCCCATCAATACCAGTTCGACGAATCCACCTGTTTACGTTACCAGAAGTAATATAAGTAGTAATCCTAACGATAATAATAGACAAGACCCAACTGCTTACTATTCAAATATACTGTATCCTTATCAAACGCCATCAATTCCATATCAACAACCACCTTTAATGGCACCACCACAATCAGCACAACCTCAATCTATTCCTTCATTGCTCGCTCCTCAGCAGCCTAAAATATATCCTATAGTAACAGATCCTAATACGACTCAACCTAATGCATATACCCCTCAAAGCGCAAATGAAAGCCAACCCATGGACCCACATATGTCATACTCAGGACAACAGAATCGTGTACAGCACATATCACCTGTTCAATCTGTTTCGCATCATCAATTATTAATACCGAAAGGTCCTCCTCCATTTCAAAGAACAAGCTCTTTCCCTGGTCGTACATTACTTGAGGTAAATAAACTAGTTACCAACACATCTAGTGTTCATATAAGCGGCAATTCGAATTCAAGTGTACCTACTGTTCCAATACCACTTCCAAACGAAACTACCCTCACTACTGCTAAGGCGGTAACCAATAAAATTTTATCACCATCGTCTACTCATAAAACTTCGGAACAAGAACCATCAAACCAAGGTGCCAAACCATCCGGAGCTGGTGATGATTCTAAATCTATAACAAACACGTCTGACAACCAAAATATTAATACTAATACAAACAACAATAATAAAACTAATAGCATAAAAGAAAAGACTGCGATATCCAATATTTTGGAATCACCCCAAAAAGAAACGAAAACTGCATCAAAGATCAGTGTTAATGATTTATTAAGTTAACATTCAAACATGTCTATTATACGAAAAAAAAAAAAATAAATAAATAAAAATATTACACATATGACAAGTTCTTATGATTTTTAAAAGTTTAACATATAAGCCTTTAATTAAACTTTATATCCATTAATTCTAGCATCTTGTGGGTTTTTTTTTAATAAGAAGAATAGTTTCACTCTTTTCCTTTCCCAAACATATGTAAAATTGAAACCCAAGATTTTAGCATTATAATTTTTTTTCTTTCTTTCTATAGAGTTCTGCATTATTTATTTGGCATACATTCCTTTATACAGATAACATACAAAAACACACATATAAATTACCTTTTGTAAATAGTCATTTTAGTAATATTTAACAGTAGTCTCTTCAACCGTAGTCTCACCTTTGAAGTGACTTGCAAGAATGTTACCCTCCAGGAGCTTGACTTTTTTGGCAAATACAGAATATAAACATGAAAAATTGGCAATTTAAAGGCAGAAGATCCATAAAAATACAGAGAGATGGGGTGTGGAAACAAGCCTGAAGAGAGGGAAGTAACATCAATTTTCAATTATTACTACCTAAATAAATAGAAATTTTTGAAAGAATGACAAAACGTGCTCTATCTTTAGATGATTTAGTTAATCATGACGAAAATGATAAGAATAAACTACAAAAGTTAGGTGAAGAGGTGGATCCAATTAAAGAAGAAGTTCATCCTTCTATACAACCAAGTACTACACAACAGGTGGCCCCTGTAGTGTCACCACTACCACCACCACCTACTGCTAAAGAACCACCTAAGAGGCTCTCAAATGTGTCAGATATACTAAATAATGATGATGATTATGATTATATTAATACCGGGACAACATCAAATAATGCTACAAGATCTATATCTTCTAATGATTTTAATATAGACAGTGATGAGACAGATACAGATGATGATGTTGGTGGTAACGGGGAGGTCAATTTCGATTCTGGGATGACTTTTGATTATGATAAACAGGATAGAACCTCCCCACAAAAGGTGACCCCAGCTCCTTCTACACATGATAAGAAACCAAAAAAGGTATCCATACCTAAAGAGAATGATAAAAAGGTTGTAGAGAAGAAACCAACAACTTCCATTAAAAAGGAAGAGAAAGTGGTAGCAGATGTCGTTAAGGAAGAAACTAAACCTGAGGCCAAACCGGTGGTAGATAAGGTGGCAGAAAAGGAGGATATTGAAAATGAAACACCTAAGGATGATAAATCAGCTTTAGAGAAGGAACAAAAGACGAAACCTATAGAAAATGATAATAAAATGAAACCTATCAATGAAAAAGCCCAAGACACTGACAAAAAGAAGACAAAAGAAGACGGGAAATCTAATACTGCAGTTAACCATATTTTCGAAGAAAAGGAATCATCAATTTCCAGAAGAAATAATATAAAGAAAGATTTACAAGTGCTACAGGAGATTTCATCAGCATCCAAACCAAATAGATACAAAAATGTACCAATATGGGCTCAAAAATGGAAACCAACTTTGAATGTCTTACAACAAATCGATAATACAGATTTTAAATTGGATCCATCATTCTTAAATATTATTCCTGATGACGATTTGACTAAATCAGTACAGGATTGGATTTATGCTACAATTTTTTCAATTGCACCAGAAATGAGACAATTTATAGAATTGGAAATGAAATTTGGTATTATTAGGGATGGAAGTTCACCAGATCGTATTAATCCTCCAATTTCATCTCAAGCAATTTACACAGAGTTAGATGCTCATATGACACCAAATTTGGATGAAGTGTTATTTAAAGAATTGAACAAATATATTCGTAGTATAGGAGAATTGACAGAAAACACTGGGAAATTTAATGTTATTGAATCAGTGACCAAAGATTCTTTATATAGAGTGGGTATTGCCACACAAAGACCAAGATTTTTAAGAATGAGTACTGATGTGAAGACCGGTCGTATTGGACAATTTATAGAAAAGAGACATGTGGCACAATTACTTGTATATTCTCCAAAGGACAGTTATGATGTTAAAATTTCACTAAATCTTGAATTACCAGTTCCTGAAAATGATCCTCCTGAGAAATATCAATCACAAACTCCAATCAGTATAAGAACTAAAGATAGAGTCAGTTATATTCATAATGATTCCTGTACAAGAATTGATGTCACTAAAGTTGATAATCATAATCAAAAGGCTTCAAGAACCCATCTTGAAACGACGTTTGAAGTTGAATTAGAAATAAATACTCCTGCACTATTAAAAGCCTTTGATAATATTACTACTGATAGTAAGCAGTATGCTAGTTTAATAAGAACATTCTTAAATAATGGTACCATTGTAAGAAGAAAACTATCGTCACTATCGGCAGAAATTTTTGAAGGTACCAAAAAATAGTAATGTCCCAGTCATACATTTATAATATGTAAATAATATTTATTAAATATTAATACCAATGATAAATGATTGAAAGTGTAAGAACAATATTTATAAAGTTATATAATTATATATGTTTTAAATTCCCCTTAGTGGTAAGTAATATCTGATGAGTACCTTAATGCACACATTTAAATTCCTTGGCAACTTCAAAAAAGAGCACTCTTATTGAAACCTACGTGTTGGTTTATAAATACCTAACATATAGGCCAGCCTAATAATAACTAAATCCTTTGCCATCATTAGACTATCAATTTTTAAGTCCATTTTGGATCCACCAACTTCATGCCAAGAGATTGGAATTTCTCTGATGGGGATTCTTTTCTTAATAGCCAGTATTAAAATTTCAACATCAAAGATCCAACCTTCAGTATGTAAGAAGGGGAAAATCATATCAATAGATTCTCTATTAAATAATTTAAACCCACATTGTGTATCTTTAATTGATCTAATACCAAAAACATAAACTAAACCATGGAACCCGTACATTAATATGTTCCTTAATAGTGATCTCTTAATGACAGCTTCTGTGTTTACCATATGAGCTCTAGAACCCAAAGCAACAGCAGGATTCTTCTTATTGGGGGTTTCTTTATCTTGTTCCATTTCCTTAATGTTAGACAGTAATTTCTCGATATCACTGAATTTACTAGCACCGTCAGCATCGGCAAAAAGCCCATATTTCCCACGAATATGTAACATTCCTTGTCTTACAGCACCACCTTTACCTCTATTTTGAATGAATTTGATAACACGTAATTGACCTGGTTTCAAATTAAATTCCTCACGAGACAGTTTTAAGCAATATTCACTAGTATCATCGGATGATCCATCATCCACAATTATTATTTCCCATTTATTTTCCATGTTAGATTGTAAATATGCAATGGCGTCTCTTAACATGACCAGGATTCTTGAAGTTTCGTTATAACTGGGGACCACCACAGATAATTCAATATCATCCTCCTTTGAAGTTGGTAATTTATGTCTTTCCACTCCATCTTTTGAATCGATGGTGGTATATTCTAATTCCTCTGGATGTGGTTTTCTTGGTGTATGTGAAAATAAGTAGATTAAAATGTAAAGAGACGCTATCTTAGCAATCAATGCGGTTGATACAAAGATATGGAAATGGGGATGCTTTATTAAAGAAATTAAAGACATCTTTTTTTTTATAATGTTTCTCGAGGCTAATATGCCTGACAGTTAATTAATCAGCTCACAAAAAAATAGCAAATCAATATCCTGCTTGTTTGTTAGCAGATTGGGTCTCAAGGATGATAACGTTACAACGATTATTCAGGGCAAATATGTTGTTATTTTGTATCAAATTCTTATTTTCTTCAACGTGTTTATTTTTTTTTTTTCAAATATTGAATTTCGAAAAACGCGTCGCAAATTGAAATTGTGTCACAATTTCCGAAATGAGACATGTCACAAGTTGATACAAGGCAACAGCACTGGTTTTGTCGCCACTGAGGATGGTTGCTGACATTCTTTGTTGTAAAATATTTGTTCAGAAAGGATAATAAAAAGATCAGATAAATTATGTGTGAGAAATATACAAAAAAAATTAACTATTACTAGTGTCTGTGTGTATGTGAAGATGCATTTGTGGTATCGTGACTGTGTTCATGTTGATGATAGGTTTCCTCTATATGTTCCACTTCGTTTTCTTCTACGGTATCTCCCTCTTGTACAAATTCTACCTCCAATTTCCCTAAATTTGGAATGTTTTGTTTAATCATTGTCTTCAAATATGTAGTGACATTTTCCAATTCCTTAATATCTAAAACATTATCCCATTTCTGTATTGGTGCTTCTAATACTGTATTTATTCTAATAGTTCTCCCCGATAGTAACACCGTCAAATCTCTAATCTTATATGGTTTGTCGGCATTATTATTAGATATCAACTTAGATAAACTTTCATTTATAATATTTTCTACTTCAATATATCTTTCATCTGTAGGCGATAATGATTTATCTATTAATTCCTTCATTGATTCCACCATACCTTCACCACCAGCTTTAATAACTAAACCCGAGACCAATAACCCACCAATGGAATCCAATGATTGAATTCCAAAGAAATAGCTTGATGTGATAGCGACTAATGCAACTAATGAAGTTAAAGAATCTACACGATGATGCCATGCATTAGCCATTAATACATTAGATTTTGATTCAAGAGCGATTTTTTTAGTAGCTTGAAAGATCCATTCCTTCATGGCAATAGACCCACCTGCAATCCATGCTGCATTAATATTCGTGACTCCCGGTGTAATACCATGTGAATGACCTGCATGTTCATGAGCATGACCCATAAATGTGGTTATCGTTTCAATAATGGTATGAGGTATTATAGGACCCACAATGGCACAAAGTGAACTCCAACCAATGGAAACACCCGCCATGGCCAAAATTGTAGACACAGCAAGTGACCCGACAGTTTCAATTTTACCATATCCATATGGGAAATCTTTAGTTGGCTTCTGTTCTGCCCAACTGACAGAGAATAGAGTTAGAATATCTGATACCAAGTCACTAGCAGCATGAACAGAATCAGCTAATAATGCTTGAGAATGGAATGCAATCCCACCTACAAATTTACCCAAAGCAATCCCAATATTCATGGCTAATCCAATCCATGTAATTCTTACCCCAGGGTTCTTTCTGATCTCTTTTAAACTTAATACTAGCATGGGGTTAGGTTGTGAATGAGAATGTGAATGCGAATGAGAATGACTATGAGTGGAAGCATTATCTAATGATGATTTATATGCTATAGTTTTTGCATGTTGTTTCCCATCTGGTGTAAAAGAATCATTTAATTCAGTTTCTGATTCCTTCATATGAATATGATCATGATGATCATGAGATGAAAAATCTTTAGCCAATTTTTGTAACTTTAGATCTTGTTCAAACAATGTCTTAGTCTTAATATCCAATTCAATAGATTTTTGTAAATCTTTTAACCCTTGAGACATCTTATCATCTTCATTAGTGGATATTATTGGCGTGGTAGAGAGCAATCTAACAGTTCTTATCACAGTGGATCTGTATGAATTTGATCTCAGTACAGATCCCACCAGTTTTGTTCGTAGTCCCAACACTTGAAACCTTATCATTATATGTTGTTGTTAGTTTGTTTATGGTACAAGGGGGGTTGCAATAGTATCAGCACAATTTTGAATCATCTGCAGTTAATATAGTCATCTCCTACCTTTTTCCCTCGAACTTCACTTTAAAAACTGACACCCCAGAAATTTTCACTGCGAAAAACAGTGAATCTCACTATAAAAACACAGAGAAGAACCCAAAAGCAAACACACCACAAACATTTATTTCTGTTCTTATATACTTCATAATAATAATATATAGCAATATATAGTGCATCCAATTATAAGAAATCAATTATACTTGATTTAACAGTAAAACTAAACTATCTGAAAAGAAAAGTGTCGCAAAAGATTAATCTCCAATAAAAAAAATAATAAATTATTATAATCATAAATCATTAAACATGGAACAAAATAGAGTCAATATCTACCAGTTTTGAGAACCAGAAGTACCACCATATTCTTCAGATAATCCTTGGTTTCTACCAGATCTTCTGTTACCACTACCATAAGTCTGGTTGTTGTCATCGTCGTCATTCAAGCCCAAGTCACCAGTGTCCTCATCGTATTCATTCCCGGCACCAAAGCCCAAATCTTGTTGACCTTGTTGGCCCATAGTGTCACGACCATAACCACCTTGTTGTTGTTGCATGTCGTTACCATAACCTTGGTTACCAAAGGAGGCAGTGTTAAAATTGTCATCATCATTCAAGCCACCTTGAGTTGTGTCCCAGGATTCACTTTGGTAAGATTGACCCTTTTGTTGTTGTTGTTGGCCTCTTTGTTGACCTCTTTGTTGACGAGAGTTTCTATCTTGGTCGTCGTTGTCGTCACCATGTAATTTTTCAGCAAATTTATTGAATAAGTTGGACATATTGAATAGATGTAAGTTGTGTTGGTTGATTAAATCAGCTTCTTAACAGGGGAAAATGAATTATAAGTCAATAAACCAGAATAATCAATTTTCAGCGAAACATATCATTATTGCTAGTTGTTATTTATATGATTTTGAAAGAATAATAATCTGGTGATTCCCAGTTAGGGGAGTATAACACAACCCCATAGCTCCCTAGATTTACCCTTAAAGTTTTTTGATCGTTTCAAATTCTATCTTACCTTGATCCAGTATCCCGGTCAAAAAATATTATCATAGCCTCTCTTTAGTGATAAAAATAGAATAAAATTAAGGAAATGATATCCTTTAATGATCACGATAACCATAAGCATTTCTTTCTAAATAATAAGAATATTCAATTTGATCGTTTTGATATCCCGTCATTTTAGTATCCATTATAAATTGTGCAGTAGAAGTTGTAGTAATAGTATTGTTACTATCATTATTATTATCATGTGAAGAGAAATTAGTTCCGCTAGTTGTAACAGCTTGTTGTTGTATCCCTAGTTGTGAACTTATCCCATGTTGAATTGTGTTAAAAGTACTAGCGGTATTCCCTAATGTGGATAACCCTTTAAAATATGACATATTGTCCCCTCCATTATTGTCATTACATCTAGACCTCTTGTACCTGTTATTATCATCTTCACTAGTAGAATCACTATATCTCTTATTGACTCCCCTAAGTGAAAACGGATCTATCAAACGGCACGTATCAATATGGTTATTGAAAAGAATGTCAAGGTCCACATTAATAGTATTAATAATATGGTAGTTGTCGTTATTGTATTGCATTATTACGTATTTGAAATACTTGTTTTGTCACGCACAGCCCCACAGTGGATTTCCCCTTTCTGTCGCAGCAAGACCCCTTATCCCACTTCTAAAATAACAACTACTATTAATATATTAATAGAATCTACAAATGCTATTTTAAAGGGTCAAGGGGAAAGGAACAGTGTTTGTAAATGTTTCACCTCATCTCTTAATGAAATATTTTCCAGTTATTTTTTTTTCAAGCTGCACTGTGAAAAAAAAAGTGGTTCCATTTTAAAATTAGAGTCATCTCTTACAAGAGTCAAAATGTGGGGTAAACCATTATGACGTCGATTGTCTTGCAAATACGAGAACATTACAGTATTAAGAGTTGTTGTTAAGTTCAAACTTGTCTATATAGTTTCCTTTCCCTTTCAAAAGGATTAAGTAGGAAAAAAACGAAAAAAAAAAATTTAAAATTAACATTTAGTTTTAAGAACTTGAAATTAATTTCTATCGAACCAAACTCGAATCCAAAACCTCAACTCACAATGTCAGAAGGTCGTAATCTTATCAATGTGTTAAAGACACAAAGTACATCAAGAATAGTACAAAAATTGACACCAGATAAACTTGTTCCAACCCTATCCAATGCCATTAATTTAGTAGAAAATTTCCCACCTACAAATGAAGCTAGATATACTGCATTTCATGTTCCAAGACAAGTTAATCCAGGTTGCCATTTTACATTTAATATGCCAATGAAAAGAGATCATTATAAATTATTAATGGTCTCTTCAAAATCTCTTGAAGATTTAAACCTTTCCCTTGACGAGGAAGAAAAAGATGAAGAAGAGACAATCAAGATATTATCTGGTCAAAAGATTTTTTATTCACAATCACAAATGATTTTCCCATATAGTCTTGCTTATGCTGGATTTCAATTTGGTCAATTTGCAGGACAATTAGGTGATGGTAGATTAGTTAATTTATTTGATATTAAAGATAAATTACAAAATTGGCAAACTTTACAAATTAAAGGTAGTGGATTGACACCATTTTCTAGATTTGGTGATGGTAAAGCCATGTTACGTTCCAGTATTAGAGAATTTATAATTAGTGAATCATTGTTTCATATTGGCGTTCCCTCGACAAGAGCTTTACAACTAACTTTATTACCAGGGACGAATGCAATGAGAGATGGGAAATTGGAACCATGTGGTGTGGTTTGTAGATTTGCACCAAGTTGGATTAGATTAGGTAATTTTGATTTATTTAGAATGAGACCTGACTTACCTGGATTAATTAAATTAACAAATTATTGTATTGATGAAGTGTTTAAGGGTGGTAAGGAATGTTTCCCCTATAACATTGATATAAATATATTCCAAAAGGATTATTTCCCAGCTGAGAATAGAGAGATACCCGAGACACAAGAAGGACAAGAGATCACACATATAAGTAAATATGATTTATTTTATCGACATGTGATAAATTTAAATGCTAAATGTGTAGCATATTGGCAAAGTTATGGATTTTTAAATGGTGTATTAAATACGGATAATACATCAATAATGGGTCTATCAATTGATTTTGGTCCATTTAATTTCTTAGATAAATTCGAACCAGATTTCACGCCAAACCATGATGATACAATGAAACGATACTGTTTTGAAAATCAACCAGATGTAATTTGGTGGAATTTAGTTCAATTGGGACAAGCAATATCGTTATTAATTGGATGTGGTAGTGAAAAATTGGATGAAGTGATAAAAGGTGGATATGAGGGATTAACCAGAGAATTTGAATTGAAATTGGTGGAAAGGGCCAATACAATATTAAAATGTTGTTCAAATGAATATAAATATATTTTCACTACACAATATGCAGATATTATGTCACAACGTTTGGGGATCAATTTAAATTTCGACTTTAATGGTCATTTCACTAGGGGCAACAAAACTGTAACCCACGATATAATTACAAGAAATAGTGAGATTGCACAAGAATTTTGTGATAGTATAATTGAACCATTATTAAAAATATTACAAAGGACTCAAATCGATTATAATCAATTCTTTGTCAATTTACAAAAATATGATAAGGAAGAGATTAAAGTGTTAAAGAGGGATAACTTATTGGATAAGTTACCTTCTGACTATTTATCACTTTTCTTCACAAGAGAAGATTTTATTAACTTATCAAATTCTACCCAGCAAGAGAATGAAATTATTGAAGATATTATTGAGTGGACCCATTCCTATTCCAGCTTAATAACGAACAATCAAGAGAGAATACAAATAGCCAAACAAAGAAACCCATTATTTACCCCTCGAAGTTGGATTCTAGACGAAGTGATCGAAGATTTGGCCGTAAGACAGAGTGACAAATTACAAGATCCCCACAGTGAGATCGACACCACTTTATTACAAAAATTATTATTAATGAGTACACACCCATACGAACCTTCACATTGGGACCCCTCATTACACCCATCCAAGGACTTAGAATGGACAAATTTGTCCCATCATCACCAACATAAACACATTATGAAACAAGCCAGTTGTTCCAGTTGAAAACCCTTTTCAATATACGTCATTGTCTGAAAAACCGGACTTGCCCGCCTTTTTTTCCTTCTGCCGGTCTGCGGCCCCCCTCAGCGGAATTCAATTGGAATTCAATATGGAAAATCACTTTGACCCACTGGGAAGAACTTCTAAAGGAGGAAAGTAAACAGTAGTATTTAAGATACAGAGGTGGTGAACTGAGATTTGATCTGTGATTATCTGAAGAAAAATAAGAGAAAAGAAACCAAAAAAAATAGGTAATAATGGTATTTTTTCAAAAGAAGAGACAAGAAAGATTGACTGAACATATTTGTCCCTGTCTAACATTATCTAATGTTCCCTCGTTGGTGGTGTTACCTGGTGTCAGGTATGATATTACTTTTAACAAGCCCATGAGTGATCACATTATTGAATATTTTAAACAACACAGGGACTTGAGTTTTGACACCATAAAGAAGATTGAATTAGAAATGCATCTAAATGAAAATAAACCTACAACAAACTTAATACCTACACAGAAAAAATTAAATAATGAGTTATCTTCACAGGGAAAAATTATTTCATATCCAAACTTCCTTCTTATAAATAAATATATTTGTCTTATACCTGGAAAAAGTAGTGATTTAGCCACTGGTTGTATCTCTAAGATTGTCAATGTAAAAAGTAAAGGTTCTGACTCATATATTATTTCATTCAAAGCAATTAGACGTGGTGGGATTGTTACACCATTATTTAATTCTCAAGAGGGTAAAATATGGGGGTCTGAAATTATTATGTTAAATGAATGGAATAAATTAAATGAAATTCATGAAGAAGGTGTTCATGCTGGTACTTTAAAATTAATTGACTGTATTGATCAGGTGCAACAACATATTGTGGAATTTAATAGTAGGTACAGAAATGCATTAAAATCAAATTCAAAAGAACATATGTTGTTATTGACCCCATTATCCAACACATTATATTTCCAATTGAATAAAGAACAATTTAAATCCTCATGGGGACTAATTTTTAATCAATTTCAAGCTTTAAGGGATGACTTCACTTCATCGAATGAACAATCATATGAAGTCTCTTATAAATTTTTAAAATTAATTGATTTTATTGTTAGTGTATTACCAACATCAATTTTACAAAAATTAGAATTTTTATCTGCCTTGGAAATAAATCCGCGTGTAGAAACATTTATTAAGATTATTAATGATTTTAATCAAATTTTTGAACAATTGTTTTTCTCCTTAGATTATATTAATCGATACTATGAAAATTCTTCTACTTTAGAAAAGGCAAATCTTATTGCTAACCAATTAAGATCGTTGAAAGTGTTTATTGAAGATATTAGAAACTCAAATAAACAAAAGTTAAACACTTATAAACCTGTGTCGGATGCTCCTTCCTCCTCTTCCTCCCCACTCAAGAACAACAAACCATATTTCACGGGGAAGATTTATCATAAATATAATGATAATAATAATAATTTAACAGATGCAGAAAATGAGGATAGTGATACTGAAAATAATGGTTCAGATGATGAAACATCACAAACTAAAAAATTTATTTATTCAATGAAACGTCTTAAAATTCATAAAGATGGTCAAAAGATGTTAAAAAAAGATTTTAAAAGATTATCAAATATGTCTCCATCAAGTGCAGAATATCAAGTATTAAGAAATTATTTTGATGTTATATTAGATATCCCATTTAATAAATATACACAGGGGAAAGAGATTAGTATTATGAATTCTAAAAAACAATTAGATAATGATCATTATGGTTTGTATTCAGTCAAGAAAAGATTATTAGAATATTTATGTGTATTAAAATTGAATGAACAATTAGGAGATATGGGAAAACCACCAATTTTATTATTAGTAGGTCCACCTGGTGTGGGTAAGACCTCAATTGCCAAATCAGTAGCTAATGTCTTAAATAGAACATATCAAAGAATTTCACTTGGTGGTGTACATGATGAATCTGATTTACGTGGTCATAGAAGAACTTATGTGGGGTCCATGTGTGGTAATGTTATTAATTCATTAAGAAAAAGTGGTACCATGAACCCTTTAATCCTTTTAGATGAAATAGATAAAGTGGCAAGTACAATGAATGATAAAGGTGGTACTAGACATAGTGGAGGTCATGGTGACCCTTCGGCAGCATTATTAGAGATATTGGATCCAGAACAAAATTTCTCCTTTATTGATCATTATGTTGGATTCCCAGTAGATTTATCACAAGTATTATTTATTTGTACAGCAAATGATATTACATCAATTTCAAAACCTTTGTTGGATCGTATGGAAGTGATTAAGATTCCTGGATATACATTAGAAGAAAAGAAACAAATTGGATGTCAATTCTTATTACCAAAAGAAATTAAATTAAATGGGTTAAATAAATGTGAAAATGGTAATTTCCAAATCTCTCCACAAACATGGGAATTATTAATTAGTGAATATACAAGAGAACCTGGGGTACGTGGATTACAACGTGAAGTGTCCAAGATTGTTAGAGGGAAAGTCGTGGAATACATTGAAAACGGTAATAAATTTTCCTTGGATAATGAAGTGAAACCAAATCAATTAATTAAATATTTAGGGTTCCCATTACATCCAATCACAAAGGAATTATTATCACAAATTCCATATTCATCACGTAATGGGATTGTGAATGGATTATATTATAATCAAGATGGTACCGGTGGGGTATTAATATTTGAAATTATTGAAGTTGGAGAAATTCAATCTGGCGTAGGACCACAAGTTAAATCTACTGGTAACTTAGGTACAATATTACAAGAATCCATTGACATTGGAATCAGTGTGGTAAAATCAATATTACAACGTGGTATTATAACAAACCCGGGATATCAAGAATTGTATTCCAAATTTACACGTAAACAATTCCATTTACATGTCCCGATGGGTAGTATCTCTAAAGATGGACCCAGTGCAGGTATGGCTATCACTTTGGGGTTAATGTCAATGGCATTGCAAAGACCTATAGATCCTTTGCTATGTATGACAGGTGAAATTACATTACGTGGGAAAGTATTACCTATTGGTGGATTAAAAGAGAAATTATTAGGTGCTAAGATGTATGGTATGAAAAGGGTATTTATCCCCAGGGGAAACCGTAATGATGTCATTGAAGGAATGACCGAGGTGAATGAAGAGTTAAGCCCCATTGATAGTAATAAAGATGAGATAGATGAATTATCGTTAGTTTATTCAAAATTGGGATTACAAGCCACATACGTCAATGATATATACGAGGTGTTACCATTAGTTTGGTCGGACCTTAAGTTGAAACAAGGGAGTGGCGATGACAATGATATGAAGAAGAGCAAGAGAAGTAATAATAGGAATCATACATTGAATAGAAGTAGACATATGCAAGAAGACGTCCATGATAGTGCACCACTTGACATTATCAACGGTGACAACCAGGGCATCCCCACAGACAAACGGACCACGAGCATGCCAAGCAAGTTCTAATAATACCCACCTGTAAA
Source organism: Monosporozyma siamensis (assembly GCA_003708905.3). NCBI lineage: Eukaryota > Fungi > Ascomycota > Saccharomycetes > Saccharomycetales > Saccharomycetaceae > Monosporozyma > Monosporozyma siamensis. Next base: position 183,773 of record PPOL03000002.1, read on the forward strand.
TAACAAATATAAATAGATTGATTGCTAGTTGATACAATACATATACAATAAATATAACATCAATACAAAATACGTCAGAGTTAAAAATAAAATAAAAACAAAACGCGTCGCGCGTCACGAAACGGAAAAGCAACGACAGCACCCAGACCCCACGCCGGCTGCGCCCCGGACGCCTGGAGTTTCCCCTTTCGGCAACCGCGGGTGATTTGGGCTTCGAGCTGCGCTTTGCCAACTTCTGATCTCGCCAGATCAAGAAATCTTCGCTCGAGGCCGTCTGAGATCACAACTGGCGAAGAAAAAAATGTGATATAATAAAATAAATATAATGTTATTCTTTTGTAGTACACTATGACTAGTAGGATACTATAGCAACTCTTAACAGCTTCTCTATCCCCTCTCTGTACCCTTAATATCCCTTTTCTGCATATAGAATATTCAGAGCCATTCAAGTAATTGGATAGACTTTATTTTCATTTACTTATCCCAAATAACGAAAAAAGTCGAGAGAGAGAGAGAGAGTGAATACAAAGTTGTATACAATAACATCATTCGTTTTATTTCTAGCTGTGCTATATTATTTATATTATATCGCAACTACCTTTTTTCTCCTACCTTTTGATTAGTACCAATATTCCTATTTTAGTCATTTTAGTTTCGTCCTTCACTTATTTCCTTTTTTAATATAAGATATCCATCTACAAATACACCTGTCATGAACTTTCTAACTAAATGGTGGATACTATTCACTATCTTTACACATACTACAGTATGGGCTAAAAGAAATTTAATTGCAACCTCTTTAGTCACTTGTATGGAAAATTCACAAATTTCTGCTAATACCATCGATGTCGTTTTCAATCCAGATGATAGATCTTTACATTATGATTTAGATGTCGTCACTACTATTGATTCATATGTTTTGGTTGATGTTGATGTCTATGCATATGGGTTCAAAATTATTACTAAAAATTTTGATGTTTGTTCTTTAGGTTGGAAACAATTTTGTCCCATCTCTCCAGGGACTATCCAGATTGATTCTGTCGAATACGTTTCAAAGGAATATGTTGATATGATCCCCGGGATCGCTTATCAAGTGCCAGATATTGATGCATATGCAAGAATTGTCGTGTATAACAATCAAAGTGTTGTACTTGCCTGTTTACAAATCTTTTTCTCTAACGGTAAATCTGTGGCACAAACTGGTGTTAAATGGGCTACTGCTGTCGTAGCAGGTATTGGTCTTTTATTATCTGCTGTTTTGTCCACTTTTGGTAATTCTACTGCGGCATCACATATCTCGGCTAATACTATGTCACTTTTCCTTTATTTCCAATCTGTGGCAGTTATTGCTATGCAACATGTTCATGCTGTCCCACCTATTGCGGCAGCATGGTCTGAAAATTTAGTTTGGTCAATGGGGTTAATTAAGATCCATTTCATGCAAAGAATTTTCCGTTGGTATATTGATGCTACTGGAGGGACCGCCTCATTATATTTAACTTCCACATCAATGAGTATCTTAACACAAAGATCTTTAGATTTCATCGAAAAGTCAGAATTGTATAAACGTGCTACAAATGTTCTTTATGGTAATCAAAGTACTTTAATTTTCAGAGGTATTAAGAGAGTAGCTTATAATATGGGTATTGAAAATACCGCGGTTGTTTGTACAGGTTTCACATTTTTCGTATTATGTGGGTATGTACTTGCTGGATTCATTATGCTTTGTAAATATAGTATTGAAGTATCAATGAGAGCAGGTTGGATTAAAGATCAAAATAAATTTTTCGAATTTAGACATAATTGGAGAATTGTACTTAAAGGTGCATTACTTAGATATATTTATATTGGATTTACCCAGTTGACAATTTTAAGTTTTTGGGAATTTACAGAAAGAGATTCCGCAGCAGTCATTGTCATTGCATGTTTATTTTTGATCTTATCTGTCGGGTTAATGCTTTGGGCTTCATATAGAACTTGGTTCTTTGCACAAAGATCTATTCAAGTTTATAGTAATCCAGCTGCTTTATTATACGGTGATGAAAAAGTTTTACATAAATATGGGTTTTTCTACACAATGTTTAATGCTAATCATTACTGGTGGAATTTTGTCCTTTTATCCTATGTGTTTGTTAAAGCCCTTTTCATTGGGTTTGCTCAAGCCTCAGGGAAGACACAAGTATTAGCTACATGGATTCTAGATATGGCATATTTAGGTGCAGTGATTCATTATAAACCATATTTGGATCGTTTAACTAATATCTTAAACATTTGCATGAGTTTAGTGACCACCATTAACTCATTCCTATTTTTGTTTTTCTCAGATTTATTTGGTCAACCATATAGTGTGTCAGCCATTATGGCATGGATTTTCTTTATCTTAAATGCTGCATTTTCTTTCTTATTATTAATGATGATCTTAGCCTTTACCGCTGTGGCTATATTCTCTAAGAATCCAGATTTGAGATTTAAACCAGCTAAAGATGATAGAACTTCATTCCAAAGACGTTCGTTAACTACAGCAAAGGATGGTGGTGACGTTCCAGATTCTGTAGCTGATCAATTATTAGCTTTAGGTGAAGTCGCTAAGGATCATGAAAATGATTGGGAAAGACAAATTCAAGATTCTACACCAGAAAATATTTTCTTAGGATCAGATGAAGAAGATGAAAAGAATGGATTTAGATTAAATAATAATGATTCTACTACATCACATTTGGTGAGAAAGCCAACATTAAAGGAAAGAATTTTTGGTAAATTTACAAATTCAAATAAGAGAAATAGTTTAATGAGTAGTAGTGATAGTCCCGATGTATCAGCACAAAGAACTGATGATGTGACCAATTTGTCATATCAATCTTCAACTGCTCCTTCAACCACATCATTACCTAATGGGAATAGATCATACCCAGGTAATCATGAAAGAATAAACTCTGTTTCAAACAATGGATTGATTGATTCCTTTGAAGAAGATGAACAAAATAGACCGAATGATAATCCATTTAATCCCGTAGAAAGAACCTCTACAAACATGTCTGGTGATTTACCTCGTGATTTCAGTCTGGATAGCGTAAATCATAATCCCTCCGCTATGCAATCTACAGACATTCTAAATGAAAACTACCTATAGAAAGAAAAAAAAATCAATTAAATGTAACATAAAAAAAACAAAAAGAAAATTACAGTTGTATCTTTATTATTTTTACCCTCCAAGATTTACTCCATCACGATCAAATATATTAACCCTTTTATCTATCAATTATATATATACATTTTTATAAAGTAAGTATCTTATGATGTTCGGAGAATAATTTATTATATGTGTCTTTAAAATTTGAGAAAAAATGTGACTGTTTTTCAACACCCGCACACCATCAAAATGCCTTTTTGTAATTTCTAGTTTTAATTTTCATTTCCAAATTTGTGTCCCAAAAAGGAAGGGACGCAAAAAAAAATAAATCTGAAATTTCTGAAAAATTCACAGACACGATGCGTTGCAATTTGCAAAACTTACAGTGTGGGAGAGACAATATTGTGCGGAAAGTAAGTGAAGCAATGTCTTTGCATAAGAGTTTACCCACTTGGATTCGGTGATGGTTTGTAGTTGCTGTCTTGTATTCACTTTGTTTGTTCAATTTAAAAGAAACCGTTCAAGTCGAAAGCCCCTCGGAATACCAAATCTTTTGGAAGACAAATAAAACCACAACCTTAAAGATGTCTAAGATTTCTACCTCTCAAGTTAGAGAACACGTCAAGGAATTATTAAAATATTCCACTGAAACTAAGAAGAGAAACTTCTTAGAAACCGTCGAATTACAAGTCGGTTTAAAGAACTATGACCCACAAAGAGACAAGCGTTTCTCTGGTTCTTTAAAATTACCAACCTGTCCAAGACCAAACATGTCCATCTGTATCTTTGGTGATGCTTTCGATGTTGACAGAGCTAAGTCTGTTGGTGTTGACGCCATGTCTGTTGATGACTTAAAGAAGTTAAACAAGAACAAGAAGTTAATTAAGAAATTATCTAAGAAGTACAATGCTTTCATTGCTTCCGAAGTCTTAATTAAGCAAGTTCCAAGACTTTTAGGTCCACAATTATCCAAGGCCGGTAAGTTCCCAACCCCAGTCTCTCACAACGATGACTTATACGGTAAGGTAACTGATGTCAGATCCACCATTAAGTTCCAATTGAAGAAGGTCTTATGTTTAGCCGTTGCTGTTGGTAACGTTGAAATGGAAGAATCTGCTTTAGTTACTCAAATCTTAATGGCTGTTAACTTCTTAGTCTCTTTATTAAAGAAGCACTGGCAAAATGTTGGTTCCTTAGTTATTAAATCTACTATGGGTCCAGCTTTCAGATTATACTAGATGTAATGTATACTTTATAATTTAAATTTTTATAACTTTATATATTTTAATCACATTTCAGTAGAATTTTAAATCATCTGTTTCAGCTGATTTCTAACAAACGTACATTATTACTTTTAGACGTGGTTACCGCTATGTGTTGCTTGTAATTCAAACTGTCACAAATTGCCATTTCTTTGAAGTCCTTTTCGAACAGCTTGCGTCGCAATTTCCGTTTTGGGCAAAAAATTGCTAACACACAAAAAATTGACTAGAAAAAAACACATAAAAGGATGTCAAATCGTGATTTGAAGACAACTTTTGACAGCAAAATAAACACCGTTACATAAGCCACAAGAACCAAAAAACATACTTTTAAGTACTTATTTTCGCCACAAAGTTGGGTGGTTAATTATTAATAACAGTTTTTTCAACAGGAAATAGAGGTATACATTGCTTATTTTTGTGTTTAATATTACGTTTCCCTAATCTTCTTTTTTGCAAATATTCCAGTAAACAACCTCAGCAAGATTGAGTTTAGAATCAGATTCGGGCTGGCCCACAATTTGATTATTTTTATATTTTTTTACTTGTGCTCTTTAAGTTTAATATCAACCTGTTCACTTCACAAATAGAATAATGATTAAACAACCGAAAAATCCCATATATAATACTATCCTTACCGGGAGTCTTTCAGAACTAGATGAAGATGAAGACGACACTGGAGTTAAATCTATAGATGATGATGACAATTTCGATCTACCTTTAAAATCAAATCTTATCACTCATAAGACAAATTTCCCTGATTTAATGTTAAATGGTGAAAACGATACAATATTACAAAAAGAACATTTAGAAGTGAACCATGAATCCACTCCAAATAATGATAAACGTGTAAGGTTTGAAAATGAAGACGATGAAGATGAGGAAAATCGGAAGAATAAACGTGGTATTGAAGATCTTTTACAAAGTGCTAGTGAAGCTAACGATTTTATTGGTGATAATATAGATAAATTAAACACTTTTAACTCGGATGGTAATAGTATGCGGAACAGTCTTTATAAAATATTAAGTGATGTAGGGACCACAAGAACTGAATCTTTATCTAATTTTGATTTAAGTGATAACGAATTAGATACTGTTAACAGTCATAGTTTTGATAATATTGAGGCAAATATTGATAGCATCCTCAATAATGAAAAATGTTCCACACCAGAGGAAAATGTTTATAATAGTAATGAAAATGAAAATGGACATCTGACAAATAGTTTACCTAATGAAGATCAAGGTGATTCTGATGCACATAATGAATTATCTGCAATGACTTTATTTGATTTTTCTGAACCTACTTGTAAGAAGGCTATTCAAGATTATTTATTATTGAAAGAAGAACATAAGACATGTGGATCCAAACCCGATGTTGATTTCCCAATTAATCTATTATATGATCCCAATACAGTTAATTTGGATAATGTTCAAATTCCAGTAGAACAAGCCATGGATAATTTCGAACAGACTATATATTTAATAAGTGAATTATCCCATAGAGAAGATATGCTAAGTGAAAATATGACAAATCCAAATAAGTTCCATACTTTTTCAATGAAAAACATGCCCTCCATTAGTTATCATGACTTATTACAAAGAATACAATCTAAATGTATGTTTGGATCAATTATTTACCAAACTGCAACATATTTATTCCAAATTCTTCTATTGAGTCGAGACAGTTTAGAGGAGAGGATAAAATGTACGCATATATTACATCATGAAGAGATACATAGAATAATTATTGCTACCATTAGAATTGGTGCAAAATTAACTGAAGATTTTGTTCATTCCCATTTGTATTTTTGTAAAGTGTGTGGTATCACAAAGAAACTTCTCAGCAGGCTAGAAGCTTCTCTATTGATTTGTTTGAAACAGAATAGACTGATAATCACATGTGAAAGGATTGCAGCTTCGGTAGCCATTCTTGAAGAGTTACGCACGTATACCTGACACTGGGTCTTCTCCTGTTCCTTTTACCTTCACAAATTCAAATTGTAACAATATAGTCATCCATTCAAAAGACTCTATTAAAAATTGTAAGTAAACATAAAATAAAGAATGAAAAGTGACACTTTTCATGTTGGCATTAATAAAGAAGATTATAACACTATCTTTATTGCATCTATATAATATATATAAACAAATATATACATAATAATATAATACTTTCTGGTTTTAGCTAGTGGTATTAAGCACGAACAACCCATCACAACTGGAAATAACAGCAATTTAACGTTGGAATATGTTTCATGTCACAATTTATGATAATATTTTCATGTTAATTATTACATCAAAATGGTCAAGGGTCACCCGGCAAAGCAAAAAAAAATTCGAAGGTTTTTGAAAAATATTGAAATTGGCAAAAAATGGAACCTTCGTTGTTGTTTACACCAAAATTTGATATAAGTTATAGTTGAATTTTGAACCTTTAACTAGCTTCCTTGATCAAACTAAGACATTAAGAAATTTATAATATGTTTTCCTGGGAAATTTTTGGTTGGTGTATGTTAAATTTGCGATAAGTTTATGGTCTTTTCACTTCAAGATCAAGTTGAATCAATGAATTTTTCTTTTTTACTAACTGATATGATATATGCACATTTCTATGATAACATGATTTGCTTATAATTTGTCATTTGATATTTGTGCTCATTATGTTCTTTTTTCTCGTAGTTAGAGATATCTTAGCCTCTATGGGTTTATGGAACAAACATGGTAAACTTTTGTTCCTTGGGTTAGATAACGCCGGTAAGACCACTCTTTTACATATGTTAAAAAATGATAGATTAGCTACTTTACAACCAACTTGGCATCCAACTTCTGAAGAATTGGCCATTGGTAACATTAAATTCACTACTTTTGATTTAGGTGGTCATATTCAAGCTCGTCGTTTATGGAAGGATTATTTCCCAGAAGTTAACGGTATTGTTTTCTTGGTCGATGCAGCTGATCCAGAAAGATTTAACGAAGCTCGTGTTGAATTAGATGCTTTGTTTAACATTGCTGAATTAAAAGATGTGCCATTTGTTATATTAGGTAACAAGATTGATGCACCAAATGCTGTCTCTGAAGCTGAATTACGTTCTGCTTTAGGTTTATTAAACACTACTGGTCCAAATAGAATTGAAGGCCAAAGACCAGTTGAATTATTCATGTGTTCTGTTGTGATGAGAAATGGTTACCTTGAAGCCTTCCAATGGTTATCCCAATTCATTTAATCAATTTTATCGGTATAAAACGTTTGTCCTTTCCAAAGTTAATATATATATTATGTATTAAGGTAATATTTTTTATTAGTATTTATAATTCAATAAACTAGTTAGTCAATAAGAAGTTAAAAATGATCTAACACAACGGCAGTCAATAATAATGTACATATATTTTTATACTTGGTTATGCTTTATTCTATCTGTTAATTAAATAGCTTATTTATCTTCTCTTACGAGAACCACCATCTTCATCACCATGAGATCTCTTCTTACCATTCTTGGCAAAGAATTCTTTCTTCTTTTCTTTATCCTTTTGAGTTTTCTCTTCTTCAGCCTTGGCTAATCTCTTCAATCTTTCTTTACGCTGTTCAGACTTCTTACTCTTACGCTTCTCTTCCTTAGCTCTAGAAACAGTTAATACTTTTTGAATAAATGAACGTGCCTTCTTTTCTTCACCACCAAGAACCACAGCTCTCTTTGCCATATATGTCTTCTTCTTTTGTGGCTTCATTTGATGAATTTGAGATTTAAAAGGAAGGTCTCTTTGAATTGATTTAGGAACCTTCAACCCATTGAAATGTCTTTCTGGACGTTCAATCTTCTTATAGGCACTATCTGGATTAGATGGTGTTGGAACGTTTAATGCTGCTCTAATTTGACCAGTCAATCTAACACCCTTCCATTCAGATTTCTTTTGTAATAATAGAGAAGTCACAGGATTATAGAATCTTTTAATATGAACAGGATACCATGATCTTAAAATAACAATATCACTCATTAAGATCTTATCTTCGAATGCAGCTCTGAAATGACCTTCTGGTTTAGATAAAGCTCTCTTAATTTCACCACGAATACCAGAAACGGTCTTGATTTGAGCACCTTCAAATCTAGCAACTTCCATAGCACTAGAAAACATATCTTTAATGAATGCAGTATTCTTGAAAATCTTATATGGATAACCAACTAATTTCAATTTCTTGACAATTTCTACATCAACATCAATTTCCTCCACAATACCAGTGGCGGCAATTCTAAACCCACCATGAGTGTCACTATTAGCCACAATTTGAACACCACAAAATGGGGTATTGGGGGAACATAATGGACCATAGAAACTTGCATTACAGAAAGTATGTTCAGGTGTATATTTCAACATTCTTGTTCTTGTTCTAGAATCAGACGTGGTGTAAATGGGTAAAGTTTGGAATCTTCTCCAACCTAAAGAAAGAACCAATGGATCATTAGTCTTCAAGATTTTCTTATGCCATCTATGTCTTCTTAATCTAGCCTTAACAACACCAAATTTCATTTCAGTGGGTAATAACCCACCCATAATGATTGGAAATCTTGGATCGAAATTTTCTACAAATTCCATCGGAACATTATCAAAGACAATACGAACATAAGACCCTGCTTTATAACCTTCAATCTTTTCACGTTGTTCAGGTGTCATTTCATCTAATTCAGATTTATTAATTTCTAATTGTTTAGCCATCTTGGCCTTTTGAAGTTCATACCATGTATCATACTCATTATCTGGATCATCCTCTTTGAAATTTTCACCTTCTTCCATTTCAAATTGTAAACGAAGTTTTTCCTTCTTTTCAGCATTTAATTGACGTTCTTCTTCCATGGTTAAATCTTTCTTTTCTTCTTCTTCAAAATCGGCGAATGAATCATCACTAGCGTTTTCTTCATCAGAATCATTCTTTTTGGTGTTATCATCTTGTCCTTCAGCTTCTAAATCTTCAAAATCACCAAAAACTTCATCTTCTTCATCTTCTTCTTCATTGGTATTGGTAGAAGCTTTTTCCTTTGAGGAAGCTCTAGCAGAACCAATAAATCTGTTTTTAATTAAACTTAAATCGGACCATTTCTCAACTAATCTTTCAAAAGTGTCAAAATAAGGAACAAACTTTTCTAAATCTGCCATAGAAGTATCTTGTTGTTTCTTTGTTGGAGCAATGTCTTCTTTCTTCTTAAAGAAATCTTCTTCATCATCTTCTTCTTCATTTTCAATATCTTCTTCCTCATCTTCTTCGTTATTTTCACCTCTCCAACGGCTTAAACAATCTTTAACAGAGATATTATCCATATAGATTAATTTACCAATATCCCATTTTCTATTACGTTTAATTTCACCATTCAATTTACCAGCCATGGATCTTTCCCAAGTTTCTTCATCATCACTTAACTCAAATTCAGAATCAGTCTCAGCAGTAACTTTTTCTTGGCCATTATTATCGTCAAAATCAATTTCAACTAATTTTGGTTCAGCATTTTCATCTTCTTCTTCAGCACTTGGTAAATCATCAATATTGGTATCATCTTCTTGAATAGACTTTCCATAAATTCTTGGTTTTCTTAAAGAAGCTCTACCTTGATCCTTTTCAGTATCGATTTCTTCCACTTCTTCTTCATCATCATTTTCATTCACCTCATGTAATTCAGTACTATTACTAAAAATTTGTAAACCGACATTTTCAAAATTTTCAGCAATACTCTTATCGACACTTTGTAAACCAGTAACTAATTTTTCACCTTCACCTCTTTCTTGGCCTGCGATAAAACTTTCAGAATCATTTTTCTTAGATCCAATATCGATATAAACAGCATCTTTATCCATTAAGACACCACCAACATCAGACATTGGTGCATATATCAATTTATCCTTATCATCCAATCTCTTACGTCTTCTTGTGGTGGTTGCAGTGGCACCTTCTTCCTTCATTTTTAATCTTTCAAATTCGTCCAATTTTTGTTGGTATGCTGGAGTTGGACATGGATCAGGTAATTTTTCCACTTGAGAGATTGAGAAATCACCTACCCCAGCAATATGAACTTTAGTACCATTGTTTGAAGGTAATGGAGTCCCATGCAAATAACCATAAAGGGCGACTTTTCTATCAATTTGTGAACCTTGTGATTGAATCAATTCAGGATGAGTTAAATCGGTAATACGATCAGCAAGCATATATGGATGTTCATTTCTCCATTTAAGTGGTCTAAATTTCATTACTGAGATGAATCTAGACAAATTTAAGATTTCTCTATCTGGATATCTACCATTAAGAACACCTGAAAGATAAAATAATTTAGCACCTTGATACACTTCAGTCCAGAATCTATGTTTTAATCTTTTCTTAGAGGCACGTAATGTGGATTGAGATTTGAATAAATCTAAATGGGTAGCGACACCAAGTACACGAGGCATACCATGATGTTGTGCTAAGTTTAAGAATTCCATAGTTTCCATTTCAAACCCAAAATTACCATCAATCATTAATAAAACCAGATCTGCAATCTTAGCGACATCAATCATGGAATTTAAATCATCTGCGGGACATTCCAAGAAGGTTACTCTTCTAGTCTTACCAGACACCACAGTAACGGGCCCATTAATTTCATTCAAAGTAGTCTTAGTCATTCTTCTTACAAGCGATTTAATTAAAGTAGTCTTACCAGTCCCCGGTGGCCCCACCACACAAACAATAACCGGAGGAGGATCACTATCAGGAGTACGATCAATCATGGGGACATGTAACTTCCTTTCATTCTTATCACCAGTTCTTTGCATCTGTTTAGCCATCTTCCCCGGGGCAGACACAGCAAATGCCTTTGCATTGTGGCCCTGCGTATGCAACTTCTTCTTGGCCGTGTTTTTTTCCTTTGTTTTACGATGTGCCTTATTTGACTGTTCCATCGTTGACTGTTCGAGGTTGTTATGTGGTTGGAATAACTGTAGTATAAGTCTCTTTAATATCACCTGCAGATGAGATGCGATGAGCTTCAAATTTCAATCTTCGAAAATTTTCCACTATTTACATTTTTTGTCACAGTGAATTTTTTCACTTTAAAGCATATTGAAAGAGTGGTAAACAGAATGGTTTGTGTAGTGGCAGGAGTAGTGAATTCAGATGATTTGTAGGGTGCGTACACTGTTTCGAGGTGATGCGGGCGTGTAATTCATTGGAAAGTGAGAAATCTGTATGCCTGGTTTGCTGTAAAATAATGTGTCACGGTGTGATGTTGTAGAGCAGAATTTGTGACAGCTTGAGTTAATGATGTCTTTTATATATATTTGTAACTGTTATATTCAATGCACTCACCATTGATTTATGTAGGTCTGGAAGATGTGTTTTGTTGCCTTCGAATTGCTGTGACAGCCTTTCTGTTTACAATGACTTTTAACGTAAAGACAAAACTGATCAAAAACAAATCATTAAAGAAACTTTAAAGATTGTAGATAAGTGACAACAGGACCCCACAATAGGTATATAGGACAGTTCCCAGAAGTCTAATTACGCTCATTCTATAGCCGGATGGTCTTATTTAGGGGAGAACCGTTTTCTGTACCGCCTCCAACGAATTTGCCACAATCATTAGATGTCCCAGTTTGGTTAATAAAAGAAACAGGAGAATGGTTTACAGATTATAACGCATACGTTAGTCGAAAGGAATTTTATAACACCCCACAATTTGCCTCTACATTATCCTATCGTACCAGTTTAAGTTATTTTGGTGCTCTTTTGGAAGAAACTCGAAGTTTAAACTATGTCTTAAAGAATGTTCCCATTGATGTCCAATTACCTCTGTGTAAATACGTGTTTCAATCAAAGGAATCTAATCTAGATAAACTACTAATTCAATGTGAAGAATTCCTTAAACATGAATATTTTGTTAATGATATTGTTACACTGGATAAAGGTTTAGTAGATCTTCCTAAAGATAGCGAAGACAAGACATCATCCTTAGTGTATGATATCCCTCAACCAACCACTACAACAGATTTACAAAAATATGAAAAGGTAAAATTCATCATAAAGGATAAGACAACATTTGCAGAGATTAAAGACGAAGTTACAGGTGATATTTTGATACCACAATATTCAAGATATTTAATATACACTCATAAACCATCTAATGATGATACTCCAATTGAAAAATTTATTGTGGATGGTACACAACTTAAAAAAACTAAGAAACCACCAAGTGGGTTTCTTGTTTTATTGTTTATTAGATTGGTTTTAAGTTCAGAAAAGGATTCCGTTACGACTTTATTGAAGACTGCAAATGTTGCCCTATCTTTAGAAATTGATAAATGGCGTCAATATAACAAGAAGAATAATATTCCACCACCAGTGTTGAAAGTCTCCACGACTTCTCAAGGAGAACTATCAAATGTTGAAACTAATCCAGCTCAAGATTCTAATAAACGTCCATTACCAGCTGAAAAGGAAAAGGATTATGAAATGAATTCATTCAAAAGATTACAAAAACAGCAGGATGATAATCAAAATAATAAATTGTCTCAACTAGATACCACTCCACGAGAACAACTACCTGTTGTATCAGACTTATCAATCCCATTCCAAGGTGTTATGAATATATTTGATGGATTTTATCATTTTAATGATAATTTGGAAAGTATACCTGTTAGTCAATCGAAACATTTGTTCCCCAATGGATCCATTTGTAAGTTATTAGAAGTGTATCAATTTGTACTATCATTTAACCGAGTGTTGCGTATTTCGTTATTCAATTTTGATGATTTAATTACATCACTGAAATGTACTGATCCATATGAATTAACTGGTGAAATTGTTAATGTCACATTAAAGAAAACAGAAACCAAATCTGAAAATCCAACAGTAAATTCCCAAAAATTTCCATTGGATTCACGATTCATAAAAAGAGAAAGTAAATGGAGACGTAATCCTAAGGTTCGAGATTTGATCAAACAAAGGGATAACGATATCATTACATATGATATATTATCAAATATCCCTGCATCAGAACAAAAATTAGAAAATGTACAAAATAATGGTATGAAATTGTTTATTGAATTAATTATATCTTTATTATCTTTAGTCATCGATGAAAAGGGTAGTTGGAGATGTCAAATCGTCGAAGAATGGTTTGATAATAAAATTATTGATGAAAACTCATTATCAATCGATTCTTCTTTAGAAAATATTTTAAATTACAGAAATGTTAATTGGGCAGAAAGATTATCCAAGAGAGAATTTTATAATGGTTATTGGTTAATCATCTTATTAGGGGTATTACAAGATAGTATGCATATTTCAAAATATACCGAGACTGTCATTAATTTTACAAATAAAATTAAACCAGACTCAACAAGTACAAATATTCCTAAAGCTATGTTCTTTAATTTTTGTAGAAAATTGACCCTAGTGGAAAAAATTGATGTATTATGGATTTTGATGGATATAGTTGCCAATTACTCTGATGACATTAAGAAATGGGTTGACGATTCCCCAAAAATGGATAGTGAACTTCAGGTGGAAAGGAATAGAATTGTGAGATGTAATTTGATGGAATCATCTATTCGTTCTCAATTGACCATTCAATTGAAGAAAGCTGAAGCAAACCCTACTAAAGATGAAGCATTAATTGAAGAGATTAAGAAGGGTATCAATAAGACAGACGAAAACATCAAAATGCTAACCAAGCAAGAACGTTATTTGAAAGGCAAGTCTGAAGAATACGATAATCCACATCCAACACTTTTAGGTGCAGATAAATATGGAAATCAATATTTATGGATTCATAAAGTCAATAATGAAGAAAATGATAATACTCAAGAAGAAAATTCCTTATTTTATTGTGGGCGATTATGGGTAAAGGGAGGCTTGCCAGATATGGTGAAATCTTTACTAGGTATATCTACATCCCAATACGAAAAATGGCTTGAACTTGCTCAAAAAAAAGGGAAAGTTGTTGCCACTAAAGAGGTCTTTGGTATTTATCGAGATCTCTCAGGTTCTTATTATGCCTGTGATGATGGTATAGACTCTGAAATAGTGTCAAATGAGGGGAAATTAATTGGCAATCACAAACTTTCCAATATTGATAGAAAAATCATAGATGAGACTCCAGAAAATCTTCTTCTTGACTCTCAAGAATGGTATTTCATTGAGGATGTTTGCAATATCAGACATATTTTATACAAGTTTAACATATGGGGAGAATCAGAATCTAGACTTTACTCCAAGATATTTCGTGCTTTACCAGCTATGTTAAATTGTTTTGAAATTAAAGCTCTCTTTACTGGCGATGAAACATTTGATGTTATGGAGGAGAGGCTTCTTCTTGAGTTAAAGAAATTCGAATGTAACAAGAATGAGCTAGAAAATTTAAGTTCTCTTACTGGAGATAACTCAGTAGATAGCACTTTGGATGGCTTTCTAAAATCTCATGAACAGTTGGTAGATTTAGCCAAAAATATTGTTTCATTGCATGGTACTACTTTGACCAGAAGAATGCTACATCGGTTAAAGAAGTTAGAAAGTAAAAGAAGTTTACTGTTGGAGGAACAAATGAACCTTCTAAAGTTTGAATCTATTGGTATTCGTACAATGGATTATTTAGAAAGAACTAATACTGATGCCATTGCTAATAAGAAACTTAGAAGACAAATGGACATTCTTACAGATTTGTTAAATTATAGACATTTCAGAGCCATCAAAAACCTTCAAGGATGGAAAAATACAGCTACTCCCATCCGTTTAGAAAATGGGAAGAGGCAAATTGAACCACTGGATGTGGATACTATACTACTTAATATTCTAGAACAAATCAGAACTAGGTTAATTCCTCATGATTGGGCTGGCTCAAAATTTGAAGATTTCATTTCTTCAGTGCAACAGAACAATCAAACATCTTCTGTTCCAGATCAGCCACAAGAATCACAACCGCAGCAATTTAACCCTGTACAGAGTACAACGACAGAACCGCAACAACCTGCCAGTCCACCAACTGATCAGGTTGTCAGTCAACCCACGAAAAATTAATGAAAAGACTTTCTTAAACGTGGTTCAACTTTTGAAATCAAGTAAGATTTCATCATATTAGCTGCTCTATTGCATAATTAATTGCTACTGATCTCTACTACAAGTGTATAAGCCTTTGTATATATTCTAATCCATTTCCTACCTTTTAATGCAGTCTTTACGTTAAAAAAGCAGCTTTTTCTTTAAAAGATTAACTTCTTAGAAAAAGGAGAATAGCTGGTACTTAAAGGAGCTATTGAGAAGAGATAAATAAACTACTGAAAAAGTGCCTTTCCAGGTATTTAAAATATTAAGGTATATACTATAATACTACAAGCATATTACAAGCATTTGTTATATGTATTAGAAGTACTAAAGGAGTAGCATAAGTTAAAGTTAAATTTTGCAACAAGTCCGATGTTGAGATCATTAACACATTCAGACTGTCTTCTCTCTGACATAACTTATAATAGGTTGACAAGGGGCATATTTGTAGGAAACAGGTCCCATTATAAAAGATTATTTAGCAGTAAGAGTATTATACTGTATTCGAACCTATCATCTTTAAAGAATCCACCAAAGAAAGTTCAACCCTTAGCACGTTCCAAATATGAATCTAAAGATTATAAATTACCCAAATGGAAGGAGTCCCTGGGTGAATTTGTTATTAGTGCTCTTCATTTAGATATGGATAAAGTTAGGGCAGGTCCCATTGCAGGTTCATATTATTACAACATATGCAGAATTCAAGGTCTTCAAGAAGAAGGAACAAAACTATCCCCTACAGCAGAATATTTTTATGAAACTTTAAAATTGCCTAGAACTTTTTCACAATGGTTTCAAATTACAATTTTACATGAATGGATGTTATTTACTCGAATGAGAGCAATGCCTTTTAAATATGGTAGAAATTATCAACAAAAGTTAGTTGATAGAACATTTTCGGATATTGAATTTAGATTATTTGATGAGATGAATATTAATTCAGGAAGAATTGTAGATCAATATTTGAAAGATTTTGATACTCAATTGAAAGGTGCAGTATTAGCGTATGATGAGGGTTTTTTCTCTGATGATTGTACTCTAGCCACTGCAGTTTGGAGAAATCTTTTCGCTGGGAGGAAAAATATTGATATTAATCATTTAGAGAGTGTTGTTAGATATATTAGATCACAACTTTATATTATGAGTAGGTTATCAGATAGAGAATTTGGTCTTGGGAAGTTTAATTTTGTACTACCTACCGAGACAGTGAAGAAACTTTCCCTAGAAGAAGAATTACAGATGAAGAAGAGTATAATTGAGAAATATGAACAATTAGAAAACAGTGGATTAATGTTACCAAGTGAAAGAAGTAGTCTTTCCTATAGCAATTAGTTCTTTTTATTCTTATTTTCCATTTTGATTCTTACTTTGGTTCCATCATGATCATGTCTATATTTTCAAAATACAATGTATATAATATTATTCTTGGACGTTATTGTTTATAATTTATTTATCAATCTATTTATTTATTTTTATTTAAAGTTTCTATTTTCTGTAACCTTTATCCTATGTATCATTACTTCCCTCATATGATATCTTATAAGCGACTGACTTTAGCAGTCCATTCTTCTGGTTTATTTTCATTGAATAATTGGTATAAAGCGTCAATCAATTCCACATGGAAACTACCATTACCACGAGCGCGAGTAGAAGCCAATTTACCAGCTGATTTAAATAATTGAACAGCCCCGATAACAGCATCAATGGCAACACCATTTTCATTTAATCCACCAACTAATGATGCAATGGTAGACCCCAAAGAACACCCACTTGCAGTAATGTCACCCATGATAGGAATTGGACCATTATTTACTAAATAACATGGAACGTCCTTGGCAGTAAGACCTTGGGTACCACTTGATAAATTAATCTTACCACCAAAAGTACCATCAGCAATAAAATCAGTTTCACCAGTACAAACAGCAATAGTCTTAAATTTATATGCCACAGTTTGAGTAGCTAAGGCTAATAATGCTTTATCGGTATTACTTGTGGCATCAACCCCCCTCATTTTATTTTGACTCATCTTAGCCAGAGATAATACTTCACTTGTATTACCTTTAATACAAATGAATTGTCCAAATGTTAATAAAGTGTCATTTAATACAATTCTAGTCTCTGTGGCAGAATAACCGACGGGATCAAACACGATAGGCCTTTTAAATTCGTTATATGCTCTAATAGCAGTTCTTAGTGTATCAGCAGGAGCTACAGAGCCAGTATTTATCAATAATGAGGCATGAGATATTTGAGCCAAATCTCTAGCTTCTGATTCTACTTCTGACATGATTGGAGACGAGCCTAAAGCTAAAGTAACATTGGCACCAAAATTTTGATGCACTTTATTGGTCATATGTTGTACCAATGGACGGGATGATTTAACTTGAGAAATAACATTCTTAATATCAGTTGAGGTGATATCAGATGAGGTCAATTGGAAATCTACATATTTGAAATGTGAGCCAGTGATTAATTCATGTAAAATTTTAGTGGAACTAGCCGCGTCAGGAGAAGCCATGATATCAGAGACTAAAGCAATACCGTCAATTGATCTTTTACCATTAGAAGAATTACATTGATAAATGACTCTTTCGATACAATCTGGATGTAACCCACCAATGGCCACAGTCTTACACCAATAAGCATTATTCTCTTCTAATGCAGTCAAAATACCAGAAGCACCTTGAGGGCCCATAGGAGATTTCTTTGGATTCTTCTTGGTTAAAGTTGGGAACACAGTACCGATACCAATGTAGTCGATCATTTCGGGACCCCATTTAGCCACTTGTTCCACTTCAGAGACAAGTCCAACACTCCAACCTAGTAGTTTTTCAGGGCCAAGTAATTTTCTAACCATTGGGATTGGCATATCATCTTGTCCAACATGAACCCCATCAGCATCAATTGCCAAGGCAACATCGACACGATCATTGATAATTAAAGGAACTTTAAATTGATGGCACAATTCTCTAACTTTTAACCCTTCTTCCACGAAATTTTTAGTGTCAGTATCCTTTTCACGAATTTGCACCAAAGTAACACCATTTTCTAAACCAGCTTTCACTTGATCGTACAATGTCTTCCCTGGTGGAAGCATTGTAGAGTCAGTGACTAAATAAAGTGAATAATCGACATCTTGTTTTGGAATAATCATTTTTTTCTGTCCTTGTTTTTTGGTTAATTTATTGACCTAAGTGAGAACCGTTATTTTTCTCGAGGAAATCTTTTGCAGACAGCTATTTTCCTTGTCTATAAATATTGAAAGTTCGTAGTTTTCGAGATTTCTTACAGTTTCCTTTGCAATTTGATCTTTAAATTTTTGATGAAAATTGCGATGAGGTGAAAAATTTATGAAATCTGTAAAATGCAGTGCTTTCAGAAGTGAGGTTTAAGGCAGTTGAAAGAGAGCCAGAACTCCATAATTCCTGTTGATCCAGAAGGACAGAACAAGGTTTTATTGTCTGGTACAGTGTTTTTTTATAGAACGGTTTAGTTTATGAAGAGAAAGATGAAATTTACTCCCAGTGTTGTGATTGACGCCCCTGGTTATTACGTCGACCATTTCCATTCCAAGAAGAATGTGGACAAATATGTGGTATTGCGAGATAAGCAATTGGAAAGTGACTCTGATTCTATGCCTGCAAGTTTGAGACATTTACCTCGACCCATTCATATCTTAGATTTAACAAACAATGAATTAAAGGAAGTACCCAATTTAAGAAATCGTAGCGATATCCATACCCTGTTGTTATCCAGAAATGAATTACAACGTATCAGTGGGAAGAATCTACCAAGACAATTACATAATCTGGTGTTATCCACTAATGAGATCTCATCAGTTGCCCAAATAAAGGGATTACACCATGCCCCAAAGACATTAACAAATTTGTCTCTTCGAGGTAACCCCATCTGTCATTTACAAGATTATAGGTTATTTGTTTTACGTCTTATACCCAAGCTACAAGTATTGGACTTCCAAAATATTACAAAGGAGGAAAGAAGAGCAGCTAACTCTTCTATCTCGAAAGCCCAACAGGAAACTACTACTAAACAAACTGTAGAAGAGAATATGGTCGCTGTAAAGAAGAAGAAACAGGACCAAAATGTAGAATTGATGAATTATGTGGTTGGTAAAATGACAGCAGAGAAGAAACAAGAGATAAAACAAAAATTGGCTAATGCTACGTCTTTAGATGAAATATTGAACTTAGAGAAATTACTTTCTGGCTCTTAAGCTATTCTAAAGATGCACTATAGATACTAACAAATGACATTCATTGCATTATAGTACAAATTTAATAATTAATATTCTATCATTCTATTGAAAGACAAGAAATAGAAATCACATATGTAATCAGTCATATAAAATTTAATCTCATGAAGTAAAAAAAAATTATATCCATAACAGTCATATCATTCATCGTCAAGGGAGGGTATTAATGTTGGATAGGCTATTGATGTAACTATAATTATAAAAGAGAGTTAGTTGTCACATGATGAACAGATTGGAAATTTCTGGGGGTTTTTTTGAATTGTTTCTTATTTAAAGGCAGGGATGATCTCTAGTTCTTCTACCAAAAAATTGAAATTAGTTATCTTTTGAAAATGTATTTATGGAAAAAAAGTGTGCATGGTGCTCCCATTCACCATCGGGACTCTGTCCAACAATTACTTTGTTCCAATATAACGTTATCAATACGATTACACATGGTATGAACAATATTCACTTTTTTTAGACTGGATATAATGGGTTGTCAATGTCAATCGGGTTACAATATCACCAGCTTCTTCACGTTGAGCAGCGTGGTCGTGTTTATCCACATTAGAAGTGTTGAGTTCTGTGGCGTCTTTAACCAGATCAGCAGTAATATGAAGGTCTTTATCAGCATCATTCTGTGAGTTGATGGAATCAGTGAACATCGGGTCTATGAATGGTGATGGCTCAGAAGTAGTATGTATATCAGTAGATATTACATTAGACGGATGGGTAGTGGATTCAGTTGTGAGGTCTGAAGAAGGTGAGAGTGACATAATTAAGTCATCAAAGATAGAGTCATCATATTCTTCATCAGTTGAGATACGGATATCTTTTCTGACTACAGCATAGTTGGAAGAAGATACCACCCTATGTTTAGCTGGGACATAAATTAAATAGCCATAGGATTCTTCATCAGGGACTAGGGCAAAACCTTGTTCACCTCTATAATGAAGTTTGTTTGGTGTTTTATGCATATGAAGAATAACAGATTGACCGAATGGAAGGATGTTCTTGACATCAAGACCTAATAATCCAACTTTGGACCGTGGAGAAGATTTATTTGATAAATTGTAAACCAAATTCCTAATTAAAGTAGCGTATTGTACGGCATAGTACCATGAATGTTGTGGTAATTTCGCAGTATGCATCAAGGTACGACAATCGTTTAGTAAAGTAAGATTTAACCGTTCAGCAACACCGTGAGCAGGAGAATCACCTGTTGTAGTATAAACTATTGAATACCGTTTTCGTGTAAATATGTACGAACAGTGTATTGGTATATTCTGACCCACGATCAAATTGAAATTTGAGAACAGAGGTGCTAGATCGTCGTTCGATTGTAGCAATGAATGGCTTAAGAATATGGAGAATGGTACATCCTCTTTTTTCCTGAGTAAACAGGTCCATTTGAATTTAGACGATTCATCAGGAAAAGAAATAAACCATTCAGGTTTGGAGCCTAAATTAACAGGTCCAAACAAGTCCGAGTGCATATATTGAAAAGGTTGGTAAGCAGTTTGATACTGTAACCTTGAACCGACAATATGTGGACGTTTTCTACTTTTACCGTACATGCATTCGACGCATTGGAATTTCGAGATATTAGTCCAGTCGACATCCTCTAAAGCAATATTTTGAAAAGTCTTATTCTTGATGAATTGATAGATTGACTGGACATTAACATGACCAAATATCCGATGAATAAGATCTAATGGAAACTTTGCTTGTAACGCATGGATGACCTGATGAGATGTAGTAGCAGGGAATATAATGTGACGGTTAGATAACCAGCTGAGACCACCGTTTGATATAAAATTAGCGGCAATATTCCCATCTACATCCTCGATGGTGTGATTACGCTCATTCATGTACAGTTGATGACCGTGTAAGTTTGCAGTAGTTGTGATCTATGCTAGAAGTATAGTAAGTGTGAATAGTCATTACCTTATGATTTACCATGTGTGAAGAGATAACGCTACGGATGCTACCATATACTGCAGGTATCATTATGTTGATAGAAATGCTTTATTTGAAGAAAGTGCATCATAATAAAATTCTTCAAGTCAAAAATTTATCAATGTAATGATTTTTTTTATATATCGTAGTATTCTATAGTAAATATAACTTCTTTTTCATATCATTGCAAGTGGTACTATCGTCCAATTGGAAATGCTCACTGATTGCCTTTTATTAATTAAGAAATAAAAATTTTAATATGTAAGATGAAAATATATAGATTAACTTATAATTTTTGAAAGGTATCTTTGTTCTATACTTTGTAACAGTCAAAATGCAAATAAGGGTGGTTTTCTTGATCTGACGTTTTAGACGCTCCCTTTTCTATTACAAAATAATAGAAATAATTTAATATTTTGGTTTTATTTCAGAAACTTCATTTTGATTTCCAAGTAAAATAAAAGAGGTAAATTTATAAAATATTTTTGCCTTAAATATAGAGAGAATGAGTTAGGTTACGATGTTTACCCCTTTGATAAATACTAAAAAGCTATAATTTGAAACTTAGTATTATCTTAATTCCTTTGATAAAATTTTATTTAAATAATTTTTTTTACCAAATTATTCAGAACACCCCAACAGATATACTTACAAAATATATAATATTTAAAAAAGATATGTTTAGTATTATTTCTATATTCTTAATAATATTTAAATATATTGTACAAAAAATTCACATGCACTACTCACTTATTCTTTAACCACTTCAGGAGTTGGGACAACTTCTTTAGTTTCTTGAATATCTTCTTTTACCTCAGAAGTTTCCTTCTTTTCTTCGACAATTAGTTTCCCATCCTTGTCTACACCAGGTATACCTCTAGCAGTTAAAAATTCAAATATACTTCTTTGAACGTTAGCACCTTTCTTAGTTTCAGTTTCTTCTCCCCTAGCTCCAGTGACTCTACTAAATGAATCAATATAAGTGAAGAATGCATTAAAAACGTTGTCATCAACTTCCTCTTTGTAAATCTTATCGTAAATGTGTTTCATCTTAAAAGCATCAATTTCATCTTGATGTTTACTAAAATCAATTGGTTCATAACCAAATTGTTCCAAACGAGAATTATAACCATCATAAACTGGTGCTTCTAATAATAAACCTAAAGCTGGTGCCTTTGGAATATTAATCTTTTGTGGACCATATGCTTGAGAAATACGTTCCACAGGAGTACCACAACGAGTCACCATTGTAGCCATAGAGATCATCTTACGAATTTGATGTAACATGAAAGATTGACCATGAATCTTAATAGAAACCCATTCTGTCTTAGCATCACCAATGACAAATGGTTCAGAAACTTTAATTTGTTTCATGAATCTAATGGCGCTTGAATCTTTAAAATCTTTACCTTGAGTAAAATTATGGAAATTATGAGCATTAATATATTGTTTCATAGCAGAACGGAATTTAGTCAATTTTTCCTTCGAGATACGATATTCTCTACGTAAAGCATTTTCTAATGCTTTATATTTCTTCACTTTTAAGTAAACTTCATCCTCATCACCAAGGAATTCATCCTTTGGTGGTGGAGTATAATTCTTAATTTGTTCTAATTCTTCAGCAGAAAATGTTTCATTACATTTTTCAGCAAATTTATTCCAAAATTCGACTGATTCTAAATCATCATCTAAAACACCTGGGAATTCCTTCTTACTCTCTTCAATATCGTTGTATAAGATAGAATTTGGTTTTGGTCCAATTAAAGAATATGTTGGTAATAAGTATTCATACCAACGAGAACTACACATCTTTCTACAATCAAAGGCCTTATTGACTCTATTAATATCCCAAACTCTAATTCCCTCTGGTAAACAGGCATTAATCTTATCTTTAATATTTGGATCTTCGATAATCAATTTCACAGAGATTAAATTACAACCAGCATGAACACCTTTATCAGTTCTAGCAGCTCTCATAAACCCATTTTTCCTTAATTCTTTGGAATTATCTTCAGAAATGGCACCAGATTCACCAAATGCTTTGAATAAAGTACCTTCAATAGTTGGATTTGGTGGATTATATTGCATACCACAATAACCAGTACCACAATAGCCGACCATGACAGCCACTTTACGTTTTGGTAATCTAACTGGCTTTGGAATTGGATTACCATTTTCATCTAATTGTGGAGGTCTAGCTACTCTTTGTTTCTTCTTTTCTGGTTCCTTAATGGTTTCGGCATCACCATCTTTTGTAGTGTCATCAGTAGTCTTCTTATCTTCATCGAAGTCTGCCTTTCTTGCCTTTGTTTGCTTACTGATAGCACCTCTTTTCAAGGCATTTTCATCCTGTTCATCATCATAAGATGGTCTCAAATTCAAATTTTCAGCAGACATAGTGGTCAGAGGTATCACTTGTAAATATTTACAACCTTTTAGCTAACAGTAAACACAACCCAACAGCTCAAATAAAATGCGATGAGCTCATGTTGTAACGTTTTTGATTTTAATTTCTTTATATCAAAATTTTTCAGATGTGTTATTTACAGAAAACAATAGACCCTGAACAGTTAAAAAGGAACAAAAAGTCAAGAAGACAGAAACATTGCAAGAAAATGGTGGTTACAAAGTGATTAATATGATGTGTTGATCTTATTTGTTCGTGGAATTGGCTTTTAAACGTCTCTTTAATGAGATATTGCATGTTTCCAATGTTATATAAGCGATGAGGTCACTGCGAACGGTGCTCGAACAATTTTTGCGATGAGATGAAATTTTTCACATTAAAATTGCAATACATTTTGGATCATAGTGAAGAAAGGTTAGCACAAGTGGTAATAGTCCTGGTTCTGACATCAAATAACCGAAATAAACACATATTTATAATGAGACAACTGACTGAAGAAGAAACTAGAGTGGTTTTTGAAAAATTGGCCGGTTATATTGGTAGAAATATTGCTAATCTAATTGATAATAAAGAGAATCCACATGTCTTTAGATTACAAAAGGATAGAGTGTATTTCGTTCCAGAAAATGTGGCTAAATTGGCTACTAGTGTAGCTAGACCAAATTTAATGTCTCTTGGTATTTGTTTAGGTAAATTTACAAAGACAGGGAAATTTAGATTACATATTACTGCATTATCTGTATTGGCACAACATGCTAAATATAAGATTTGGATTAAACCAAATGGTGAAATGCCATTCTTATACGGGAACCATGTACTTAAAGCCCATGTGGGGAAAATGTCTGATGATATTCCAGAACATGCCGGTGTTATTGTATTCTCTATGCGTGATATTCCATTAGGTTTTGGTGTTTCTGCTAAGAGTACATCTGAATCAAGAAATTTACAACCAACCGCTATTGTGGCATTTAGACAAGCTGATATTGGTGAATATTTGAGAGATGAAGATACTCTTTTCACCTAAGTTCATATTTTTTTAGATCACCTCATTCCTCTGTATATTAGTATTCCCTTTCACATCGACAACAAAATAAAAGCAATGATGAGTGCCACAGGTAACAACTTATATAAATACATAAACTTTATTTGTTTTATGTTGTGTCATATATAACTTTATTAGTAATATTATTATTTCATTAATATTATTTTACCTATTCTTATACATACCCATTCTATATATCATATACACAGAAGTAGATTATTGGGAATAAGATAAATTATTTTACAATAAGTTTGTATGATATCATAAGTTCAATTACCTACGGCCTTTACCCTTGCCTTTCCCTTTTCCTTTACCCTTCTTCTTATTACCACCTGCAGTCTTCTTGGTAATATCAAGTGATTGTTCAGCCTTTTTATTCATGGCACCACCTTGGGTTTGTTTAGCAATTTGTTTCTTCTTAGGTCTATATGTTGACCTATCTCTTAAAGGTAACCATCTTTCTGGATCAGGCTTACTATTTAACTTAATTGAATCACCACGCTTCTCTAAGAATTTCTTCAATTTTTGTGCTTTTCTCTTCTCTTTCTTAGCCTTCAATTTATGTTTAATAATTTTATTTTGTTTATTCAAATTACTCTTATTCTTATTTATAATTGATTCAAATGGTTTAATATTTAATTTGATTAATTCATCAACATTAATATCTTGAACCAAAGAAGATGCTTTATCCACATTAAATTGTTCTTCATTTATAACAGATTGTAAAAGTGGATCATTTAGTAAGATAGTATCATCAATCTTTTCTTGAAACACCCTCTTAGCTTTATCAATTTGACCTAAATTTAAAAATTGGAATCCAATATATTTCCATAAGTTATAATCAGTCAATTTTGAATTTTCCAATAATTTGTTTAATAGATTTTCTTTCATTGAATCCTTACCAGTAATATCATATAATTGTAAAATAATATAGTACATGAAAATGGACAAACGATTGTTGGGTAAATATTTATCCTGTGATAAATAAATGCCACATAATTTAATTGCATTTTCATATTGTTTTTCTTTGTAAAGGATTTGAATAGTTAAGATTAACATCCCAAAGACTAAAGAATTGGTATAAAATTCTTTCTTTCTTTCTAAACATTTATGATATAATCTTTTAGCTTGAGTTCTATATGGATCTAATACAACATCATTGATCAAAGTACCATATAATCTGGAAATATTAACATAATTGAATGAAAGATTATTTGGCTTACTTGAAGATTTATTAAATAATGTTAACATTTGGAAATTTCTATTCAATAAGACATTTTGTGGATAAGTGAAGAAATTTGTAGTTAAAGAATGAATCTTTTCAAAATTTAATTCCCTAATTAATAAATTAAAATTTTCTTCATATTTAGATAAATCACGTAATGCCATATAGTTATTTTTTGCAATTAAATGTAATGGATTAGCAGTGGGGATTCTATCTAACAAAGGTTTTAAAATTTCTTTACATTTACCATTTTCACCCATTAATTGATAAATATAAGATAATTGTAATTGAATGGCAAAGATATCATTTTCATAACCTTCTTCTTGAGCCATTTGTAAACTGGTTTGTAATAATTCAATGGCTTGTGTGTATTCACCTCTAGTGGATAAGATCATAGATTCATTAAATAAAAGATCATAAGAGTCTGAATTTGTTTCAGAGACTAATGGCACACTGTCTTGTAAAGATGGGTTGCAAGTTAATGGAACTCTTTCATTACAAGCCAATTCTAATGAATTATCAATATTTTCTAAATTATAAGAAACTAAATTACCATATAATTCATAAGCTTTAGAATTAGTCTTAGAATTTTTCAACGCATATTGAGCATAAAGATGAGATAAACCCCTGGTCAATTCATCATTTGAGGAAGAAGCTTTAACCTTTTGGTAAATACCTAAATTTTCAAAATCATTAAATCTGTTTAACTTATAGTAAATGTATCCAGTTTCTAACAACAATTCATTGAAATCAGCTTTACTATCTTTATATTTTTTCAATTGATTAAAAGCTCTTTGATATTTATCTTGTTTAATCAAAGCAACAAGTAAATTTTTCAACACTTGAGTTGGATTTGAACATCCACCATCTAATAATGCAATACAAGTATTTTCCACTTCAGAATGTTCATTTTGTGCAGATTGAACGTCCAATTGTTTCAAAAGCGAGGTCAAAGTGGAACGAGCCATTGTTAATTCTTTTTTTCTTCTTATGAGCACACCTAGTTGCTTGTGATTTAACCTCCTTCTCTAGTAATAATCCGCCTTGAATGAACTAAATTGTTGGTTTCAGCAAGTTTTAGTTGTTCTTTTAACGAATTTCAGTCTTCTGTTGGCAAAAAAAGTTGAAGCGGTCACGTGAAGCTTTAGGATTTAGAACCATTAACCCGTGATGACAGTATTGACAACGTTCTGCTTGAGCAAGTAGAGATGTACGGTGTTAACCAATGGGTTTGTAGTTAGACGGAACTGTTTTATAGGAACATGTACCAAAAAGTCCGATCGAAATTGGATTTATATTGAATATTATATAGTGTAAGTAGCAGTTTTATAAAGGTCTCCTTTTCCTCACCAGAACTCTTTGTTTCGCAGGATCCATGGGTGTCTCTTAATGTCTCTTAAACTGAGTCTGCTTCTTGGATCTGTCGCTAGGATCCTCTTTATCAAATTTTGTGCATCCAGAGACATTGTTTGTGGGAATTCAATATCCACTTTCATTATCCTCTTATATGTCATCTCTTTAGTGTTCTCCTCAAATGGTGGAGATCCCACTAACAATTCATACATCAACACCCCCAACGCCCATACATCTACAGTTTGATCATATTCCTTCGAAGTGATTAATTCAGGTGATAAATAATCTATGGTACCACAGAGAGTCTTGCGTCTTGTTCCATAGGGGTTTATAATACTCCAACCAAAATCTGTCAATTTCACTTGATTATTGGGACCAATCAAGATATTCTCTGGTTTAATATCACGATGAATAATCCTTCTTTGATGTAAATAATCCAATGCATCAGCAATTTGGTACACAAATGAGGAGGCAATAATATCATTAAATGGACCATGAGTCTCTAATAACTTATACAATTCACCATGGGGCATAAATTCCATCAACATATAAACTCTCTTCTCATCATAAAAATATCCATACAATTTAGCAATATTTGGATGATTTAAAGAGGCTTGAATCTCTACCTCTCGAATGAATTGTCTTTCTAATTTATAATGCATAATATCTCTCTTATTCATGGCTTTTAAAGCACATAGGAACCCAGTCTTCTTGTGTTTAACACAGTATACTTTGCCAAATTTACCTTTACCCAATTTTAATCCAATTTCAAAATCAGATTTATTCAGAGGCTTCAGTTTCAATCCAGATGAGGTTAAGGCAACGTGGGATGGTTTGCTCTCAACACGGGTTTGTACGGGTGACCTTAATTTGATGGGTGAACTTTCTCTAGATGAAACTTTATTATTATAATTATATTGAATATTGTTAAGCAGATCCCTCTTCACTGGGGACAAACTGGAAGAAGGTGACGACGAGGGTATATACACTTTGTTCGGAGATGCAGACAATTTGGAATACCGTCTTGAATTCAACGTGTTCTTTAAATTTCTTCTCTTCGATGGACTAATCTTCGAATTTGATGTAGAAATGATGGAAAGAACTGCTTTATGTTGGTCCAATGTC
The DNA here is from genome assembly GCA_003708905.3 of Monosporozyma siamensis. NCBI lineage: Eukaryota > Fungi > Ascomycota > Saccharomycetes > Saccharomycetales > Saccharomycetaceae > Monosporozyma > Monosporozyma siamensis. The sequence goes on from PPOL03000002.1 coordinate 212,587, forward strand.
TCTTTTTTGTTCAACTGGTAACTAGACAAGCTTCTGTGAGGTAACGACATGGTGTGAGTACACGTTGTTATTGGTTATTTAAGGTCAGATCCAACAGAAATCTCTCTGTTTTGTATGGAATTTTGAGACCAAAAAATGTAAACATCGAATTTTAAAGAAAATGTTTCAAATCAGTGATTTGAAATGAGATGAGGAGAGGAAAGCAGACACTGAAGCAAGAAGTTGCAAGAGCCAGCTGGTAGGTAATATAATACACAATGGATGCCTTGTTAGAATGGGGAAAAGAGGTTGGTATTCAATTACCCGAGGGAATTGAATTTGTTAAAGATGAAAAGAAAGGTTTAACCGCCGTTTGTTCAACTCCAGAGGGACTTGAACAACCGGTCATTAGTGCACCCTTAGATGCATTGATTATAGGCGATTTAGCAGAGAAAGTGTTTGGAGAGAAGAGTAATGGACTATTGAAAATTTTACTTGCCAAGTTGAAATTTGATACAGAACCAACTTTCATTGAAAACGACACAGTAGATCTTCAAACAAAATTTGCTGCTTATATTAATGTTCTACCAAATGTTATAGACTCTCCAATTGTATGGAACCCACGTGAAGTGGCTCTCTTAACTAACACAAATCTTGGGAACTCTTTAAAAGAACGATTTTATAGTATTTTTAAGCAATGGTTTGACTTGATTAATGAGAATAATTTGTTCCTATTGTCTCTGCCTGCCATCGATCATGATATCCAACTGTTTAAACAATGGGAACAATTGACTATGCAACAAGTATACGATGAAATTATCATCAAAACAGTAGAAATGAAACCTCTTCATTGGGGGTCATTTTCCGCATTCATTTGGTCTCACTTGATTTTCACTTCAAGGGCATTCCCAGAATATATTATTAATGCAGGTAACTGTGAAGAGTATGCTATTATGTTATTACCTATCATTGATCTATTAAATCATGATTATACTTCAAAAGTAGAATGGTCAACAAATTCCAACCATTCATTTATTTTAACTTTATTAAATGATGGTATCAAACAAGGTGAAGAGTTATACAACAATTATGGTGCTAAGGGTAATGAAGAGTTGTTAAATGGGTATGGATTTGTCCTCGAGGACAATATCTGTGATTCAGTCACTCTAAAGATTAAATTACCATCACCAGTGGTGGAACAAATTTTACAAACTGAACCATCAATAACATTACCTATTATCGATGATTATACAACGTATGCCTTTGATGTTAATCCCCACGAAACAAATACAGATAAGAAACGTACTGTGGAGGATTATAAAGATGGGATCACATTTTTATTACAAGAAACCAATGGTTCAGCTCTTATGTCATTGTTACAAGTATTTACCTTTTTATCCAAACATGAATCAGAATCTCTAGATGAATCGATAAGACCTAGACTTGAAGGGTTACAAGGGTTAAGAAATGCACTAAACCGTAAATTAACTGATTTAGGCTTACCCATAGCTGAAGAGGAATATCCACAATATGAAATAAAAGAGTATAGAAAACAATGTGCTCAGATCTATAGAGCATCTCAAACAAGGATATTAAAACATTCATTGAATATGTTGAAGAAATTGGAGAAACAATGGTTAAAAGATTATAAATCCCAATTGTTAACAATGGAAAAGGTGTTAAAACATGATACTTTATTTGCTACAGAAGAATTAGCCTCATGTTTCTCCAATTCAGAGGAGGATATTGCCTTTGATTCCACATTTGATCTGCTTGTATTGTGGATTGTGGTCAAGATCAAGAATAACTCATTTATTAAGAAACATAAATGGGTTCAAGATAATGTGACAGAATATATTGCCAGACATCAAGAGGAGGGCAAATTATCCACCATCAGTGAAGACTCTCAATCCTTCTACCAAACGTATTTCTCCTCTACCGACAACAGTGATATCACAGTGGAAGATTTGAATGTTGCCCTTAATTACATTACAGACAACACATTCACTAGATCCAGTGGATCACAAGAGACTATCCTCGTAGCTTCAACCACTACCTCCTCCCAGTGATCACCTACTTCTTTATTACTAATTTTACTAATACCCAACAACGTTATTGGATTTTCTCAAACAATGCATTTTTTTTCCAGTTTTCGTTTCTCGAGGAGAAAATTTTCGATGCCTGCAAAAAATAAACTTTATATTGCTAATTTGGACCTCGAAGGCAGCACATTTTTGAACTTATATAACCATCTTTCACCAGGATATTGGAATAATAATTTGAACAACAAATAAATAGACTGTTCTTCCCTTTTATTTCAGGTTTTTTTTAGTGAATTAGAAGGAAAATTGTATATATTTGATTTGTTTAAGACTTCAAGAAAATGGCCTTCGATCATTCAATAACCGCCTTAGTGGTCGGTTTAATAGCAACTTATTTATATTTCGGTGGGAGAACATCTGTGGCTTTAGTTTTATTCATTAGTTATGGTATCTTTTACACAGAACAGAATAATACAAAGGACAAAGAACAAGGTAATGATACATTAACTGAGAAGTCCGAAACTCTCGAAAAGTCGAAGAAGAAGAAACATGCTTGTGCATGTAGTAGTGGTACCGGTGGTGGTTGCGGTAGTAAATCTAAATCTGAAGGTAAAGGTAAATGTGGTTGTGGTGGTGCCGGCCATAGTCACAGTCATGAACATGGTCATTCTCACGAAGATGGCCATTCTCATTCCCATGCTGGTGGTTGTGGTGGTCATGGTCATTCTCATTCTCATTCAGGTGGATGTGCTTGTGCCGCTAAAAAGTCTAAAAGACATAATGCTGATGATGACAGTGATTCTGATGAAAAGGACCATTTAAAACAATTAGACGATTTAACTATTGATTTCACCGGTGCTTTCAACACTGCTGAAAATTCCAAGAACCAATCATCCAAGAAGACATCAAAGAGAGTACCAAAGAGATTTAATAAAAAGAGTGAACCAGCAAAGGATGAAACTGATGGATTAATTAAGAGTGCATTTACCATTTCTAATGAAAAATTATTAAAATCTGATGTCTACGTGTTTTACAGTTCTTTACAAGGTTCTGCTGAAAGAGCTGCCAAGCTTGTAGAAAATCAATTGAAACAAGTGAAAGAACTGGAAAATGAACCAATTTTAATGAACTTAGACGAGTTAGATAATATTGATGATTATTTTGTTGATGTACCAAGTGAAAAATCATTATATGTCATTGTCTTACCATCATATGATGTTGATTGTCCATTAGATTATTTCTTACAAACTTTAGAAGAAAATTTCTATGATGCAAGACTAGATCGTTTCCCATTACGTAAATTAGTTGGGTATACTGTATTAGGTTTAGGTGACTCAGAATCATGGCCAGAAAAATTTTGTTATCAAGCAAGAAAGACTGATCAATTAATGGCAAAATTAGGTGGTAGAAGAATTTTCCCCATTGGTGAAGTATGTATGAAGACAAGTGGTAATGATGAAATTGAAAGTTGGGGTGAATTGTTAGGTAAAATGTTAAAAGATGATGAACCAATCTTATATGAATATGATGAAACTGTTTCCAACGAGGCTGATCAGGATGATGATGGTGATGAAGAAGAGTCCGAAATTGATCTTGATAGTGAGGATGAACCTTTAGCTGATGTAGAAGATCTTGCTGGTCCCGATTCAGATAAACAAAAGGCAAATCAATATGAAATTAAACAAATGGTTGCTAAGAATAGCCCTACTTATAATAATTTAACAAAACAAGGTTATAGAATTGTTGGTTCTCATTCTGGTGTTAAAGTTTGTAGATGGACTAAGAATGAATTAAGAGGTCGTGGTTCATGTTATAAGAAATCACTTTTCAATATTGCATCAAGTAGATGTATGGAATTAACACCATCACTAGCATGTTCATCTAAATGTGTGTTTTGTTGGAGACATGGTACAAATCCAGTATCCAAAAATTGGAGATGGGAAACTGATGAACCTGAATTTATCTTGGAAAATGCCCTGTTGGCTCATTATTCTATGATTAAACAAATGAGAGGTGTTCCTGGTGTTGTTGCGGAAAGATTTGCCAAAGCATTTAAGGTGGCACACTGTGCATTATCACTTGTTGGTGAACCAATTCTTTATCCATACATTAGTAAATTTATTGAATTATTACATGAGAAAGAAATTACATCCTTCCTTGTTTGTAATGCACAACATCCAGATTCATTAAGAACCATTGGTAAAGTGACACAATTATATGTTTCTATTGATGCTCCCACAAAACAAGAATTGAAAAAAGTGGATAGACCATTATACAAAGATTTTTGGGAAAGAATGATGGAATGTTTAGACATTATTAGAACTGTTCAATCTCATCAAAGAACAGTCTTCAGATTAACATTAGTGAAAGGTTTTAATATGGGTGACATTAGTTCCTATGCAGATCTTGTTGATCGTGGGCTACCATGTTTCATTGAAGTGAAAGGTGCTACATTTAGTGGCTCTTCAAAGGATAATGTTAATAGTTTAACAATGCAAAATATTCCATATAATGAAGAATGTAAACAATTTGTGGCCAATTTTGTGGCAGAATTACAAAGACGTGGGTTACCATATGAAATTGCCGCAGAACATGCCCATTCAAATTGTATCTTGATTGCAAATACCAAATTTAAGATTAATGGCGAATGGCATACACATATTGCGTTTGATAAATTCTTTGAATTATTGAAAAGTGGTAAAGATTTTACACCAATGGATTATTTAGAGAAGACACCTGATTGGGCCTTATATGGTAATGGTGGTTTTGCACCTGGTAATGAAAGAATTATTAGAAAGGAGAAGAAATTAAAGAATAAATTGTTGAAAGAGCAGGAATCTTTGAAAGAACAAGAATCCTTGAAAAGTCAAGAAACCACGGAGACAAATACTGAAATACCAGTCGAAGCGTGATTTTCAAATAACAATTTATTCATAGCATAACATTATTTATTTATTTATTTATTATTTATTATTTATTGAACATTAATAAAAGTTGAATATATCAGGATCATAAGTAGCAAAGAAAGGAACAAAAAAAAACATTAGAAGAACCGTATTAATCTTAAGAATTGGAAGACCAAATAAGCAAACGATATACCTAGGAATTTTTTATGAATCCATTTTGAGAATAATAAAGAACAAACAAAATTATAAACTTGAATGTATGCATAAAATCTTATCCCTTCTCTTGTATTCCATTCAGGTGGTTCAAATCTTGGTACTAATGCAGTGGATTCCTCAGTATCTTTCACTAAAGGTGGTAACTCAGCAAGATATTTTCTTGTAGTGACAGGATTATCTGTTACGGTCCCATAAATGGGTAATCCAACGGTATATTTAATATCAATTTGTTTATTGATTGTCCATAGAAACACTTTCATATTATGATCCTTTAATAATGGTATCATTTGGTTTCTAAATTTTTTGGTCCATGTGGAGATATAATGAACACTGATTCCATACAATTTAAATTGTGGATCATTTAATTCAATAGAATGTGAAATAAATTGATTTGCCACGTCCAAAGACATAGTAATGACAATCACCTTGAAATTTTTGAAGATACCTGTAGAGATACCATACGTGTACCAATCAATTAACCACACACCCCAAATTAAAGTTTGTCTCCAGTATGAAAGATCATCCTTCACTCTTAACAACTCTGAATATGTCCTCAAGAGGATCAATTTATCGTTTGTAAATTTGATATCTAGCATCAATTTACAATTGGGATGTGTCAAAGACCATTGTAAGATATCGTTTAAAGTCATAATTGAAAGTGATGGGTCTTGTTTATTTCTTAACGTTTTCAATTGATCCCAAGTGGATTCCGAGATGATCAAATCCTGGTCCCACGTTCTACCCGTGTTAGAATCATGGTTCACCACAATCACCCCATCAGATGTCATCTGCAAATCTGTCTCGATGATATCCACGTGAGCCTCATATGCCTTTTCGAAGGCTAAAAGCGTGTTTTCTGGGTACAACCCTCTAAAGGCCCTGTGTCCCACAATCTTTACCTCACTCATTCTTGTGTTGCTGTGCTTCTAGCAGCCTCCTTCCAACAGATCCAACGGTTCTAAGAGCTCCCTTGCACTCCACTATCAATCTTCCTTCTAAAACAAGCAAATTTCGATTTCTCGACGGGGAGCAAAAAATTTCACAGTGGAAAATTTTAATTACAAATGAAACACAAACTGTTTAGGCACCAACAACAACAAGAAGCCCCAAAGAGCCACTGATAGTTGGTTAAGGTAAGGTAAAGAACGGCGTGCAAATGGATCTAAGAGTCGGTAGAAAGTTTAGAATCGGTAGGAAGATCGGGAGTGGTTCCTTTGGTGACATTTATCACGGAACAAATTTGATCAGTGGTGAGGAAGTGGCCATTAAATTAGAATCCATTAGATCTCGTCATCCACAATTGGAATACGAGTCTCGTGTGTATCGTTATTTGAGTGGTGGGATCGGGATCCCCTTTATTAGATGGTTTGGTCGTGAGGGGGAATATAATGCCATGGTGATTGATTTATTGGGCCCTTCATTGGAAGATTTGTTTAATTACTGTCATAGAAAGTTTTCTTTAAAGACTGTGATTATGTTGGCATTACAAATGATCTTCAGAATTCAATATGTTCATGGTAGATCTTTTATTCATAGAGATATTAAACCTGATAATTTCTTAATGGGTACGGGACGTCGTGGTAGTACTGTTCATTTAATTGATTTTGGTTTATCCAAAAAATATAGAGATTTTAACACTCATCGTCATATCCCATATCGTGAAAATAAATCTTTAACTGGTACTGCCCGTTACGCGTCAGTTAACACTCATTTAGGGATTGAACAATGTAGAAGAGATGATTTGGAATCTTTAGGTTATATTTTTGTCTATTTCTGTAAAGGTTCATTACCATGGCAAGGTCTAAAAGCAACAACAAAGAAACAAAAATATGATAGAATCTTAGAGAAGAAATTAAGTGTTAATGTCGATACATTATGTCAAGGTTTACCAGTGGAATTTAAAGATTATTTAAATTATTGTAAGAATTTGAAATTTGATGAAAGACCAGATTATTTATACCTTGCACGTCTTTTCAAAGATCTCTCTATCAAATTAGAATATCATAATGATCATTTATTTGATTGGACCATGTTACGTTATACAAAGGCAATGGTTGAGAAACAACGTGAATTATTAAATAGTAATGGTGGTACTGATCAAAATAATAATGGTAACAATAACACTGCTGTTACTTCAGAGGATAAGAATGAAGCATTCGAAAAGATAAAATTATTGACAATGAAGAAATTCTCTTCACATTTCCATTATTATAAAGTTGATTGTAAATATAATCCATCGCCAGAAGAAATTAAACAACAAACCATTGATAATAATAATTTAATTTCTTCATTACCACAAGAATTGTTGAATGCTGTGGATAAAGGTATGGACCAATTGAAACAACAACAACAACAACAGCAACAACAGCAACAGCAACAACCAAATGAACCTATGGAGGAAAGACCACAGGGACAAGAAACTTTGTTAGAACAACAAAGAAGAGATCCAACAAGACAATATGTGCCACCAGTCCAACAACAATTAAATAGACCGATTGGAGCTACACAATATCCTCCACAACAACCACAACAGCAACCACCACCACAACCACAAAACAATTCAGCTAATAACAACAATCTATGGTTGTGATATCATTATATCGTCGCTACAGAAACATACAAAATACAAGTGGTATAAACATACAATATATACATATATATAATATAACATTGGCTGCATTCCCATAAACACCCAACATCGCAGTGTCTTGGAACGTTGGACCGTCGGTGTCTTCTTGGAGCTTCTGGGAATCGAACCGGCGCATTTCCTCCCTGCAATTCCCCCCCGTTGGAAAATTATTTTTTGGCACAGTGAAAAAAAAAACGGGTAGACTTTTTTGAAAGGAGTTCTCAGTGACTTTTTAAGGTTGACTCTGTGAGTTAACCACTAAGACCCACTGTTATTGCAAGGGTTACCCACATAACAACATTCAATTAACACTGATTTGTGGTTGGTACAGTGTGTTTACGGCTTTTTTGAAGTTAGTTTGCTTTGTTAAATAAATAGATAATTGATTTTTTTTTTGTTTTTTTGACTTTCCACTAAGGGATATAGTCCATTTCATACCATTGCAAAGGGTTAAAGAGAACATTTTATACTCACTTTTAAATAATTAAACATATCATGAACCAAGGGTTAAGTGAGGTGGTCCCTGTGGAGGGAACCATGGCTACTACTACTACTACTACTACTACTACTCAAGATAAAACTGCTACTAATATTGCTAGTGCAGACACTACTAATCCATCTTTATTACCACAAAGATCAACTGTATCAAAGGGGAAATATTCTCTTAATGATTTCCAAATTATGAGAACACTGGGGACTGGTTCCTTCGGTAGGGTTCATTTAGTCAGATCGGTACATAATGGTAGATATTATGCTATTAAAGTCTTGAAAAAGGAACAAGTCGTTAGAATGAAACAAATTGAACATACTAATGATGAAAGACGTATGTTGAAATTAGTGGAACATCCATTTTTAATTAGAATGTGGGGGACATTTCAAGATTCAAGAAATTTATTTATGGTTATGGATTATATTGAAGGTGGTGAATTATTCTCTCTGTTAAGAAAATCACAAAGATTCCCCAACCCAGTGGCTAAATTTTATGCCGCTGAAGTCACTTTAGCATTGGAATATTTACATTTCCATAATATCATATATAGAGATTTGAAACCTGAAAATATCTTATTAGATCGTAATGGTCATATTAAGATTACAGATTTTGGGTTTGCTAAAGAAGTGGAATCTGTAACATGGACTTTATGTGGTACTCCAGATTATATTGCCCCTGAAGTGATTGCCACAAAACCATATAATAAATCTGTGGATTGGTGGTCCTTGGGTATCTTAATCTTTGAAATGTTAGCTGGATATACTCCATTTTATGATACTACTCCAATGAAAACATATGAAAAGATTTTACAAGGGAAAGTAATATATCCACCATTCTTCCATCCCGATGTTGTGGATTTATTAAGTAAATTAATTACAAGTGATTTAACAAGAAGAATAGGTAATTTACAAAGTGGTTCAAGAGATATTAAGACTCATCCATGGTTTAGTGAAGTGGTTTGGGAAAAATTATTAAATAAAGATATCGAAACACCTTATGAACCACCAATTACTGCTGGTGTTGGTGATACTTCTTTATTTGATCAATATCCAGAAGAAAGATTCGATTATGGTATTCAAACTGAAGATCCATATGAAAGATATTTTATCGATTTTTAAATAAATTAATATTATATATCAAATCTGTTCATTTATTTTTAGTGGTCTTTAACATACAAATACATATTTACATTATTCATATTTGGAAAAACGTACATGTATTATAATAAAGTTTTATATAAAAATTTACCAAAAGAAAAACTAAGGAAAGGTTTAATCAATCCTTCTTCTTTTCACTAACATAATTTAATGCACCTAATCTTTCAGCTAAAGTTGGATGACTGTAATGATAAGCTGAATATAATTTATCAACACTCATAGTAGAAAGATTCTTAATTTGTAAAGTAATTAAAGCATGACATAAATCAGTAGATAATCCACGTTTTTCAGCATATGAATCAGCTTGATATTCTTGTCTTCTTTGTAATAAAGACAAACCAAATTGAATAACACATTCCAAGGGAGTTAATAAATCGTTAAACAAGATGAATCCAATTAAGATTGGGAAACCTTGAGTGAAGACTAATGAACTATTGTTTAATAAATCAGATGAAATAATTTCCCCTTCATTCTTGAAAATGAATCCAAATGCATTATAAAATGATTCATTACGATAAACACTAGTAAACAACTTAAGAATCAATACAATATGAACTTGAGAAATAACTAACATGTTTAAAATATGATTCATTTTCCAATGACCAATTTCATGTGCTAAAACAGCAGTAATTTCTTTAATTGAACTTTGATTCATTAAAGTGTCAAATAATACAATTCTCTTTGATGTAAATGGTAACCCAGTAAAATAAGCATTGGAATGGGATGATCTTTTAGACCCATCAATGACAAAAATCTTATCTAATGGGAATCCACAATCTTTAGCTAAATTTTCGATGGATGTTTTCAAATCACCATCTTCTAATGGAGTAAATTTATTAAATAATGGCATAATGAACACTGGAACTAAAATCATGGCTAACACTTGAACAATAAGGAAAAATGAACAAAGGTACCAAAGGAAATTAGTTTCAAATAAATCAAAAATTTTTAAAAATAAATATAATAGTGGACCACCAATTGCATAACCTAATAAATTACCTTTAATCATATCTACAATCCATAATTTAATGGTTAATTTATTAAATCCAAATCTTTCTTCTAAGACAAAGTTACTATAATATGAGATTGGTAAAGATAACACAGTAGAAATATTAGAGAAAACAAACAAAAACATTAAACTTTGGGCAACAACAGAAACAGCTTGATATTTAACTGGGAAAACAGCTTGAGAAACACATTGACCTAGATTCCAAACTTTAGGTAAAAGATCAAATTTGAAGATTGCAATGTTTTGAATTAAAGAAATTAAATCAGTAATCACTGAAAACTTTAACTTAGCTTTAGTATATTCTTCAGATTTTTCAAAAATTTCCTTATCAATTTCACCTTCTAAGACAGGTGGCAACCTCTTTTGAGATAATACTTTGTATTGACGATAGGATAAATAGGTTTCAAAAGTGAATTGACATAAAGAAATGCCAATAATCACTTTCTTCCAAGGGAAGTTTGGATTTTGAATTGCCTCTGTAATACAGTCAAAAAAGGTCATTGTAATTTGGTGTCTTTTCGGGCAGCTGTATTTAATATTGAACACAACGGTAATCACCAACAGAGTCCTATAAATAGCCTTTAACTGGTGTGTTTTAACTCTACAAAAGTTGTTTGTAAACCTTCCTTCAAAGTCTACTCTAAAAAGTGAAAAATTTCAAAATTTCACCTTTGCAAGGAAAAAATAATGTGACACCCAAATTGATAGTAAATTAAAGATGATTTACCATGAAACATGAGGTAAAATAATCGCAATTCCTATAACTTGAAGGGTGATATTAAAATCTGTGGTGCTCAGCTTTATGTTTTCTGTGAATTGAATGATTTTTTTGAATATATTCACTTTGTAATTAGGAAACCATGGACAATGATGATAATCCATATGAGCATTATTACAATTCTGCCACTAAAACTTCTTTGAATGATGCCTTCACTAAGTTGCAACAAGAAGAAATATATAACAGAAATAACCCTGAAAAATTACCAGAATTGAAACCTTTAGTACCAGGGAATGAGGCTAGAGGCACAATCAGGAAATCTGAAGATCAAATGGCCAACTATTCTTCACACAACATCAAGAAAAGGCAAAAATGATAGAAATATTATTCTCTAATCTTACTTGAATATAGAAATTTATATAGTGATATGTATAGTTTTAGAAAGAAAAGGACACACAATTGCAACTAAAAATCATTACAACCATTCATGTATATAAAATAAGCAGAATGCTCATATGTGTGTAATAATTTGTCTACCAGTCCTTGAAGCCCACTACTAGTGGTAAGCTCCTTCTCTATAAACGATTCATGAGTTTTTCCATAATAATCTAAATCTTCTCTTTCATGTGGTAAATTAATCTTTCTAATGAATATTTCTAATCCAGCCACTCTATAAAATGGAGGTACTAATGGGATATAATCATTCTTATGAACTACTCTGAAATAACCTTTATCAAAGTTAATTTCTCTTTCCTTTAATATCTTTTCATGAATTATATCAGTTTCAAATAATGTATCTACCCATTCTTTTAAATTTGTATTGAAAATTCTGGGCGGTGCATATGTCAATACCAATGGATAATAACCCTTTAATCTTAGTTCAATACCAACCATACTTGCCAAAGCAGCTCCTAAGGAATGGCCTGTGATTACAGTTTTAAAAGTAGGATATTTTAATAAAATACTCTCTATTTTATCTAAAAAATGCCTTCCCAAACTCTTAGTAAATATAGAAACACCTCTATGAATCTGACAATCTTTGCATTCTGGTATTTTCCCATCTTTAACCAATTTCCAATACTCATCTTGAGAAGAAGGTTCGAAATCAGTAGGCTGGATAGTAAAATCACTAAACCAATCTTGACTTGTAGTAGAACTTCTAAAAACTACCACCACCAATTCTTTAACGTAATCAACCATTACGAACCCAGTTCCCAACTCTCCCTTCTCGGCCTCTAAAACGAGAACAATTTTAGTAGCATCTGCGGTTGGATTAATATTTTTATTATGACAAAATTCAATGTGTTCGGGACAACCCCCATTACTTAATGTATAACCAGGTTTTAAACCATAATATGTGATACAACTACCCAATGTAGAAGCTTTACTGAAATAGACCAATTTTTCATGAATATTCTCTGAAAAGTGGATATTATAATTGTGATGAAATTCCTCCAACTCTTGTGATAAATTCACTACATTTTTAGCTTCAATTCCCAATGGGAGGAGTATTACAATTCCTATCAAGTAATCAAATAATATCAACCACATTATTACTGGAATTAGTGTACTTAGATCACTGTTTCTTTCCTGTATAATATATCTATGTAATTTAACATTTTTTTTTGTGACATTTTAAATTCCCAATAATAAAGAAAATGATAGTGTCATAGGTGAAATGTGCACCGAAGAAAAGTGCACTGAAGACAGGTTAAAAGAAGTATGGATCAAATATGTTTTATTCGTTGTAATTGTACATAATATATCCAGAGAATTTATTTAAATATTTCCAAACCCACATTAATTAAAGTGGCAATACCCCATAATCCACAAATACCAAACCCAACTAATCGAACTTGTTTAGTTGATAATCTTTCAAACAGTTTCAAACCATTAATTAAATTTAATAGTACGAGTGTTTGAAACAAAATAAACATACATGAGACAATAAATTGAAAATTCAAACCAGGAGGTTCTAGTGCATCACTTGAAGTATCTTGAAATTCAATATAACGTAAAAACCACCATTTTGTATCCCCTGAATATAACCTAAACATTGTAATTAATCCACTCAACCCAATCCCAACCATTGAATTTAACATGACACCACCAAGACATGATTGAAATGAAATGACGAAAAATTTTGTTGCCACAAGTTCAATATGTTCTTTATTTGGTACTTTCAAATATAATCTACACATTGCCATATTAGTCAATAAATCACTTAACGAATTCCCCCATGCAAAAATGGTTAAACCTAAGATAGCCTTTGAAATCCCTGTCAAAACTTGATATAATTCCATTAATTCAATTAATGTATTAGCAATGAGTGATATGAAAAGAATTGAATTTAATATTCCCATTGATAAGAAAATCATATTCAGGATTGTTTGAATCTTTTCTAATTGTCTTCTTTCTTTATTCTTAAGTTCAATTTCCTCAATGGATGTACTTACTTTTAACAATGAGAACTTGTTATGTAAAAATAATTCTCTGTGGAAATGAACCAAAACGGCAACAAGCCCTAAAATTATTGTCAAAGTGATCAGCCAAACAAAAATTGGAATATGATCCCATGAACTTAGACATGCAATTAAAGTCATTGTCATTAAAGGTGTAATTAAACCTTGAGCCCATAAAGTCACCGATTTAATTATGGGTAAAGAATAATGGGTTGTGTATTCGTCATATTCTAATAAATCTATTAAACGAGGACATGATAATTGTAAAATTAAAACAAATGGTGTTGTCAGTAGTGATAAGATTGCATCCATCTTAGATTTTTGTTTAAAATTTAATAAATGTGGTGTTAAAATCTGACATAATAATAATCTATATTTTTTATTTTTGGGAACATAATCATTCCACTTTGATTGTTCTTGTGACCTGTCACTTAAATGAGATAATTGAGCTTCTATTGAATTTGGATTATCATGATATGGAGTAAAACTAGTTGGGGCAGAACGTAACTCATCTCTTGGGTGATGATTCGCTGTATTACCAGTTTCTGGATGATCTGTGTAATATATTGGTTCTGAAACTGCTCTTTGTTGTCTTGTCGGCACTATTAAATGATTTTGTGTCTCTAATCTAACACTCATATTATCAATATTCATCATTTCATGTGCTGAGCTTTGTAAATTTGTCGACGAGGTAGATGAATTTTCTAACATATTTAATAAATTATTAAAATCCATAGCAGATATTAAACTTTGTTTGATTCCAGTTCTTAGCTCTGTATCATCATCTTCATCAAATTCAAAACTGGATTCATTTTGTTCCAAATCAGTGGAAATAGCTTGCTGTTGTTGTGGTGATAATATAGTCTCGTTCATGGGGGTATCCCCCATTACAATATCGATATCAGAGGCAGCATCTTGGTCTGAATGTGGTGTATTATTAGTATTATCACTAGCTACAGTCTTGATATGAACTCCATGGTGAGAAGGACGACGGGCAAATTTCAAATAAATGTAAAAGAAATAGATTGATAACATAACCAAACAATTCATAACCGTAATTCTATTCCGTAAAACAACATAAGTCATTAATAACATTGCTACTAATACTAATATCAAATCTCTTAAGATACCAAATTTTTGTCCCTTGGCTAGATGTAAATTAATTGAAGACATAATAATTATTATTGTCCCCTCGACAATACAAAGAATAATACCACATGCACCTAATACTTCACCAATGGACAATGAGATAACAGTTAAATTATTGGGACTTGCAGTAGTCCAACTAATAAAATTGGAGAAGAGGTCTGGGGAAGAATTACACCATGATAATAAAATTGCCATAATGACACCGGATGATGCATTTGATGATATCTTCATAATGTTTGATGAAGCAGACATAGTTAAATGTCTAGCGGTAGGTCTTTGTTTCAATTCCACAATGTTTGTGACATTGGGACATAAATAATCTGATGCACATATCCCTAATAGGACAAAAGAGAGGATGATATGGAATATACTGGAGAGCACAAATTTAATTGACCAGGAGGCATTTGTATATAATAGTTCAGGGTGGGTTATTTTCAACACCCACTGCATTGCTACCACTCCAAAATCATAAACCACGTTATTATCAGGACGTTGTAGGTTGGGATGGTGTGCTTATAACCAAATGCAATGAAGAGTACATAATTAAATTAAGTCATTTTTGACATTTCCTTTATATAATAATTTTTCACTTTTTAAGAAAATGCCAAGGCTTATTTATTACATTTAATAAGGCAAAGCCACCGTAAGTGACATTAAATAAAGATAGAGAGGGAGGGAATTGGATGAGACGTTATTCTACAGGTGTAAATATAATATATAAATATGGTGGATGGAAAGAGGAGACAAAAATCTATTGGTATTGTAATTTAGTTTCTGGATAAGATGGACCAACTTCTTGAATGGATAAAGCAGCTAACCATTGACCCATATCGACTGCAACGTCCATGGATTTACCTTCAACTAGACCAGCAATGAAACCAGCAGCAAAGGCATCACCAGCACCGTTAGTGTCTTCAATCTTGGATTTTTCTAATGGTTTCACTGGGTAGGTGTTGGTGCCAGCGTTGTTAACCACAATAGTTGGTTCTAAACCATGAGTGAAGATAACAGTCTTTGATGAATCTTCTTGGATTAAAGTCTTAGCAATGGCTTCTAGATCGGTGTTATCGCAAGTTAAACCAAATGCTTCAGCGTAAGCAGCAGCTTCAGTTTCATTAGCAATGATATGAGTAGCGTATGGTAACACTTTAATTAAAGCATCTTTAAAGAATTGTGGGATGAATGGAGCTGAGAAATTTAAGATAAATGGTTTACCAGTTTCCTTAGCATGTTTCCCTAATTTAATGATAGCCTCTGGGGAGACAGTTAAATGGAACCCACCAATGTAAAACAATTTAGCATTGGTAACGGCATCCCAATGTTTATCAATATGTTCTGGTTTGAAATGGTTAGCAGCACCTAAATCAGTGACTAAAGATCTGTCATGACCAGTAATTAAAGCAGCACATTTACCGGTACCGATTTCTGGGACGACTTGATATAAAGATTTGACACCAGCCTTTTCATTTTCATTTAATAATTTATCAGAGAATTTATCTTGACCCACACAACCGAAATAACCAACTTTACCTGGACCTAAGATGTAAGCGGCACCTCTAGCAGAGTTTTGACCAGCACCACCAGCAATATATTTCACATCTGGGAATGCAGCTAATTCATCAAAGATCTTCATTCTTGGATCACTGGTAGCATCTTCAATAAGAATGGCATCGTTTGATTTTAAATCGTATTTAGCCAAATAATCAGCAGTGACAGTGGCTTGTACGTCTAAAAGTGGGTTACAAAGGACAATCAATTCAGGAAGGGACATCTTGTAGTGCTATAAGTTGACAGTTGGTACTTGTTGTACTGCTTCAAAGCAAGATCTGTGTTGGAAATGCAGTGCTCATCGCTTAAGAACAAACAGAAAAGAAAGTCCTCGAGCAAAAAATTTTCAGGCAAAAATCGGCCCCACAGTGAAAAAAAAAACAGGCTCGAGCAGCGATTTCCACAGTGTGATCTGTGCAAGAAATACACCGTGTGTATGTGCGAAGGGAAGTTGCCTGTTGGTGTTGGGACATCAAGGTTTGAAAGGTATTGGTAGTTGCTGTTGTTATTACCAACTTGTTATTAGTGGACCTACTACCCCACATTACTTTCGCTCGCTGGATTTGATCGTCTGTCCAGGACTCAACAGAAACCAAAAAAAAGAATAAACTGTTCAAGCCAAAAGATCAACATCGGTTCTTCAGACGTTGCACTCACATAAATATATATATATATATACTTGAGTGACCAAAGTTTACAAAATATATTTTAAAATCATACCACAACATACAATCACCCACGACATGTCTGTAAATGCTACTGTATCCAGCTCTGCTGGATTAATACAGACTGTAGACCCATTATTAAAATATTCATGGTTCCCAACTGCCAAAAGTTATTATCTTTTACACTTACACGAAATTGTGTATGCTTTCATTTTCTATCAGATATTATCCTCCTACATCGCACCGATAGTGAATAAAATTATCTTTGGTGAACGTTACACTTCCATCAAAGACCAAAAATTAAAAATAGACTTCGATATCCATGTAGTATCCATGGTGCAAGCATTTGTGTCACTATACATTATAACGCCCGTGCTCACTTTACCAAATTTTAAATATAACATTGCCACATACCAAAATGATTATTGTTCCATGATAACTGCTCTTTCCGCAGGTTATTTTGTTTGGGATTTGATCGTATGTCTTAAATATATCCATATTTATGGATTCCAATTCCTTATCCATGCTATTGTAGCATTATATGGTTCTTTAGTACCATTAATGCCAGTATGTCAAGTTTGGGTCCCCAAATTTTTGGTCTATGAAGCAAGTACACCCTTCGTCAACATCAATTGGTTTATAATGCAATTAACTTCGCCACCAACATCATCTAATTTGAAACCTGCCCAAGTACCAATGTGGTTCAACGCATTAAATGGTCTATGTTTAATGTCCGTGTTCTTCTTTGTGAGAATCATTTGGGGGAATTTAGCACAATTCACATATTTTTATCAAATGTACAAATATCGCGATGATATGTCCATTTTGAAACAATATATTTGTTTAGTGTTAGCTTTGGTTACATTGGTATTAAATATCTTGAATCTGTTTTGGTTCTCTAAGATGGTTAAGATTGCCAAGAAATTGTCATCTAGTGGTGAGAAGAAAAATAAAACTGATTGATTGAACTTTTAGTTTATATATATTATGATACATAAATGACTTTTATAAATATTTTTACGATGATTATGCTTTGTATTTCTTGTCCTGTCATTGGAAGTTTGTTCATCCAGCAAATTAAGAATTTCAACAATAAAAAGAAAAACGTAATCAAGCAGGATTCACTTTGTAGGGAGACGAAAAGGAGAAGTCAAAAAGAAAGGATATAGACAGACTGAAGGCCCTTGTAGAGTAATGTTTAAGTTAACCAGGATATTGAAGCCAAGTGGAATAACCCCTATACTAAGAAACACGGTTGTATCGTCAACAAGAGGACCGATTTCAACTTTTCCCAGATTTCAATCTACAACAACTAACCATCCACAGGAACTAGACCCCCTCTCAGATGAAGAAATTGAACAGTGGTTGCAAACCATTAGAAAAGCTCGTCTTGACTTAAGGAAGAATGGTCCCAATAGGACTTTATCTTCTGAAGAAGTCATTGATATTAATGGTAAAGAGGAATTTACCCCTACAGAAGAACAAATAAAAGAATATGAAGCATTACAAGGTGTTCTACTACCCCAGAAAAAGGATCCTGTGTTAGAACACGTCACCAATATGATTATGCGTCATGGTAAGAAACAAGTGGCAGAAAAGATTATTTCTAGAGCATTACATTTAGTGTATTGTCAAACAAGAAAGGATCCAGTAGAATTATTGAAAAAGTCACTAGATGAAATGGCACCATTAATGTTGGTGAAGACGTTTAGCACTAAAGTGGCGAAAGCTGCTGTGATCCCTGTGCCATTAAATCAAAGACAAAGAAATAGAATTGCTTGGAAATGGATTGTAGAAGGTGCTAATAAACGTGTCTCAAACGATTTTGCTGTTAGATTAGGGGAGGAATTGGTGGCTGTTTCTAAAGGTGTAGGTTCGGGGTTTGAGAAGAGGGATCAAATACATAAGATGGCTATTGCTCATAGAGCTTATATCAAGTTGAAATAAACTACCTCCCCTTTCCATCTACAAGTCAAAATCCCTGTAAATAGCACACAAGATATGACTGACACGTTTATATCAACCCCCTCTCGATATTCTTCTCTATCAATATTTGATAAATGCCACATTAATTTATGTCTTCGATACAATCAAATTACCGCTTTAGGCAATCGGTAAACAAAGTTCCAGATGCGATTTTTTTGTTTTTTTCCTTTTTGGGCGATTTTTTTGCGATGAGCTGAAATGTTTTGCAAAAAATTTGACGTAAGGACCACAATTTTTGATACAAAGATAAGACATTGCCAGCGGTTGATAGTGGATTACTCTTCTGTTATAAAGCCATTGAGTTGTTGAATTAATCGAATTTTATTACGCTAGAACAGGCAAAGAGAATAAGTACAATTAGCAATGACTGAACTTAAGTTGAAAGTTCCAGTTACCAAGGATGAGTATGAATTTTATAAACGTTACTTCAAAGCATTGGATATGGATAGAACCAAAGTGGTCACTGCAGAGGCTGCTAAACCTTTCTTAGAACAATCAGGTTTTTCTGGTAGACAATTGGGTCAAATTTGGGCTCTTGTTGATTTGGATGGGAAAGGTTTTGTTATCTTTAGAGAATTTTGTGCTTTAGTGAGAATTATTTCTCATTTGTTAGTGACGCCTTCGTTACCTCTTACCTCCACATTATATGATACACCAGCTACACACATCTTTGAAGCAGTTGTTCCTGATAGAAAGAAAAGAACAAGAGTGAAATCTACTCCCCTTCCATTGCTTACAAAAAATGATATTTCAAGATTCTCTCAATTATTTGATAGAACCACTGGTGAGCAACAATTATTACCTGGAGATAAAGCAAGAGATATTTTCTTAAAGGCAAATTTACCTTCTGATGTGTTAGGTGATATCTGGTTCCTTTGTGACAGAGAACAAGATGGCTCTCTTGACAAATTTGAATTTATAGTAGCTATGCATTTAATTGGCTTACGTTTATCTCAAAATCCATTAATGGATCCTGTTCCAAAGAGAATCTCTAGAAAACTATGGGAATCTGCAGGTTTAACATTACCACGTACTTCTACATCTTCATCTCGTTCATCTGTTGTTTCCGGTACATCAAACACCTCTTCTCGTCCTTCTTCTACATCTTCATATTCTCTTACTAGAACTTCATCTCATAGAAGTATTTCTGCATCACGTCGTTCATCTCGTCAATTTTCACCAAATGGTATTCAAAGAACTGAATCTCCTGTGATAACAAGAACTTTAAGTGGTTCATCTAGTTCGTCGCCAAACTTAACCAATTCCAATTTAAGTTCTTTTACACCATTAAACAATTCAAACGATAACCCTTGGATTATTCACTCTGAACAATTTAAAAATTTCCAAAGTTCTTTCATCACTTTAGATAAAGAAGAGTCCAAACAATTAGGTCCACATATTTTAGTTCCATTCTTTATGAAATCTGGATTAACAAGAGAAACATTAGCTAATGTTTGGGATTTAGTTGATATGAATAAAATGGGTAGTTTAAACGAAATGGAATTTATTATAGCTATGTTTTTGATACAAAAGATTAAGACTACTAGAGTAGCAGTTCCATTTAAGATTCCACAAGATTTATTGGATTCAGTAAAGGCAATGTCTGGAAAGAAGACGGCAAGTGATTTACCAACATCTACAACTGGTCTTGGTATCGCCATACAATCTACTCCAAGTCGTGAAATTAAGATTAAATCAGAACCGGTTTCAGAGGAAATAGCCCAATCGATCGAGGAAAAGAAGGAGAAGATTGCTACATTAAACAGACAAATTGAAGAAGCTAATTCTCAATTAGCTAAAGTACAAATCACAGAATCTGAATATGAAAAGGAATTACGCGAATTAGAAGATATTGAAGAATCTCTTATCATCAAATTAAATGGCATTAACAATGCTATCCAACAAAGTAACAGTAAAGTGGAAAAGATGGAGCAGTCGATTGCTACTATTAAGAAGAATTCTGAACAATTAAAACAACAATTAACTGTAGCAGAAGGTAATTACCATGCTATGGATGCTAAAGTGACCAATTTGGATGAAGACATGAAGGAATGTTCTGAAAAAGAAGAACAATTGAAGTCTGAAATTAGTAATATGCAATCAATGACTGCTTCATTACAACCCAAATTATGTACTAAGCAAGAAGAGATTAAACAAAAATTGGAATTGTTGGCCAAATCTGATGAATCCTTGGAAGCTGAAAGAATTACAGTTCAAAATTTACAAGCAGAATTAAATGATTTAGATAATGCTTTTGAAGTTTTTAAACTAAACTTTGAAAAGATAAGTCGTCAAGAATCAGATGTTCCTGCTGAAGAAGTTAAAGAAAACTAATTGACTTTGGAAAAAAGACGTACCTTCTCCAGTATCATTATTGAAGAGACTGGAAAAAGATGTAATTAATCATACTATCTGATATGTATATATCTTAATAAATATTGTATACCCCCAACTAACTAATTAATAATAAATAATAAATAACAGAATCTAGTAAAACGATTTATCAATAAAAAGTGTCATTCTAACTATGCAATTATAGTTTTTTTTTGAAAGAAGTGACCTTCAATTATGAGAGCTAAACCTTGTCAATGTCAACCTGTGAAGCAGTTCTTCATCATGCCAACCTATTTCAAATTAGTTGTTTAGAAATGTAGTGTTGCTTATAACAAGACTCGGTAACAGTATAGGTTCCACAGTTTCTTTCTATTTCTCAATAATCACTCCTGATATTCACTTTGTTGCACCAACATATCATGCAAACTTGCCTGTAACTCTTTATCTGGTGCCTCCAATATTTTATCACCAAAAAATTGGGTGTATGTGTTATTTATTTCTTGGAAATCTTCCACTATCCCCGTTTCCAATTCCATGATCTCATCAAGTATGGTCTTATTCATATTCTTAATTTTATTCAATCTTTCATCTAACTTATCAAGAGCAGCTTGTCTTTCAGTGTAAAGACTACAATCTAGGAGTTCATCTGGTGTCAACTCACTTATCGGCGCATCCATCAAACCAGTGTCCTCTTCTCCCTGTGGTTGATCCAATTTATTCTTTAATCTAATATTTGCTTCTGCTATAAGTTCATCTAACTCATCTAATTTTTCTTTGACATTACGATCAACCAACAAATCGTCAAATTCTTTATGGCTCAACCCGGTCCAAAATTCTGTAACCTGTTTCTGACAATTGACAAGATGAGTAGTACCATCTTTTGTCTTAGAATACGTTGGGAACGAACTACTAAATTTGTTCCAATCTTGGAATTTCACTAGTGATTGCTTCAACGCTCTGTCAAACACCTGATTCAATCTTATATACCTAATCTTCTCCACATCTGAAGTTTCTTGAACCATCTTACTTAATTTTGTATATCCTTTGAGATGGCCTTCTTTCTATGTATTTATAGTGCAACTTTCCAGCTTAAAGGTTTGTTTACATTTTAAAGAATCTTAAATTTCACATTCAAAAATATTGAAAAATTCTCGAGGGCTCATCGAAAAAATGCAATGAACTTTAAAGCTTTGGAATACTTGAACAAGTAGAGTTTAAGAGGATTACAGGCTTCAATAGATTATCTTTAAGAATAAGGAAGTGGTGTTGAGACAAGAGATGACCAGTTTATTGAATCCACAGAGACTTTTGCAACTATATCAGTTCCATCCCAAGTTGAAAAATGTTTGGTATTTAGTCGCAGCTGCTACACTGAGTGTAGCAAATCAGCCACAAGAGATCCCTAAAGTGTATCACTATGCAATGCAACTAAGTGCCAGAAATGCTGATAAGTACCACGTCACTTTAGCACATAGAACCATTGAATTATTAAGTCATATTGATCCCGAACAAAGGCGACAAGCAATAGAAAGAGAATATCAATTTCCATCAGTGAAACAAACAATGATCACTGAAAAATTTAGAGAAGCATTATTAAAGAGTGGTCCCTTGGCTGGTTTACCAAGGGCCATTAATTCCTTGCATACCTTAAAAGAATTTACTCCATCAAAATTATTACCTAACTCTACTGAGATTGATGCTTGGGAAGCAGCTATGGGTGATGATATACCGTGTCCTGACTCTATAAGAAGACCTGTGGAATGTAAAGAGGATCAATTAGAAATTGTACACAGGGGACTTCGACAATGGAATACCATATATAATAAGGTTTCAAATAGAGTGGTTAATAATCTTCATTCTTCTTATCCCGATTTATGGTATTTCACATTAATTCATTGTTATGGACCGTTATTTTCATTTGATAAGATTCTTTCTGTTCCTGAGACAAGTATGGTGGTAATTGCATCATTAGTACCACAAGATGTAAATCCACAATTGAAGGGACATTTAAGAGGTGCATTAAATGTTGGTTGTGATTTTGAAACCATTGAAGCTGTACGAACATTATCTATCTTAGTATCTGAATGGTGTGGTGTTAGATGGGTTGATGGTGTTGTGAAATTGAAACCAAAGAAAAAATTGACTAATACAAGATATTGAATTGTGTATAATCATTTAAGGAATATTATCAAATTTTCTTCTATTTTATATATCTATATATTCAGACATTATGCATTAAATATATTATCATTATCATTGATTGTTAAATATTTATTTTTTACCGAATATATTAAAAGACGAGAGCAAGTCCTTTGTTTGGTCTATGATATTATGATTGGTATTGACGTCGATGTTATCCTGAGCGACCACTGAATCTGTGGTAGATTCTTTATGCCAACTTTTAAAAGTGTCATCAGGTACAACATTCATTTCATTATCCTTTCTACCATAAAGTTGCCACCACCATTTAACATTTTTCAAATCAGGTTGAATCCAATCATCTAAATCATTATCTGTGGTGTTATTCACAACAGGGCAATAATCAATATTGAGAAATTCATCTCGTCGAGCTCTAAAATAATCCCATACACTTCTAGTTCTATGTGGTGCATCACATTCAATCAGATCACGTTCACAATCAAATAAAAATGAACCATATTGACACGAATATAAATGATACACCAACCGTTGTAAAAATCTTTCATTAAATTCGAATTTATTTGGATTTTGATTCAGTAATTGATAAACACAATCTAAGAATTGTTGGAAAATTGGAGATGTAAATTTTAAATTTCTTTTATTTGATATTGTTTGAACACGTTTATTCCAATGATCAGAAACTTTCCCCAAGATTCCCGATTCCAATAATGAACGATTTGAAATTGGTAAATTATTTTCTGGATCCTTATCAATATCTTCAAAAGTATCCCAATCTTCATTCTTTTCAACGTCTTGATAATTACTTGCATTGATAGTAGTGTTAGTACCGAATAATAAATCTTTAGTAAACTTTTTCACTGTATTATCATGAAATATTTCAGTAGAACTTAAATGACCCGATCTTTCCATAAATTTATGTCCAAACGAAATCCAATCCTTTTCAATAAGAACCATAAACCCTTCAAAAGTTCTAAAATATGGATCTAAACATAATTGTAATAAAGAACAAATTTGTGATGTTCTATCCCAACCATCTGAACAATGAATTAATAAATTTGCCTTATTGAAAACAATTTCCTTTGTTAATGAATCAATACTTGACAGGATCGATTTAATTGATTTCATCCAATGTTGTGCCTTTTTATGTATCATTGATGGATATAAATGATTATTTACATCTGTATCCATTAAAAACGATTCTGTAAAAATTGACATTGTATCAGACATGACGTGAATGTTATCTATCCCCAAGAAGATTCTTTTACAAGTATGATCAAAATTATAATTATCCATATTTTCAGTTCCACCACCCAAGGCAGTTTGTGCAATGGAATTTGCCTTTGGTCTAGCGTCCACTATTATATTATTTTTATGTTGGGGTGACTCCATATTATAATCCGTAGAACACTGAAATATTGCACTTAATAACTTTTCATCTTGTAGAGACCTTTGTTTTGTTATACCTAATAACGGTTGAGAAGATCTTGAAATTGAAGTATGTGTGGATTTATAATAATAACATAGTGTAGGGATTCTCATCTTTGATCTATATTTAGCTGCATGAGTCAATAGGATATCAGATATGGTCTTGGGTACAATTAATTCATGAGGGTAGGTGGTACAAAATTTATACTCGCTGTTTATTGTAGATATTCTCCAAGGACAAGAATCATGCCCCCATTGAATACCTTGCCTAGTAAATTCTTTATGTAAATTATAAATTTCCCAACTATTAAATTTAGATTCTTGTTCATTAGGTTGATAAATGAAAGCATATAATTTAGTCACATTAGGTAAAACAGTCAATCTAATTAATGAATCATAAACATCTTGTGCATTTGAATCATTAATAAAATCTAACGAAAATATGGTATAATCTTTACCAATAACTTTAATATTTGCCATTGACCAAATATCAACATTTTCATACCAATTTAAAGTTTCAATGAGTGCTAAATTTTGAGATTTCTTACTTGACTTTTGATGTTTCTTGTGTAAATTTTGTCTAGAGACATTATTTTGTTGAAGGGTATCAATTTTGGATATTAATGCACTACCATTATTCTTATAAACAGCACTAATCATAGGGTATGGAAACCAAAATTCCTTCCCCGGTAATAAAATTGAGGTAAATATTAAATGATGAGTAGTTAAATGAAGAGTTCCCTTTAACGGTTGTCCCTTCTTATGTAAGATTACATTATCTACTTTAGCAATCTTAATATACTCCATCATGCATGGGGGGGCACTTCTGCTGTGCCATAAATTTCTTCAAACCATTTAAGATCAATTGCAAATACCTTTAAAAATATTTCATAACTATATACAAAATAAAAAAGAACACTATTAAAAAGCCATAACGAAAGAATATATATAAATGTGTGTGTATATGAATAAGAATAAATGATTAATCCACTATTGAAATTGTTTGTAATTCTAAAATAAATTTCCCCTCTTTATAAATTTGATCTACATCTTGTGCTTTAACATATTTCCACCCCACGACATTTGAACATAATTGACACATAATATCGCACACTATATAATACCCAGTCATCATTGCCCTTGTTTCATATTCTCCCTCCACTACATTGATAACTTGGGACATTAAATATGCGGTCCCTGTGACACCTCTATAATCCTTTGATAAGATATTTAAAGATGTTGATAGATGGGTTCTACAATTTTTACAACCAAAAGTGTATGTATGTATGCGATCATAAATTATATTAAAAGATGGAGACAAAAGAGTCTCTATATTGGAAGAATCATATCTTGTGATTAAATCATGTGGGTGATTATGATTTAATTTATTAATGTATTCGAAATGATTCAGTTTGTTAAAACTTTCTTTTTGGGAAGGTGGATTCGACTCTATATAATAAGAAGTCCGAATCCCCATTCCTATTTTAACCAGCTGTGTATACTGTAAGTGAGGGTGGGAACAAGGGAAGACGGTGAAAGAGCAAGAACAGCTCACCACTTCACGTTATGTATATATATAGAGAGAGAGAGAGAATACAGAATATCCAAGCCACAGTGACATTAATTTGTCCGTATAGACATCCACACCATGCATTAAAGAATGTATGATAATAATAATAATAACATATTAAATAAGAAAGGGATAGGGTGATTGCAATAATGCAATAAATCCATCATTTAACGTGATGAGCCATTTTCGGCCGCGGGTTGCCCAAAGGGGAAACGCCGTCGCGGGTGACGCTTCGCACCCTGCCGCCTCGCCAACGACTGCACTTAACGGTGCCGTCTCTTGCAGTTGCACTTAACGGCCAGGTTACAGACATCTCTTGCACTTGCACTTAACGGTTATCTTTAAATCAACACTTGCAACACTGCAAGTCCAATTTTAAAGCTACTCGGCAATACTCGGCCACTTTTTAAAGATCAACCTGTTTATGCAGTGGTGACAGTGGTAGCTACCCAGTAACTTGTTGTTAACAGTGTGTAGCTGCAGTGGTAACTCTTGCGTTAGTATGGGGGGCACGGATGTACCAGGCTGTCTTATCACACTGTAACTGGTTTTTCTCTTACTCTGTTTTTCTATTGTGTATGGGCCCATTTGCAGGGCATCGAGGAAACCATCATTCAAATTTTTTTTTCACAAAATTTCAATATAAACTGGAAAATTTTACCAAACTTGACTCATACTTTCTATTCACAATCATCTCTCTCTTGACAACTTGTTATATAATGTTGATGTCACTGCTATTCTCTTCTTCTCTTTCTTTCCTTCTCTTGTCTCTTTTTGTTAGTCATCCCATTCCCATTTCTTATATATATATAGATATAGAGACATCAGTTTGCAATTGAGTGAGTGGGTGTGTAATAAACTGTTCTTTCTTTTTCCTACCCACATAACACAACATAACAATGTCTATTTATAAATCTACAACACCAACTATTTCCACTTTCAACAATCCAGACACATATTCTCCAGAATTGATCGATGAAATCAAAACTGTCCTTATCATTGGGTCTGGTGGGCTTTCCATCGGTCAAGCCGGTGAATTCGATTACTCGGGTTCTCAAGCAATTAAAGCTTTAAAAGAGGCAAACAAGAAGACTATCTTAATTAATCCAAATATCGCCACTAATCAAACTTCACATTCTTTAGCTGATAAGATTTATTTCTTACCCGTTACACCAGAATATATTACATATATCATCGAACGTGAAAGACCAGATGGGATCCTATTAACTTTTGGTGGTCAAACCGGGTTAAATTGTGGTGTTAAATTGGATCAAGATGGTATATTGGCTAAATATAACGTTAAAGTGTTAGGTACTCCAATTAAGACTTTAATCACCTCCGAGGATAGAGATTTATTCGCTCATGCCTTAAAGGAAATTAATATCCCCATTGCTGAATCTATTGCTTGTGAAACTTTAGATGAAGCTCTTGTCGCCGCAGAGACTGTGAAATACCCAGTTATTGTTAGATCTGCTTATGCTCTTGGTGGGTTAGGTTCTGGGTTTGCTAATAATGCAGAAGAAATGAAACAATTAGCTTCACAATCTTTATCTTTAGCTCCACAAATTCTTGTGGAAAAATCTTTAAAAGGTTGGAAAGAAGTTGAATATGAAGTCGTTAGAGATAGAGTCGGTAATTGTATTACTGTATGTAATATGGAAAATTTTGATCCATTGGGTGTTCATACTGGTGATTCCATTGTCTTTGCTCCATCTCAAACTTTATCTGATGAAGAATATCATATGTTAAGATCTGCTGCTATTAAGATTATTAGACATTTAGGTGTCATTGGTGAATGTAACGTTCAATACGCATTACAACCAGATGGATTAGATTATAGAGTCATTGAAGTTAATGCCCGTTTATCTCGTTCTTCCGCATTAGCTTCCAAAGCTACTGGTTATCCATTAGCTTATACTGCAGCTAAGATTGCTTTAGGTTATACATTACCTGAATTACCAAATCCAATTACTAAGACTACTGTGGCTAATTTTGAACCTTCATTAGATTATATTGTCGCTAAAATACCTAAATGGGATTTATCCAAGTTCCAATATGTGGATAGATCAATTGGGTCCTCCATGAAATCCGTTGGTGAAGTTATGGCCATTGGTAGAAATTATGAAGAAGCATTCCAAAAGGCCTTAAGACAAGTGGACCCAACTGTATTAGGTTTCCAAGGTTCTGATGAATTCGGTGATAATTTAGATAAAGTATTAGCTGAACCTACTGATAGAAGAGTCTTTGCCATTGGTCAAGCATTATTACATGAAGGTTATTCTGTAGATAAAGTTCATGATTTAAGTAAAGTGGATAAATGGTTCCTTTTCAAATGTATGAATATTGTCAGAATGTACAAAGAATTACAAGAATTTAATGAACTAGATCAATTAGACAAAGATTTATTAACTAGAGCCAAGAAATTAGGGTTCTCTGATAAACAAATTGCTTATTGTATTGATCCAAATTATAAATATTCTGAATTAGATGTTAGAAAATTGAGAAAATCTTTTGGTATTGTTCCATTTGTCAAGAGAATTGATACTTTAGCTGCTGAATTCCCTGCATCAACCAATTATTTATATACCACTTATAACGCAGTTAAGAGTGATGTTGAATTTAATGAAAATGGTATGTTAGTTCTTGGGTCCGGTGTTTATCGTATTGGTTCATCTGTAGAATTCGATTGGTGTGCTGTTAATACTGCTAAGGCCTTAAGAGATGCAGGTAAGAAAACAATTATGATTAATTATAACCCAGAAACTGTCTCTACTGATTTTGATGAAGTGGATAGATTATATTTTGAAGAATTATCATATGAAAGAGTCATGGATATTTATGAATTAGAAAATAGTGAAGGTTGTGTCATTTCTGTGGGTGGTCAATTACCACAGAATATTGCTTTAACTTTGTTTGAAAATGGTTGTAATATCTTAGGTACTAGTCCAGTTGATATAGATAGAGCCGAGGATAGACATAAATTCTCTACTATCTTAGATTCTATTCATATCGGGCAACCAGAATGGTCTGAATTAAGTTCTGTGGAAGAAGCTAAAATTTTCGCTAATCGTGTTGGTTATCCAGTGTTAATTAGACCATCTTACGTTCTTTCTGGTGCTGCTATGAGTGTCGTTACCGATGAATCTGATTTAGAAGCCAAATTAACTTTAGCCTCTGATGTGTCACAAGATCATCCAGTGGTGATGTCTAAATTTATCCAAGGTGCTCAAGAAATTGATGTTGATGCTGTAGCATATAAAGGTCAAGTCTTAGTTCATGCTATCTCTGAACATATTGAAAATGCTGGTGTCCATTCAGGTGATGCTTCATTAGTATTACCACCACAACATTTATCTGACAAAGTTAAATTAGAATTGAAGAGTATTGCCGATAAAGTTGCCAGTGCATGGAATATTACTGGTCCATTTAACATGCAAATAATTAAAGATGGTGACAAACCATTAAAGGTCATTGAATGTAATATTAGAGCTTCAAGATCATTCCCATTTGTCTCAAAAGTACTTGGTGTTAATTTCATTGATATTGCAGTAAAGGCATTCCTTGGTGGTGATCATGTTCCAAAACCAATTGATTTAATGATGGATAAGAAATATGACTATGTGGCTACTAAAGTACCACAATTTTCATTTACCAGATTAGCTGGTGCTGATCCATACCTTGGTGTTGAAATGGCCTCTACTGGTGAAGTTGCCTCCTTTGGTAAGAATGAAGTGGAAAGTTATTGGACTGCTATTCAAAGTACAATGAATTTCCATGTACCATTACCACCATGTGGTATATTATTTGGTGGTGATTTAAGTAGAGAAGATTTAGGTTCAGTGGCAAAATTCATTGCACCATTAAATTATCATTTATATGTTACAACAGAAGAAGCCAAAGAATATTTACAATCACATGTTGGAAATGAATATGAAATTAAGATAATTGAATTTCCTAAGGATGATAAGAGAAAGTTACGTGAATTGTTCCAAAAATATGATATTAAGACAGTATTCAATTTAGCATCTAAGAGAGCCGAGGATACAAATAATTTAGATTATCAAATGAGAAGAAATGCTATTGATTTTGCTATTCCATTATTTAATGAACCAAAGACATCATTATTATTTGCTAAAGCCTTGAGTGCCCATATTGAAGAAAAATTAAATGGATTAAAATCGGAAAAAGTTATCATTCCAAATGAAGTTCATACATGGGAAGAATATGTTGGTCATAGAGCAGATTAGATGGAATGTATTTTATAAATGTAATATCATCCATGAGAGGGGAAAAATATTCCCGCCTATTTAAAGTAATTAATTAACTGTATAATAAAAAAAAAAATAAATAATCATAATAATAGCATTAAAAATAAGAAATCATAAGTTAGGTAAGGTAAGTAAGGGGATAAGAAGAAGATAAGGGGCAAGGGAGTGTTGTAGAAGTGGAAATAATTATCTATAGGATATACTGAGAGATCAGAAATTAAATCGTCATTGTGCATTATTGCGTAATAGTACTGTTTAGAAGGTTCTATCTACAGTTAATGGAGTTGCTAACATTAATAACCCGTAAATTAATTAGATACAGTAAATATAATCCGGTTTATTGGATAGAAATAGTTCTACAAAGAAATGCTATGGTAGAATTTTTGTCATTGGGAATACATTCAAGATTCCCCTTCTGAGACATTCGGATGGTAGTAATGTATAAATTAAAGCCATAGAGATCTTCTCTGCTCATTTTAGATTAAACAAACTTTTAAATTCCATATAAAATACACAATATGAATGCACAGACAATATGACCAGGAGTGGTAACCGCCTGCACTTACTCCGATTACTTCATCGACGAATTTATAACGGGAGGCACGTTTCGAAGATTGATATATCATTATATTAAATATAATATAATATATTTGCGACTATTTGGATAATAAGCTCTTGCTATTTACGCGTTTCCCGCGGGCTTCTTCCCCCTTTGTGTTAAGGGAGCCAGGATTGCCTAAAGAAGCAAAAAGCATTGCTAACGTAATAAATTAAGGATGCCTTTGCAGAGGTTCTAGAATCCCCTTCAAGGCGGGAAATGGGCCGATTTCCCAGGGCTAGGGGTACCGTGGCGTCCGCAACCCACGGCGTTTCTACAGAGTTCCCCGTTTCCTTCCGGAGTATTCCGTCCGCCCCCTGCAATTTAGCTGCACCCCTTGTGGACTTTTTGTTCCTATTTCCTGCCCCGGAGCCGCCATTTCAACCAAAGGAAGGAACTTCCGGGGGAGGATAATACTCCGGGGACTTTTCCATATAACGGAAAACAATCCATATAGTGTAGATCAAGTAAACATGCATTTGCCTGCAATATTACCATTTTGAAAGATGATCCCAGTATTGTTCTTCTATTGATCTCAATTATGTAATGTTGAATAGAAGGCACTGTGGTATTTTTAATCCCGGAGAGATCTAAGAAAAGGAGTGGGCCAGCCGCAATTTATAAGGTGGTTTTTTACCCCTTTTGAGAAAAAATACAAAAGTGGAACCATTTTTATTTAATGAATTTTTATTTTGCAGTGGTTGATGGGAATATATTACCCCATTGGGAATTCTTTTTTGGGTTTAATCTCCTCTTGAGCCATTACAGGATGAATAATACATTTCCTCCCTCCCCCGCTTCTTTTCCACATACCGATTTATTTCAGCTTCGAAATGTTAATATACATTGATTATCTTATATCTTTTTCAGCCATCTTCTCTACATACATATTTTTAAAATTAGCTTTGTAATACAATATCTTGTAACGGGGGCCATTATGTACTTGTGTATTTGTCTTAATTTGTTACCACGCATTAGGATAATAAAATCCATGATGACGATAAACTTGTCTATTATGTTTGAGAATAAAAGAATTTATTTAATAATGCACAGTTACCCTTTTAATAACGTATGTGTGCATTTGTGCTTCCTTACATACTCATTTTTTTAGTAAAAAATTCCCTTTCATTTCTTACGGTTAATATTTGTTCTATTTAGTCGGTGATTTCTCGGGCAAGTGTTATCCAGAATTGAAATATTTTTGCATAAGAGAGAAGGTGAAAAAATAGAATTCCCTTTTTAACTTTATATTTCAAACGATTACGTAGTTTTAAAGTTTAAACGTTTACTATTATTTGTTAAAAGAGTGTTTATCTTTAATTATTATTATTATTATTATTATTATTATTATGTTTCTTTATTTGTATTAATCTCGTTAATCTGCTCTGCATATTTTTTTTTTTTTATTTTTTAATTAGTACTGAGACAGAAGGCAATGTCAAGGATTAAAACTTGATTAGTTATACTCCAAATATACATATATATATGAGTGCAGTGGATCATCTATCTTGGTATGATTGTTGGGAGTAGCTGTTTTGAAGCTGCTTTCTTTCTGTTAATTTCTACTTCACTCACAAGAACAAACATAAAATAATAAGTTTATTCACTCTATACAAGAAATCATTTTGAATGAATTCTCTCTAACAACACCAACATCATATAACACACAAATATTTTTACCCTCGAACAACCCTTTTTTTTAACCAAATTTTCTGTCAATAGAAATAATAATAATATAATTAATATTCCATATAATAATAATGTCTGCATATCCATTTCAATTATTACAAGATAATTATAAGCTAGCTGGTTTAGCAAAAGTTAAATTAAATCATTGTATATCGCCAACAAATTTTCATCAAAAACGTACAGAATATAATTTAAGAGAAGTTGTTGGTCATGCAAATTTATTAGATGATGTATTAAGTAATATTGATAAGATTAAATTTAATTATTTAAAAGAACAAGAATTTAAATTACATCAAAGATCAAATTCATTTGGTAAAAATTCCACATATAATAATGATTTGATTCAAAGAAATTATATTTACAATCATTCATGTGTTAATAATACTAATGTCAACGGTAATATGATTAATGATGGTAGTAATGTTTTCCCATATTATGATTCATATCAAGATGATGAAGAAGATATGGATAATGACACATTTTACATTGAAGATCATCTTGAAAATGATATTAGTGAATTACCTCGTTGTGCTTCTCAGATCATTAGCGGTGACACATTAGAAGATGATAAGGATAATGATGATGACGATGATGATATATTTACACTCTCTGGTAGAAGTACACCAATCCCCATAGTTAACAACAAAGCTAATGGTAATGATTATTATGGTGGATACACTACTGAAGACCCCACTTCTCTAAGTAGTAAGAATTATACTTCCACTCCACCACAAGACATATCCACAATGTACTATCGCAATCATATATGACTCTCACTTCTTCTACCTTACTCACACACATATATAGTATATTTGTACACAAGTATATTGTATGTAATTGCATTTGCATAACCATAATACCATATTTAATTGCATTAAAACTTATCGGTAATATCTAATGGCTACATAATATCCACATCTGTGATCAACACAGCTGACTAATAGTTTATCGACGGTGAATCCAGCCATGTAATTGCATTCCATAGCCATTTACACATTTGAATATTGCCTATTCAGTCAGCCCTAACTCATCACTCTTTTCCATCCACTATGAAAATAAATTCCCGACAAACCCCTATTTGCGATTTGCAACCAACCCTAAGCAAATACGCAATACAAGAACCCACCGAAACTTTTCACCCTCCCCTGGCCCGTCGGAGATAACAATCCCAGCCCTCCCTGAAATCCGAACAGCCTTTCCAAAAGCAATGCGTTGTAAAATTGAACAAATTCACCCCTCGTTAAACATTATTAATTATTATGACTTATATATAAATAGTTGACACTTTTTACGTGGAAGGTTCTTGGTTTGTTTAAATTAGTCCTTACCTTTCAACCAACACAACAAGGACAAATATTCACATATTGATATTATCCTTAAAACAAACAAAAAATTTATAAAAGTCTAATAAAAATGGTTAAAGCTGTCGCTATCTTACACGGTTCAAAAGTCTCTGGTGTAGTTCATTTTGAACAAAATGCAGAAAATGAACCAACCACAATCTCATATGAAATTTCTGGTAATGACCCAAATGCCAAGAGAGGGTTCCATGTCCATGAATGGGGTGATTTAACTAATGGTTGTGTCACTGCTGGTCCACATTATAATCCATTTAAGAAGACTCATGGTGGTCCATCTGCTGAAATTAGACATGTTGGTGATATGGGTAATATTGAAACTGATGCCAATGGTGTTGCTAAGGGTTCTTTAACTGATAATTTAATTAAATTAATTGGTCCAACTTCTGTTGTTGGTAGAGCTGTTGTGGTTCATGGTGGTCAAGATGATTTAGGTAAAGGTGGTGATGAAGAATCTTTAAAGACTGGTAATGCCGGTGCTAGAGCTGCTTGTGGTGTCATTGGTTTAGCTCAAGGTTAACTACCAACCACAAGGAGATTACTATTATCCCATTTATAACTTTTCTACAAGTATATAAACACTTATATATATTGTTTCAATGTTGATGACGATTTGTGATGATGTTACTGTCCTTTTCAAGCTTCTTCTTCTTTTGAATAAGGAAAGGAATAATGAAAAAAAAAACCAAAAAGTGACAAATATGTACTGAAAATACACTGTAAAACAGAGAAGACCGGTAAGTCTAAACCTATCAAACAAGATGTCCAGTGATCAATTGATATTGCCACCAATTTATCAATTCCCACCATTATTTACAAGACAACCAAATAAATCAATTAAAAATAAACAAATTGAAACATGGATAAATATAATATTAACCAATTGTGAACAGAATAAGATATGGTCAATGACAAAACAAGGTGATATGAAATTAATAAATAAAGATACCCAACAATTACAAGCAATAAATATTTTCCATAATGAAAAAATTGATAGATTATGTTCACCTATTTTGATAAATGAAATTTGGCAAACTATGTTGGGACAAAACCAATTATTAAATAAAGAGTTGAAAAAACCTTTAATTTTAGATAATGATGATTCACAAAATGATCAAGAATTTTATATATTATGGAAATCATTAGATCTTTGGGCTAATGAAATTTTAGATTGGTTTGAAAGAACTGGTCAATTAAATAAAGTGGTCACCTTTTATGAAATTGTCTCAGGTGAAGATAACCAAAATGAATCCTTCTATTCAATGCCTGAACCACTACTTTATTCAATATTGAAAATATTGGTTAAAAGAGGTAGAGCTACAATGTTAAAAGAGGGTTCCACATACGTAGCAATTAAAGTTATATAACGATTGGTTTATAAATAACTGAATAGATGATAATGAATAATATTTACAGATTGAGTCTTTATGAATATATACTTTTTGTATATGTCTTCCTTCACATCAACTATATAACCGTTTGTTAACAACATTCCAATTTAGATTGTTTAAGACAGCACGCATATATTCCTTTCTATTTGCCACGCCATAATCTACAAAATATGCAAAATCCCACAAATTAACCATAATAACAGGAAGAGTCCAATCTTTAATCTTTTCATCTTTATTACCAACTAATTCTTTTACCTTTTGTAAATAACTAAACTCATCAATATTCATAACATTATTAAGATCAAATAATTGATTTCTTGGGAAATAATACGGTGTACCATTATTTTGTAAATATAGGATTTGTAATTGCTTTTGTGCATTTTCAATAAGACAAAACCAACCTTGTCCCAAAAATTTATTATCTATATCATTAATTATATCTTCTTTTAATTCATCCCATTGTTTACCAAATGATTTCTCAATTCTATTTAAAAACAATTCACTAGGTTTATTGTGAATGACTTGCTCCTTAATAGAACTAATGGGTTGATTAACTGGTAATATATTCTCAATAAATAAATGATTATTATGTGTAGCCGAAGCTAAATTGAAAATATGACTTTGAAATGATTTCTTTGCAGTATTCAGCACAATATGGAATGGATAATATGATTCTAATGATGTTCCTGCAGTGGCAAGGGTTAATTTATCACATAAATATGTCTGATAATCTGTCCAAACTGTGTTGAACCCTTGAGAACTTAAAATGGGAGGTATACCTTTCTTTACTAGACTATCAATATTGGGTAATTTAGGGACTGTATGAATAGTCCGTCTACTAATAACGCTTCTTAACATAGTAATTCCCGTGGTTTAACAGTGGTAATCTTCTTGATTCGCCCTTCGAGTATTGTCTATTTCTTCGAGATGATATATGTTTTTAAATCTTTAATTTTAACTATTTAATACTTTTGAAGATAAAAAGATTGAACTTATTCTAGGAACAGAAGATAAAAGGTTCTCAAAGAAAGAGATCTAGGTTCAGTACAAGGTTGGTTCAGTTATCGTTGGTGTTGTGGATGGCTCTAACCATCTACCTATGATTCAAGAAAAAGAAAAGTGGTCATAATAAGATTAAAGAAAAAGAAACTTAGTTATAATAGAAAAAGAAAAGAAGATTGAGAAAAAGAAATATGAATCAATACTTACTGTCCTGTAAATAAATAATATATAAAGGCACTAGATTTAGCTGTTAAATCTATTGCTGTGTACATTACATACTTGATTATAGATTAAATAGATACACAATAAATAAAGAACAAGATGTCTCATACTGTGTCATTTGACTCTGCAATGATGAATGCTGAGTATATTAGATCTGTGCAACTACAGTTGGGTTAGCAAGGGAATTGGCGCAAAAAAAAATATGAGAGCTATGGGATTCGAACCCACGCATCCGAAGATACCAGAATATTTAAGTTCAAAACCTAAATCTGGCGCCTTAAACCACTCGGCCAAACTCCCGTTTTTCAAATTTGGAAATTTCATGGTTCTTCAAATTTTAACAATTTGGTCATGAGATATTTTCAATTTGGAAACCTTTTACCTTGGTGTGTTTACTAAAGGGGTTCAAGTTAACAAAATCAGATACAGCAATCTTTGTGAAAGATAATGGATGCTTACTTAAAATTTTATATTGAAAATAAGCATCAGTTGGACGAAGTTTCAAATATTTGACAAATAACTTAGCTGAAATGTGACAAATTAAAATGTTTTTTTCACCTTTGAACTAAACTAACACGCTTGAATTTTTGAAATTTATATCAGCTGATAAGTCGACGTAGTAATACAACAAAATATTTGTGCAATTAGAGAAAAATACATCTTTAATAGACATTTATGATACACTTACTGTTAATATTGTACATATACCAACTTTTTAAGTGTGGCACACTATATTCCACAGTTCGCCTTACCCACCAAAGTACATAAATCGGTGGAATTGTTGCCATAGCCCTCAGTTTTTAAAAATTAAATGCAAAAATATGCTTATTGAGGCTCCGTCACAGCATAAATTCCAACATCTGATCTAACAACTAAATCACTATTAGATGAATTAATTTATTTAAATGTTGAAAGAGGCAGTATTACATGCGTTTTCATCTTATACACTTAGATGTTTAATGATCCATCCACCTATTAATTTTAACTTATTTAAAAAAAGAAAAAAGTAAATGCAAAATGGAAGAAGAAAGGTCCAATCCAACACCAACTTCATCTCGATATTGAAAACGAAGAAAATAATGACAAGTGTATTGACTAAATTTAGATCAATTAAAAACATTTTAAGTCATCCCATAGTGATCTTAGAAAGACAAATAGAATATGGTAATTTAATCTTTGGATTTGAACAGCGAAATCGGTACATTTTACAAGATCCCCAAGGTAATCCATTAGGTTACTTGTTGGAAAGAGAAAGATCTTTGTCACAAGTGATACTTCGACAAATGACAAAATTACATAGACCATTTATAGTAGATTTTTTTGATACTGATAATAATTTTTTATTCAAATTACAACGTAATTTTTCTTTTATAAATTCAAGAGTTAATGTTTGGAATGAAATTGGTAATGATTCAATGTTACCACGAAATTATTTAGTGGGTACGAGTGTACAAAAGTGGCATCTTTGGAGACGTAAATATGATTTATTTGCCCAGGAGGGATTAGCAAATAAAGATAATGAAACCACTCCTCGAGAATTGAAACAGTTTGGATATATAGATTCCCCATTCTTATCATATGATTTCCCCGTGATGGATTCAGACGGTAAAATTATTGGTAGTGTTGATCGTAATTGGGTTGGATTAGGTAGAGAAATGTTTACAGATACAGGTGTTTATGTGATAAGATTTGATTCACATAGATCATTTAAGGGAGTTTATGATCGATCCATATTAAGTAATGAAATTTTAAATTTGAATCAAAGGGCAATATTATTAAGTAATGCCATATCGATTGATTTTGATTATTTTTCAAGACATTCAAGAGATATGAGTAATGGTGGGTTCATCTCCTTTGGGAATTATGAATAGTTGCATGTGGAATTTTCTTATTTTGATAGAAAGGGTATATTCGTTATAGACATAAGCATATATATATGTATAAGGAGAGAATCAATCCCAAGATCTGGAAAGACCTAATAAGGAGAAATTCAACTTGTCTGATTCAGACTGAACATTTTCCATATAAGATTTAATTCTTTGGAAAATAATGGGTTGATCAATTAAATCTACTTCATCTTTACTACTTATAGTAACATCACTAAGACATAATGGTTTCATATCATTTGATCTTCCATCCATTTCCCATAATTTCCCCTTAAATGAAATAAAACTAATAAAATGTAGGTCAATTTGATCTTCTGGATCTGGATTAGTGGAGTCTCCTGAAGAAGTATTGAAATCATTGTTAAATTTATTGGTAAAATCAATAATAAGCTGATCAATATTAGAACTTCTTTGTGAACTTGTTTGATATTTATTCAAATATTCGCCTAATAAAGATCCCTCTTGTAAAAGTTTCTTATTATTGATTAAGATATGTAATAAAGCATATAACCCACAAGCATTTTGGAAATTTTGTTTCAACCAAATTGGTTGTTCCTCATCACTGGAAATTTGTTCCCCGATACCAGGTGTCTTAGGTCTCACTTTTTGAATGGGAAACAATAAAATAATAGCAACCATAGGTCTAGGTAAGAAATCCAATAACGAGGGATCATCTATGGAAAAGATATCATTAAAACTGTAAGATTTCAATAGCCCTAGATTATAAGCAAATTTGTCAAAAACTTCTGGGTTTGACTCCAGTGGGATAACAGCAGTTAATTCTTTGTTCATATTTAATTGTGGTTGTTTTATTTACTTGCTCAAATACCTTTTTGTAATAGGAATTAGGAGAGTGACAGTTACATTTAATAATCAGTCACCTCATCACTTCCCTGCAAGCCAGCTGTCAAAAAAGCTCATCACCTTATAATTTTTCACTTTTGTGACAGGGCCCCTTAAATCCCCGGACCGCCGTTCGAACCGTTGGGGCTGCCTTTTTTTTAAGTTTTTTTTTGCCAAGAAATAAGTTTTGACAATAAAGAACTAATATTTGAAGGGTATTTGAAGCGTTTACTGTCGATTCCTTCTAGGGTTGTGAAGTAGTGCATGGTGTAGAAAGTGGTCTCTGTGAGGTTTGACTAAGTTCTTGTTATTTAGCATAATATATATAATATATTTTAAGAAAGAAGAAGGGAAACTTTTGAAGAGATGAGCTCAGGAGGGGAAATGCCGGAGTTTGTGGAAGCAAGATTTGATTTCATTGATGTTCAAGCCACAAATGAACAACCTTCAGCATATCAAGATGATGTTGAAACTATTGCTGCTGAAATTAGTGACAGGTTAGTTCCTGAAAGTAGAGATGAGGAATGGGAAGAAAAAGATGAAGGTTTCCAATATAAAGGGGTTGAATCCTCTCATACTTTTGAAAATATGGAATATGCAAACCAATTAATTGGTGGTGCTACTATTGCCACTAAAACTCAACAACAAATTAATAAGAATCATTATATATCAATTGAAGATATTGATGATCAAGATACGAATGATTTTAAAAATTATCATAATTTTAATAAAGATCATAAAATATTTGCCTTTTCTTTGCCCATGGGGCAAAATAATAATTCTAAGACTGATTTGACTCCCATTAATCGGTTTAAGACAATTAAGCCCACATCAACGACAGATGAAGAAATTTGTAAGATTAAACATAAATTGAATAGATCAAAATCTATAGATTCTTTAGAAGAATTATTATTATATTCAAATGAAAGGGGTGTTAACTCAGGTAGAACTGAAGCAATCAAGAATGTAATACCTATCAAATCTTTGAAAAGGCAAGTTAATAATTTAACTTTAGATGAGAATGAATTTACACCGGACGGTTATCAATATAAACGGCTTGCATCTATTTGGAATGATCTAGAAGGTGATATTGTAATCATGGGTGGGTATAGAGGATCTAAATTAGTTGAGGTAAAGACTGGGAAAAGATTATGGGTTCCAATTAAGGCTGGATTCAATATAAGTAATATTGATCTTTTAGTTGGTCCCACTGAAAAGGATGAACTTGAAATGACAAAGAAAATCAAATCGTCGGGAATGTTAACTCATATTGGACCAATTGATATCTCTAGGAAATTAATTAGAAAATTGGCATTAAATCCCAAGATTAACATTAAAGATTTTGGTTACGATTGGAGACTCTCATTGGCTATCTCTGCTAATCAATTGAAGGATTTTTTAACCAATATTTACCAAAAACAAAAGGAAAAGAAAGGTATTTATATTATTGCCCATTCAATGGGCGGATTAATTGCACATAAAGTGTTGCAAGAATACACCCATTTAATAAGAGGTATTATTTATGTTGGTTCACCAAGTCAATGTCCAAATATTATTGGCCCATTAAGGTTTGGTGATGAAGTTATGTTTAATAAGGCACTATTAAGTAGAGAAAATAATTTCTTTATGAGAAGTAGTTTCCATTTTTGTCCATTTGATGGTAGATGTTTTATTAATAAGACCACATTAGAAAGATACGATATTGATTTCTTTGATCCAAAAGTTTGGAAGAAATTAGGGTTATCACCATGTATCAGTGATAAGAGGAAAGAACTGGTTGAGAGAAAGAAAAAATCTCATCATTTATTGAAGTCTAGTGAATCAAGTATTTCGAGTATTCCAGGAATAAAAACAATTAACACAACCACAAAATTTGTAGTGGGTAATGTTCCGGTAGTTAAAAAGCTAACATCAGATAGTCAAAGTAATGTCAAATATAGAGAAGTGGAATTAGATACAGAAGATGAATTTAGAATCTCTTATAAAGATTCAATAAAATATCTAGAGAGAACACTTAAACAGACGAAAAAATATTTGGATAGTTTAAACTATAGACCTGACAAAGAATATCCACCATTAGCTATTGTTTATGGTAATAAAGTACCTACTGTTCGTGGCTGTAAAGTGGATAGTATTAAAAGTATTCAAGAAGGTAAATATGATGATTTTTATTACGGTCCAGGCGATGGTGTGGTTCATTATAAATGGTTATTACCAGAAAGAAGAGGTTTTCCAGTGGTGTGTAAAATACCAAGTCAAACTGGACATGTTAGTTTAATGACAGATTTAGATGCTATTGCCAAAGCTTTTATATCAATTGTTGATGCTGAGGAAGAAGTCATGGAAAGAAGAAAGAAATATTTTATGGGTTGATTCCAACGCAAAAACATATAGCACGTATTCTTTTTAATTTAAATCTATAAGTATATATATAAAATATATAAAATAATATTCTTTTATTATTATAAGCTTTTTTAATCTTCATCCTCTTCATAGTCATCAGCAGCATAAAAATTCACTTTTAACCAAAGACTACAAGCAGTACATTGAGTCAATACTTGAAACATACCATCTTGTCTTCCCTCACATTCCACAGCATATTCCTCTAATAAATCATCAGTTAATTTAAAACTACCATCTGTTTGACATCTTGGACATTTCTTACTATATTCTTCAATATCTTCAATGAATTCAAAACTATCTAATGAAACTTCATCAACACCTTCACCGAATTTATAAACACCGTTTTTCATACCATTTTGTAATAAATCTTCATCATATTGTTTTCGTAGTTTTATATCACTTAATACTCTATAAGCTTCAGTAATTTCATCGATCGAGATGTCATTTTTTTCTAAATAAGCTCTTGCCTTTTGAGCATTTTGCTCAGTCTTATCTGGATGTGTAGCTAATAATAATTCTTTATAAACTTTCTTTAATTGTCCCAATGGGGTGCTTGGTGTGACATTCAATATTTCATAATGTGTTTTCTTGTGTCCTATAGAACCAGATTGTGTCATTTTTGTACGTGGCGTGGAAGATTGTAGAGGATGATTAAGTTGCTGACTGTGTAGCAGTGATGAGAACAGTTTCTTTAATATAATAAATTTACTTTTGTATTAATAATCTGTAAATGAGATGAGATGACATTTACAATTTTTTTTTTTTTTTTCAATGTCAAATTTCGTAAGACGTCAATAAAAAAAGAACAAATGATTCTTTAGATTATCATTAATATATTTAAAAGAGGTATATATAGGTTAAATGTTCAAGGAGCATTAGTACATTCCCAATCAGTTGGTTCATAAGCTTCAGGATGATCTAACCTTTTCATTTGTTCGTCTGAAATTTCAAAATCATAAACTTCCAAATTCCCACGTAATCTAGTTACAGTTTGAGTCTTTGGTAATGGAACATAACCATGTTGTAAAGACCATCTAATTAACACTTGGGTAGGACTCTTACCTAAATCATTAGCCACTTGAATCAGATCATTATCTTCTAACTTATAACCGTGTGTCAAAGGTGCATAAGCTTCCACAATCAATCCTTGAGATTTACTATAATCTGCTAAATCTTGTCTCATACACCAAGGAGAAATCTCAATTTGATTCACTACAGGTTTATATTTCAATCCGTC
This sequence comes from Monosporozyma siamensis, assembly GCA_003708905.3. Lineage (NCBI taxonomy): Eukaryota > Fungi > Ascomycota > Saccharomycetes > Saccharomycetales > Saccharomycetaceae > Monosporozyma > Monosporozyma siamensis. The sequence goes on from PPOL03000002.1 coordinate 255,929, forward strand.
CCATTCAAATAAATCTTGCAAATGTCTTTTACCAAAATTTGAGACACCAATATTTTTCACCAAACCGTCATCAACGGCTTCTTGTAATGCTTTCCAAGTATCAATTCTCAATTTTTTCCCACCCAATGGAGAATGCATCAATAATAAATCAATATAACCTAAATCCCCGACACATTCCACACATTCTTTAATTGCCTTCTTTGTGGAATGATAACCAAATTGTGAATTCCAAATCTTAGTAGTATAAAAGATATCCTTTCTATTTACATGTGGGTGTGCATGTAACCAATTTGAAATCCCCTTTGCAACTTCAAATTCATTTTCATATAGTACTGCAGTATCAAAATGACGATATCCCACATCTAAAGCATGTTCAACTATTTTAGTGGCATTTGATCTTGGTATGTTGTATGTACCTAATGCCACTGTTGGGATTTCATTACCCGATAATAATGTATATTTTTTAGGAATTGGCATTGATCGCTTTGGGGGATAGTTGTCATTTTATTTGAAATATTACAGAGCTTGGATTTTATATATGAATAATTTTCCAGATTAAAAGGGGATGAATAAAAAATAGAAAAGAGAAAGATATAGTATGAAATTTTTTATAATATTTGTATGAATATGAATATGTGCAAAATAAAAAAAATTGAGAATTTGATGTTTATAAATTAAGTCCAGATGGTAAGGTTTGTGTTTCACATTAATTTAATTTAATTTAATTTTTTGGGTCTGTTTGTTTTTGAAGTGAATAAACCCAAGCGTTCCATATGACCTCTAACAAATTCATAAACTGTGAAAGTGACAGCTTGTCCCGGTGCTACTCTCATTACTCTTGGAGTAATACCTTTATATAAAGCGGCAAAACCTTCTTCTTTAATTAGTTGAGCACCAATAAAAGCGATTCTTTTCCAAGAAGAGGTTTGTTTATTTGTTTTCTCCTTTTGTAATCTAGTCTTTATTGTATCTAAAGGGGCGTTTGAGAATGGGCCAATTGCACCAGAAATTAAACCAATTAATGAAGTTTCCCATGATGGTAATACTTCCCTTTGATGATGATTTTGTAAAAATTCTTTTAATTTTGAATAGATTGTAAAATTAGCACCTTGATTAGTTGCTTGTCTTGCCGCGGTCAATGAAACGCCTCTATATAAAGTACTAAACCCTTCTTCTTTGACAATTGTATAACCAGCATGAATTGCATTCTTATATCTTTGAGGACTGGTAGTAGCAGCGGTGGTGGCTGTGGCAGTACTCATAAAATTAGTAGTGGTCCCATTTGGCGTGGTAGCTTGTGCCATTGTTGTTGTTACTTGTTCAGGTACATTTTGTGCTTGTAATCTAATTTTCACAACTTCCATTGGATTCACCACCATGACTGCCTCGGTAACACCCGCCATTAATCCAGCAACAAAAGTTGAACTTGTAGAAACTTTCCCCGTTGATTTATCAGTTAACAATTGTCTAAACCATTCGTATGAAGAGAATCTAATCGCCATTTTTGGAATGATACCAATCACTACAGCACCCAACCCTTTATATAATGCTAGAAACCCTTCATTTTGATAAATATTTTTACCCGTCAATATAAAACTTGGAGATTTAATATTATTTGAATTATTATTAATCTTTTTAAAAATTTGCATTCTAACTTTTATTGTATCTAATGGATGACAACATAAAGCTTCAAATAAACCTGCTGTCCCACCGGCAATTAAATTGATTGCTGGGGAGGAAGATTTTTGTTTTGTATTTGGCATTATGTTATGTGTTTTTTTTTAGATTGTTTGTTATTAGAAAAGTATAAGAAGTGGAATTGACTTGTTCTTTGGAAATACAATAAATTATTCAATCTATTTATATGAATGTTGGAAAGTTGATTAGAATATACTATTCCATTCAACCGAATGTTGTTCAGAACATCATTTGCAGAATGTCAAAAGTGTTCTATATATATATATATATATGTATGTATGTACTTGTGTATGTATCTTTAGTGGTTACATATGTTGTGTAATAGGGTTATGAATGACTGTTTGTTTCTTTTCTGTGTATATTGAAAACTCCGTTGATCCGAAATTTTCTATTACGCAAAATGTGTCACTATAATTCGGCAAACCGGGGGGGGGGGGAGAAGAAAATATACATAGCGTAAATATAACCTATGGTCCGCTTATATATATATATATATATAGGAGAAGGTGTGTGTACAGGTCACAGGACACTGTTACACACTGTTTATACAACTGTGTGGGAGAGGGATACGGCACCCAAACCACGTGCCCTGCTCTTGCAAACATAAACATCCAGAGTACCTATACAGACAACAGCGTAAACTTCAGATGTAAAATGGGTAAATAGTAATTAACGCCGAGGTAATCGGTACATAACATATTGTTATCATTCCCCCTCTTGCTGAACTTTCCCACACTACATTTAATATTTAGTAAATAAAAATCTTTATTTTTAGTTCCTTCCTGTAAAGGAAACCTTTAAATATGGATATTGTATACGGGAAAAGAAATTGTGAATGACCTCCGGGAACTTTGCCTCCTCTTTTATTTCATTTATATACGTTTTTATGGCTTACCCTTAAATGTAACTCCCGGACTTTTGCATGAATTGACGTCAAGAACAAAAGCTGACTTTTACTCCTGATTTCAACTCAAAGCCACCGTGAATTGCATAGTTACCGTAATTTAAACGGTAACCCCGTGAGCCCAAGACAAGAGAAGAAGCCAACGATCAACGACTTACATCATCCCTTTTCTTTGAGATAACTTCCGGACGGTGCCTGCCATTGTCTGGGCATTGCCCTGGAGATTCTTTTGTGTTGGCATTGGCCAACTTTTTCTGTTTACATCAAGTTTTTGATCCAAAGCGGTTAAATTCACACTTGCCAGTATAATAAAGCTGCTGTTGCGTGTGGGACACACAGTGACTACAGCGAGTTGCACAGTGTGTCTGTGGGAGCGTGTGGGCTTTGACTGCGTTCTCCACTTTTCCCACTGACAATAATAACAGGAATTCATGGGCTGTGAGAAGAAGTATGTGACTCTTGGCGGTGGGATACAAACCTTATTTACTAACACAGTTATGTATGGGGGATGTATAGATATTATAATATCATAATATACAGAGATTAAGAAAGTGGAGATTTATATTTTATCACTTACTGCTTTGGGCCACTGCAATATCCTTTAATTTATACTGTGTTGGGATAAAAATATATTCTCTCATTCTGATCTCAATATATAAAGAACTGGTTTTGAGGTTCATTCCACATTTTTTTCTTGTGAGGTTACTCTTCCTCTTATACCCCTTTCTATTTTGAGTAATTGCACTTGCACAATTGTATAATTATAATAGTGGCATCATCCCCTCAAATATGACTGACACTTTCATATTACAAGTACCAGATTTCGATAACAAGATATATTATATCCCTCAACAAAAACAATTCAATAACAACAACAATCTACCGGATGACACTTTAAATTATTTCGATTCAGATAGCTTGTGTGAAGAATTCAATTCAAGTCTATCTTATAACAATACTACAACCACCGTAAATAACAATAACAATAATCTTTTCACTCAAGATAATTACACTTTAGAATCAACTTTATTAAACGATGATCTAAATTTTTCTTTCTCTCCTTCATACATTCAAGAAATTGAATATGATTATACTACTAATAACCAACTGATTGAATCACAGGAATTTCCTTCATGTATTATTAATACTAAACCTTGTCATATTAAAGATTTATATTGTCCAATTTTATCAATTGAAAATATTTCATATGAACAATATCTAATCTCTTACCAAATTAATAATAATAATAACCCACCTAACACTACGCACAAGGAAAAGAAAGTTGACTCCCCCATTTTATCTTCTTCCTTTTCAACATATTCCTCTCTATTCTCCTCTTTCAACAACAACAATAACAAGCATCCAACAAATTTATATAATGATAAAATTATCGAAAATGATTCAGATAGTGACATAGACGACATAATACTATTACCAAACAAACAACAACAACAACAACCCCACACAAATAAAAATTATTTCCCATTAGATTTTGAATTTATTTCAATTATTGATAATAAATTATTAAGATATCAAACAAATTTAAAATTTAACCAAAATCAAGATATTTTAGATAAGATTAGATTACAAGAAATATCTTATAGATTTTCAAAATCTTATTTTTAGCTTCTTCATTTAATTTCGTTATAATTGGTTTTTGTATCTGTCTACATATATTATATATTTTTATTTTATTTTATTTTTTTTTTTTTTTCTTTTCATCTTATTGAAAAAGTAGTGAGTGAAAAGAAAAATATTATATAGTTAAGTAACACAACGACAAGAACAACCCCCCATAAACACTCAAAATGGAATCAAGTGATGAAGATGATAAGTTCCTATATGGATCAGATAATGAAGATCCAAATGTAACATCACAAAAATTGAAAAAAGTGGATGAACTCACTAATAGTAAGACAAATGAAATTAAGTTAGATCATGTGGATGGCACCATTGAAGAACCTATAAGTGATATGGATGAGGACGGCGAGGTTGAAGAAGATGAGGAACAAGAGGATGACGATGATGAATATAATGTGGAATTTGTCATTAGTTTGGGTCCAGATACATCAAGACTGGATTCAAGATCTAAAAATATTACAACTGGGACAATAACGGGAGAAACAATAAGTGTGATACCAACTGAAACAACTGCCACAACCACTACTACTCAAATATCGACAAAGTCAGGTGAGGAAGAAAAAACTACCAGTACTGAAGTGAATGTTGATGAAAATGGTAAACCTATTAATATTGAAGCTGGTTCCATTGATTTAGATAAAGATGGTTTATTTGATGGTAGACCAATTACTGAAATTGATCCAGAAGTGTTAAAGGAAAAACCATGGAGACAACCTGGTGCAAATCTAAGTGATTATTTTAATTTTGGATTTAATGAATTTACTTGGACTGAATATCTTCATAGACAAGAACGGTTAAGAGATGAATATAATCCAAGAAGAATACTTATGGGATTATTAACTTTACAACAACAGGGGAAATTAGATATTAAGACAAATTTTGATCCAAATAAAAACACTAATAACAATAATAATAATATAAATAACCTCAATAAGACTGTGATGAGTACATCTAGTCAACCTGTAATGAATACACCACCACCAGTAATGCCACAAGGGTTTCCTACAATGCCTATGTTTGGTGGGTTCCCACCTTTTGGTATGCCAGGTATGATGCCAATGAATCCTCAACAAAATAACAACAACAATAATAATGCCCAAAGAAATCAACAACGATAAATAATTGTGTAGTTACAACACTATATAAAATAAAAAACAAACAACAACTCAAAATAAAAAAAGATTACTATATTCTTTATACTTATTTACTTATTTACTAAAATGTCCTTTCAAAACAAGCATATTAGATGATTTCTGCTAGTTTTTTAATCCATGGTTGATGCGTAACATTCAATGCAACAACTTCTTTCAAAGTGTGATACCATTCCCTTGTATCTTCTCCAGAGGCTTGACAATTGAAATTTATTGATTCGTTATTATTGAAAACTAAAGTGAAACAATCCCCAAATAAGAATAAATTAGTGAAGTTTCTGGCAGGTTTCCCTACAGAATCCTCCGATTCCATTGTACTAGTTATACTTTTAATATTCAATAGATTAATATTAATCTTGGGTTTCATACTTCTTTCATTATAACCAATTAATTCAGTACCGTGAAGTTTAAAATATCTCTTCTCAATCAAACCATTCAGATCACCCCCATCTTGAATCAAAAATCCTTCCCTTTCCATATTTTGTTGTTTCTTATACTTTTCAGCCATTGCAAGGGCATTTTTTAATGTACTTGGGAATTGTTCCAAAGAATTAGTCTGTTTGGCAAAATAACATTTATATTTCATTGAGCCAGCCAAAAATGGAGTACGACGTGGAAGATCTTCAATTGATGTCTTATCCTTCTTATTAGTAATTAATTTAGCCCATTGATTTATCATACCTTCAGTTTGAGAGGGTCCTTTCAAAGTTTGATTCCCATTAATAAAATCTTCATTAATAATCATCTCAGAACGTGCAAACGAACCATCTTTGGCAAACAAATAGTCCCATTCATCAAAATCAATGGCTCTTTCAGCATATCTCTTTTCATAAACATATTTACTCTTACCAAGTCCACCAAATGATTTCCCAACACGAACTTTTTCTACAACTTCAACTAATTGTTTCTTTGGTCTTCTATATTTACATTTTAATGTGAAAAACATATGTTTAGTCTCGAAATCTTGAATTGGGATGGCTAATTCATTATCTAATAATAAAATATTATCATCATTTAATGATTTCCATTTGGTTTTAGTTACATTGACCCCATTATCGATTTCCAAGAGAAATTGGGCGTCGTGTTGTTTAATACCAGTTAGTGAGATCGATATGCTTTCCAAATTAACATATAACATCCCTCCATTTATATCTTTTGTAACACTTGAAAGATCATCTGAAACAGCTTCTGCCACTTCAAAATCATTTTGTTCTGGGACCAAAGAGATGGTTGAAGGTTGCTCAGGAGTAAATAACATATTTTCTTCTGTTGTTGCCCTAGCAAATTCATTCTTTTTGTTTTTCGTAATGACTTTAAATGGACTTTGAACATGGCCAATGTTGTTTGGAGATTTGTTGTTACAAGAGTAGATTTCTTTCTTTGGAGTAGCGAGAGAAATGCTGACATCATCATAATCAACATCTACTTGGAAACTTTTTATACTATCAGCTTTACTAATTAATGCAGATTTACCAGGAGTTTTCAAACTATTAGAGGAAAAATCTTTACCAAAAACTTCCCTAAGTGAAGATTCCTTTGTATCTTGTAATTTCTCCATATCAGAATTACTATCCTCTTTAGACCAAATATTCACCGGACGACGTAAAATAGTGGGTGATCTTGATGGAGAATCTGTTAATAACCTTTTCAATATATTATCAAATTCTTGACTTAAAGATGTTGTTATATTTCCATCAATCTTATTTGTCTCCTTATAACTAATTTTAGGATTATGAACTATCTTTGGTTTAAATGAATAATTTACCTTTTCCAATTTTGGAGTTGTTTTCTTGGCTACTGGAGGTTTTGGGGAATCTGATGTATAACCCTTAACCTTCAAATTAAGTGACGCTTCCTTCTTTTCCTGTATATGCCAAATGGTTAGATAATTATCTGTCTTTTTTAACATTTCTTCTTCAGTAGTATCCATAGTGGTATCACTATCGGTATTGAATATATCATCAATAAATTGGGATTCCAAAACTGGTTCTTTTGTAATAGAAGGAATACGAACATTTGTGACATCAATATTATTATCCTGATCCGAAGCATCATTGCTTAAAACATCTTGTTCCTCTGGTGTAGCATCTTCTTGGTCAATGGGCACCTCTTTGATAACTGATTCAACAACTGAATTTTGACTATTATTGGTAGATTCAAAAATCTCGGATTCAGAAGAAGTGGGTTCAGTTTCTTGCCTACTTTCTATTTTGTCTGTTACATCTTTAATATCAAGTTCCAAAGTTTGAGTGGATTCACGCGAAGTCCCTACTCTCAAAGATTCAACTAATAAGTGGTTGGGATGGATCTTTTTAATAAATGAATCATTTGTGGAAATGTTGGCAGTAGTTTCTTCAGGACTTGTTTCTGGGGTATCAAGTTCATCCATTTTCGTCTCTGTAAGTTCAACGAGAATGTCTTGCTTAATCTCATTTTCAATCACCTTCTCAGAAATTGTGGAAGTATAACTTATATCGTTAGTAGTATCCCCTAGTATTATCGTTTGTTCATTTTCAGGAAGTTTTGCTACTATATTGGAATGTAAAATCTGGGAAGTTGAAGTTTCATCATTCAATGAAGAATTTTCTACTGTTTCATTGTGGAAAGTTTCATTATAAATGTCCGCACCAGTGGAAATATCTAATGCTGCGATAGATTCACTTGTTTCTGTGTCCAATTGAGATTTAGTTTGATTTTCCTTTGCGGATTGATAATCACCAATTGAAGTAACAATACTTACCATTCTATCTTTATATAATTTACCAAAATTAGAGGCCACATCATCAGACGTTCGTGTTGTATCTATTTGAACCTGTTTCATATCTTTTGTGTATGGATTGTGGGCTGCAGTACTTAATAAGTTAAATTCATCTTGAATTGTTTTTGAAGATAAATCCAATTTATCAACATCATATGAGGAACCTGAAGAAAATCTTGAAGTTGGAATGTCTAACTTAGAATCATTGTTCCCCGCTTGGGGTATCTTACATTGAACATTGTCATTATCAGTGTACTCAAGTGGGACTTTATTGCTATATGGCTTAACAGTCATGCTATTAAGTAGTGGTATCTTGGCTGGGGATTGTTTAACTTGAGGAGAACATTCAACACCATCATTGCCATCTGTACTGATCATTGATAAACGATACGGAGTGGGTACAATTTCAGTCTTATTGTTATTTTCATGAGCCAATAATGGTATAGTTGCTTCGAGACCAAATGATTCTGAACCATTACCATTTTGTCTTACCTTTTGTAACAATAAAGAATCAACATCTTCAACACTTTCTTCTGTACCTTCACTTTTAGTATCTGATTCACTATTTTGTTGCTCTAAAATATTCATCAATTTAATTGAACTGGGACTCATTTGGGTTGTCTGTTTATTTGAATGATTGATATATGTACCACCCGAAAAACTTTCAATGTTTGCAGTTGTGATACTTGGAGGTTCAAAATCGGTAACATTTTGTTGAGATGCATTGATATGTTGCATTTTAAATGGAGAGGATAAAAGTGGACTATTTCCATTTACTTGTGTGTCGACTTCATCGTCTGTGACCTTTTCAGTTACATGTTTATCATTATTTTCACTTTCTTCTTCAATAGTGCTTATATAACTGTCTTTATGATGAATATTTTCGTTTTCTAACATGGAATGATCCAATTCCTTGTATAGGAGATCCAAAGTAGCCTCTGTTTCCATACTATGGGTATTGAATATATTTTATTTCTTGTATTAATAGGAAAAAATTAGTAAGAGTGTTCAATTGTCTTATTTTATAGTACTCTGTCTTGAAAATATGTCACTACAAGATCAACCTGAACGCCTAAAATAATGTTGCCGAAATGGCTGCTAGTGTGGACTAAATTTATCTGAAAGAAGGAGCATTAAAATCTAAATGGAAGCTCCTCAAGAAAGGATCAACAACTACTCAGAAAGCTAATGTTTACACGTTTTCCTAAAGGGGAAAACCGTGTCAGAAAACTTCCAAAAAGGATCGAGATTAAAGTTTTTCCGTGTCCCAAATAGGAAAGGCTGATCTACCGTTAAAACAAGAGAAATTTCCAATTTGGGAAGATTTTTGCCTTCAAATTTAAACAAAGACCCTAAATAAAAATAAAAACTTTTAACAATAAAAAGTATGTATAGAAAAGAATAGTTTAATAATATAAACAAAGAAATAGGCCAAACCTGGATTGTTATGCTTTTATTATAGCATTGTGTAAAATTGCAGATCTATTGTGTCTTCTTTTCTTGTCAAATTTCAATTCTTTTGCACGACATTTTTGATCTCAACTTGCGGCAAATTTCACAGCTGTTTTGCAACGGTTCTTGCTGTGAAAAATTCCACACTGATATTCGTCATGCGATACGAGGCGCGGTTTGCATAAGGTGGTGCTTTAATAAATAATAATATCGCCAAAACTAAAAAAGACACTACTAAGGTTAAGTTGAACAGGTACAGTTAACCCGTAAAGGCTAGCAAGAGTTATCTTAGGCACAAGCTAGGATACACATTATACGTCAGAAAAGAATAGCTATCTACTACCACTATCCAAGGATTTTAGCTTAACAGTATTTGAAATATAAGTTCCTTTTTTTATTTCACCTTCTTTCTTTTTTACCTAAGACTCATTTACACAATAAATCAAAAGTTATCTCTACAGTATATTTATTCACTGGAACGTTTTCAAGTGTACAGGCCCTCGACACCAAATATAAATTTCCTTTGCTTCATTTTCTGTGAGTTAGACCTAAATTAATCTACAGTTTTTGAACCAAACCTTTAACCTCTTCCATTCCATAAGACAAACAAACTAAACTTAACCATGGTGGGAAAGAAAAATATTAATCGTCAAAATAGCAGCAACAGTAATATCAGTCACCATAGTATTGGAAGTGGTAACACTTCAGGCAGTGGGAGTAATACAACCAGAGGTGTTACTACCAACATTCCAGATGTTATTGATCCAGGTATTACTATACCTATCTACGAAGAAGATATAGACTCCATGGAGACACAAACTCCACAAAAGATTGGCTCATATAGAGCAAGAGCTGGGAAGTTTTCCAACACATTAAGTAACTTATTACCTTCTATTAGTGCTAAATTGCACCATTCCAAGAAAAATGGATCAAAAAATGAAGAAACTCCTACAAGTAGTAATTCTACCTCTGTAGCTAATCTTCCTAATCTTATCCTAGAGAATAATGTTAATGGTACGATCCCAGCAACTATGAAAGAAATACCGATTGACCACATCAGAACTGGACGTCTTACTCCACCAAATGAGATAATACAATTCCCAGAGTCTAGTAATCATATGCTAGGTATCCCAAGGAGTTCAAATGATTCCTATACATTCTCCTCATCAAACCAATTGAATCCCACAAATACAAATAACACCACTGGGAATAATAACACTAATAATATTTCCAGAACTAGACAAAATACTATGACTTCTCAAATCACATCAATGTCATCCATTACACAAAATCAAACCATTTGGTCAAATAATTTGAATCCCGATATGCATATGATGCATCCATTACATACATCAATAACATCTAATACTGTTCCAAGTAATATTGGAGCAAATCCAAATTATTACGAATCTAATCTCACAACAACATCAACTACAAATTTAATTCCTGGTGATAACAGCGTAGTTAATAACTTATCATTACAACCACCTCCGAATCCAAATAATTTATGGGTAAATAATCCAGCAGCAAATAGACAAAGATCTTTGTCAAACGCCTCAAGTATTTATATGGATGCTCCACTTTATGGTGATCAAAATCAAAACAGAAATAAGGTCTCTTCAATGAATTATAATACTAATGTGAACACCGGTCAAATGATCAATAATGAGCCTTTCCCAGTTGCTGGCAACAATCCTGCAGTATGTGATGATGTAGACCCACGTTCCTTAAATTGGGTATCAACAGATCCTACTGTACCATCTATAAATCAAATCACGAATTTACTTCCAACAAATACAATTTCAATATCCAATGTGTTCCCATTGCAACAACAACAGCCTCAGTTAAGTAACTCAATCAATTTAACTAGTACTTCCTTAGCAACGTTATGTTCCAAATTCGGTGAAGTTCTTTCATCCAGAACATTTAAAAACATAAATATGGCGTTAGTTGAATTTGATAGTGTAGAAAGCGCTACTAGAGCTATGACAAACTTACAAGGCAAAGAAGTTTCTGTTATTGGTGCTCCAAGTAAAGTTTTTTATGCAAAATTATTACCAATGCATCATCAATCTGTTGGTAGTACTGATCCACTTGCACTTAATTACAGAGAAAATAATGTTCCTCAATCCTTATTACAAGAGCAATTATATAATGGGGCTGTCACTTTCCAACAAAAGGGCAATGTATCAGTACCCGTTTTTAATCACTACCATACTCAACAACAGCAACAACAGCAACAACAACCCCAACAACCCTCAACTCAGACTTATACAAGTCATACTTATACATCTCATACTTCAGTAGAAAAGGAAACATGTCCGTTCACTTTACCTCCACCCACTATTGTGGAACAAAAGACAGATTTACAAGGCATTATAAAATCATTTGATGTTAAACCAAATGATACTCAAATTCAATCATTACTTCATTCATCTTTCAATTTCCATGGTACATCCGATACGACAAATTTTGGGCCATTACCAACACCTATGAATGATAAAGATTTTGATCCACCAAAATTACGGGAATTACGTAAATCTATTGATAACAATAGTTTATCTGACCTGGAATTAGAACAAATGGCTATATGTATGCTTGATGAATTACCTGAATTAAGTTCAGATTACCTAGGTAATACGATTGTTCAAAAATTGTTCGAATCATCATCCCCCATCATTAAAGATATTATGTTAAGAAAGACAAGTCCATATTTGGCATCTATGGGTGTGCATAAGAATGGTACATGGGCATGTCAAAAGATGATTACAATGGCTACAACTCCAAGACAAATAATGCTCGTTATTAAAGGTATTTATAATTATTGTGTCCCATTATTTACCGATCAATTTGGTAATTATGTTATTCAATGTGTTTTAAAATGTGGGTATCCATGGAACAGTATTATCTTTGAAAGTATCACTGCAAATTTCTGGATTATTGTTCAAAACAGATATGGGTCAAGGGCTGTGAGAGCATGTTTAGAAGCACATGACGTGATTACCACAGAACAAACGCTTATCTTAAGTTCTATGATTGTGTTATACGCCAAGTATCTTGCCACCAACAATAACAGTACACTATTATTAACATGGTTTTTAGATACATGTGTCTTACCAAACAGATATTCTATCTTAGTTCCTAGATTGTTACGCAATTTGGTTGAATTATGTTGCCATAGATTGGCATCATTAACTGTATTGAAAATACTAAATTATAGAGGTGATCTTGCTGCAAGAAAGAAGACTTTGGAGACGTTATTTGGAGACTTTTCTTCAGAAAAACCTCCTGCCGTGTTAAAACAAATATTAACTGATACAAACAATGGTCCAACTTTCATTTATAAAGTGCTGTCCATGTCCTTACTGGAGGAAGATTATAAAGCTCATATTATCAAACAAGTAAGAAGATTGATTATTGATATTCCGACTGCTCAACAACACAGAAGATTAATGGAAGAAATTGGATTTCAACCTTCTCAAACGGTTGCATCCAATGGACAAGTAAAACACAAAAAGAGTTCTTCTCACATTTACAACGCGGATTCATCTAATCACATGAGAGGTGTTTCCATGTCAAGTGTACGCAGTAGCGGTTCAAGACATAATACTTTAATGAGTAATGTTAATAGTAATCCACTACCAGTTCAACAACTACAAGCAATCAATTCAAATAATGGGGCTACATCGGCTACTACCAACTATTACAACTACCCAGGAGGATTTCCACCAAATAATTATAACAAAATCAATAACGGGTATAGTATGAACTCAGCGAACGATGACGTTATCTCACAATTAGATTCGCTTAACTTAGGTAATGGGACACAAGTGTCACTACCTCAATTGAGTGTAACTAATCACAACAACAATACAAATATAATTCAACATACAAACAGTACCAACCAATACACAGATAATGTGGAATATAATAATTATGATACGGATTTACATTGAGGAAGTCTACAATTTTCTTCTTCTTTTGCTAATTCAATTATTACGATCTCTGTTATACAAAATATGCCGGATCTTTTATACAACGTTATATACAATTTTTAATAACTAATGAAGAACGTTTCTCTAATCTTTCATGTATTAAGACGTGCCACCTTTGTATCATACTGGTTTTATCAAACCGCCACTATGACTGTGTATAGCGCTTCTTGACCTATATTCCGTGAAAGATGACCCTTTTTTTGAACTTTAACAGTTCGCGCTCAAAAAAGTTTAGAACTTGACAAATGATTCCACCTGACTATGACAGTTCTTTCTAGAAACAGAGGTATTCCTGCAAGACTCGTCAATAGGAAGTTACATTTTTTAATAGATTTTTATCTTCTACTCAACGGATACTATCTAGGATAATATTTTTGGTCTCGTTACTTCCCCTCTTTTTGTGCATAATTTTGATTAAAGTTAAAGAATCTATTTAACTTTTACAATAAATTAGACCGACCATATACAACTATCTTTTAGATATTTACATTCAATTCTTTTTATTTCAAAATTATCTAAGTTTACAGTCTTTGTATCTAGTTGAATTTACTGAGCTAGATAGTTCAGTTACATATTTAAACTACTTTCAAGGAAATCATCAATAAATGAGTTCGAACTCTAATAATAATAATACAATCACAAATAATATAACAAATGATAATGATAATTTGCAGAATCATCAACCCCAGTTGCATGCGGAACAAGTGTTGAATTCCAATCCAGCTATGAATAGACAATTACCATTTCCAATATTTGGACAGTCAAGCTCAGGTATTCTTAGGAACAATACACAGCACCAGTCAGAAGATGACAGGGATATTGAAATGCTTGATGCTAGAGAAAGTATGCAACCTCTTCATAATATTATTAATAACAACACTACTTCAAATAGAATGGAGGAGGCTAGAAGTTTATTACTGCATTCAAATCTTCCGTTAATTGATATATCGCCTTATACTCCATACTTGGATGAGACTGACATTCAGAATATTAAATTCTTTCAGGATACCCTAAATGAAAAGATAAACGTATGTTTTGAAACCATTGATAACAGGCGAAAGGAAAGAACGGAACAAATTGAATACCATAGAGGAAGACTGATATCTCTCGGCTATGTTAACAACCCAGATATAATTCACAGGATTAACTTTTTACAGAGAGTCAGTTTAAAAGCAATCGAAACAGAAACCATTGAATTACAAAAGCTTAGAGTTAGGATTACAGATATTGTAAATGATTTTCAAGAGCAACTTAAGGCATATGTAAAGAGTAAGAAGGAAGGTAGTAGTTCGAGAAACTTTACTCCTCAATTCCAGTCGTGGCTAAATCGTCTTGATATAAATGCATTACTGTCTCCAACTGAACCGGTAGATGAACTATTAAAATATTCAGGTGGATTTCAACATCATGCCGAGACAAAGCAAAACCAAACATTGCAAACACTATTTTTTAATAATTCAAACAAATCTAAATTTCCATTGCACAAACTTCCTTCTGAAATTCTTCATTTAGTCCTTGATAAATTACCATCCAAATCAGAAATTGTCAACTTATTGACTGTTTGTAAATTATGGGCATTTATAATTGTTAAGATCCTTTATTATAGACCACATATCAGCAAAAAGCCCCAGTTGGATTTATTTTTGAGAACAATGAAATTAAAATCGAATGAAACAGTGTTTGATTATCGTTCAATGATTAAAAGGTTGAATTTTTCATTTGTAGGTGACTATCTTTATGATGATTATCTTTATTATTTTGTTGGATGTTATAATTTAGAAAGATTGACCCTAGTATTTTGCAAACATATAACAAGTAAGCCTGTTGCAGCTGTTCTTACAGGTTGCAAGTACTTACAAAGTGTCGATATTACAGGAATAAAAGAAGTTTATGATGATGTGTTCTTAACCTTGGCAGATAGCTGTAAGAGGGTGCAAGGCTTTTATGTACCGTTTGCTAGCAATGTCAGTATGTCCGCATTGCAAACATTTTCTCTCAACGCACCAATGTTAAAGAGAGTTAAAATAACCTCTAATATACTAATGGACGATAAGTTATTGGAAATTATGGCTGAAAAATGCCCTATGTTGGTTGAGGTCGATGTCACAAATAGTCCAAATGTAACTGATAAAGGACTGATCAAGTTATTCTCCAAATTAAATCAGCTAAGGGAGTTTAGAATTACTCATAATTCCAAAATCACTGATAAGGTGTTTTTAGAACTAGTGAAGACCCTTCATCAACTTCCAGCTTTAAGACTAGTGGATTTTTCTAGTTGTGAAAATATAACTGATAGAACGATTGAAAAATTAGTGGATTTATCCCCAAAGCTGAGAAATATTTTCTTGGGTAAATGTAGCAGGATTACTGATGCATCACTATTTAACTTATCAAGATTAGGTAAAAATTTACAAACAGTTCATTTTGGCCATTGTTTCAACATCACTGACCAAGGGGTAAGAGTCCTTGTACAATCATGTCCAAGGATCCAGTACGTTGATTTTGCATGTTGTACAAATCTAACAAATCGGACATTATATGAACTTGCTGATTTGGTCAAATTGAAACGTATCGGTTTGGTTAAATGTTCACAAATGACAGATGAAGGTTTATTAAATATGATCTCATTGCGTGGTAGAAACGACGGTTTAGAAAGAGTCCATCTTTCGTACTGTTCTAACCTTACCATCTATCCAATATATGAATTATTGATGGCATGTCCAAGATTATCCCATTTGTCTCTGACTGCAGTTCCATCTTTCTTAAGACCTGATATAACAGCGTTTTGCAGACCAGCTCCTCATGATTTCAGTGAGAATCAGAGGCAAATTTTCTGTGTCTTTTCTGGTAAAGGTGTTCATAAACTTCGTCATTATTTAATGAGTTTAACAACACCGACCAATGGTCCCCAAACTGATATCGATGAAATTCTGGCTAAATATATTGTCTCAAACAATATTATCCAGCAGAATGAAACATTGGAAGTCGCAATAAATAGAGTGATTCATAATTTAAATCAAGATTCTGCAGCCATTTTGGCAGCAACCGGGATTAACCAAACAACTGATGTTGCAAATGATTTTACATTTCAAAATATTGATTTTGAAAGGTTGGATAATATATTTAATTCTTTCACTGACCAATTTTACAATTCATTTCCAATTTCGGGCGATGAAGTTGAATATTTACAATCGAAGATGGACAAGAAATTTATTGAGGATCCATTCAATGATGCTTTTGAAGAAAGGGATCCAGTGATAATACCAGAGGGAAGTAGAGAAATAAATAGTGAAGTGTGCCATATTGTGAGGAAATTCCATGAATTAGATGAACGTGTAGATGATTTTGAAGTTAACGTTGCTAGTTTGGCTAGAGTACAATTTCAATTCACAGGTTTCTTATTACATGAAATGACTCAACTTTATTTACAAATGGTTGATTTGAACAGGCAGCTTAGTGAAATCCAAGAAAGAGTTAAAGATTCTAGTAATGATGCAAATATAAAGGGTCTCTTTGTTTGGAGAGTTGTATTTATGACCAGGTTTTCTAAACTTTTACAAAAATATAAAATATCAACGGTTGTCTTGAGGATTTACCTAAAGGATAGTATTACGTTTTTGACAAGACAAAGAGAATGGGCAATTGAAATGGAAAATCTAAGCGGCGTTACTTCTCCAACTAATGGTAACAATGAAGAAAACAATAATGTCACTGGTAATATTAGAGAATCTCCTCTCCTTAGACAGTTGGGAGGTAGAGCACCACTAACTCCAGAGCAAATAAGACTACTACAAAATTCTGTGTTGAATCCCTCGAATATTGGGAGTGTGGCAACTAATAATCAAATGCAAGAGACGCAAGATAATTTAAATGAATCTCAGACTGATGAAAGATCTGAAACGCCAGAAGAACGTGCTTCAGAAAATCCTTGAATTGAATGAAGTTATGATTAAAGATATACTGATTATATATAAATATTCTAGCCTAATTAATAATGATTACTTTTTTTGTATATACTTCTCTGTCTTATAAAGAACATTGAAGAAGTATAAATCAATTTTTTGAAAATAAACCGGGCAAAAGAATGGCAAAATGGAAGCAAAACCTTTAGCACTTTAACTGAGCAAAGCAATTTATTACTATGTAAGCTTTAATTAGTAAATATAGTTTAATAATAAATAGAAGATAAGATGATTATCCTCTCTCTCTTTTTTTTTTTTTTTTTTGGGTGAGGAAGAATATAAAATAAGAGTATGTTCAACAACCGATGATTTCTTAAAAAGTAGTTTAACGTTAAGCTGCATTTTTATTGATCATTTAAATACTCTATAATTGTCTTTAAAACATTTAAATCATCTTCTTTATCGATGGCTAAATTGTCAATGGTGTTTCTGAGGTTCAAAAATTCATTATCCAATATTCTTAACTTTGCATTTGCATTGTCAGTAAACTCCTTCATGTAGGTTTCAAAAGTGAGATCCAACCAGTCAGCAAAATTCATCTGAAGTTCTTGGGAATTAAATTTATCAATAAAGAATTTTAAAACGCCTTGTTTATCAGTATAGAGAGTGGATCCTTCTACTTGAATATATTTTAACAAGAATTGGTATTGCAAATAATTTAATTCTACTTTTGAATCGATATTCTCAACAACTTCGATATAGGGTAGTGGGAGATGTTTTTGTATATTATCGATGGGAATTATAATATTCGAGTGAGAAGTCACATCTCGTTCGATAGGTTCAAGCCCATCAGGGGATATTTCATCTTCTTTATGAGCTTTAGTCTTATCGATAGTTGTATATTCAGCACCATTTATTTTATCTGTATCTGTCTCAAACCTGCCTAAGCCGCCGATTAAACAACTCTTGCTCTTGTGGAAGTATAGAAGATCTTGGTTTCGAATTTATCTTTGGTGTAGGGATAGGACTACTTGAAGATTCACTTGCAGAAGAATCCGAGGTTAAGAAATCATTTTCTATGGTCATATTTTCTAATTTATTCTTTAATTCCTTTTCACGTGTATCTGTTTCGTTTGTGATCATATTAACTCCGGATAATGTTCGTCCTATAGTTTTAGTGTTAGTAGGTTTGGGGACTAGATTAGTGTTATTTGTTGGATCGTTAGCATTAGCAACTTTTATTGCTTTTGTGGGGGTAGATAATTCTTCAGGAAGGTCAACTGTTTCTCCTTTGACGTCGTTGTTCAAAGGAACTGCTACATCACCTTGAAGTTTGTCGCTAATGGAAGATTGGTCAGATGGATGTGCCTTAGTACGTTTATTCTTCATGGTTTTTGCTAATGGGCTTTCATCCTTTTTAGCTGTAGTTGAAACATCTAATTGAGAGTTGCTAGCATTAAGGAAAGGAGATTTTAAAGGTGTACGAACATTTTGTGGCGGTAATACTGTTTCCTTTTCAGTTCTATTTTCTGAAGGTACATCAGTGGGATTCTCTGATGTATGTTGATCATTTTCTTGATGTGGTGGGGTACGTGATAAATTTTCTTGAGGTTCAGTATTCTTCATTGAAATTTCAGCATCCACAGGTTTATCATTATTTAACATATTGGACTCTTTCGATACAGCGATAGCAACATTATCAACAACATTAGTATTATTTGGTCCAACTTCTTTTGTAATCTTATCATTTTCATCAGTTGAAATTACCTTCTTACGTGGTGAGAAACTGGTTAAATTATCTAAAGCAGAAATATTAAATGAATTATTACCATTATTATTAAAACTAAAATCATCAGTACTATCATCTAAAATTTTATTATTTCTAGTCATATCTTTTCTTCTATCTACATGTGCAGCAAAATTTAATACTAAATCTTTATTATTTGATACATTCGATGGTTCATCTGACGTTCCCTCAGTGAAACTGGTATCATTTTTAGAGACGATTCTCTTTGGTGATTTCCCCATTAATTTTCTTCTCTTCTTTACAGGAGATGGTGTGGGGTGAGTAGATGGTTCCAAGTTTGTTTCTTCCATAGTTTCCTTTTCAAGGGTACGTTTAGCGGTTGACTCGGTTGGTTTTGGTTCATTCGATTCGGTGTTATTATTATTATTATCGTTTGTTTCTTCTTGATAAGATGGATCTTCATTTCTTGTCCCATCCATTATAAAACTTGAAGATTCATCACTTGGTGTAGATTCTGGGGAAGTTGATTTTTTACCTTCTTCAGATGGTGATGGTTCCGCTTCCCGATTCAAGAGAGTATCAGGTAAGATATGTGACAATGATTGATCAGAGACATTATCCTTAGTTAGATTTTCATACAACAACGAATTATGGATAATTGAATCCATTGAATCTAATTTATTTGTCTCATCCACAATATTAAATTCATGTAACCGTTTCATATCTTTAAACTCAGGAAACATCTCAATTAATTTTTTAAAGAAATAACAATGTCCATCATGACTTGCTAAATAATGTCTTTCTATGGGTTTTAGCGAGTCGTTATGTTTCCATTCAATTATATTCTTACAATAAATACAAAAGAATGTGGCATCATTAATCATGGATTGTTCTTCTGTCTTGAATGCTATAAAGGAAGGATCAAAATGGATCAATCCAGCATTAATAATATCATTAATTTCATTCTTTGTCGTGGTGGAAGTAAATTCCAAAAAAGTGGTCCTAAATAAATTTCTAGTGGTTAAATCAAATGGATCCCGAAAGAATGGATCATTAGACCAATTTGAAGTCCCCAAATTAAACCTAAAATCTTTTAAAAGTTTCCATCTTAGATAATTAATGGGACAATTTAAATTATTACCATTTAAATGTTGCATTAAAATATTCGATATAGTTTCCAATTTATCTTTATTCTTTGACCTACAATGTTTCAAGTCAGAGGTATGTCTGTGACAATATATACAATTAATTGCATCTTTTAAGATTTGATCACCGTATTCAATGGGATCAAAATAAAAACCCATTATGGCTAAATAATCTGATGGAATGACTGTATATCTCCATTTATAATTCTTTTTGTTTATCTTTTTGGATTTGTGAAATAGTTCCAATCTCTGTTTATACGTTGGGGTGGTCATGTTGTGGGGAAATGCTTGCTGGTGGTGTTATAAATGTTTAAGATGTGGAAGCATAACAAGATGAGGTTCAAATCCTAAAAGAGAAATTTCTTGAAATATCAAAAATGTAAATAAAGCAGTGTCAAGTATATACAACATATAAAAAAAGAAAGCAAGAAACATAGCATCATAAGAATGATCTTAAGAAACAGAAAGAAGTTATTGAGTGCAGTATTAACTGCGGTATTAGTTACCTCCATATTATATATTGTTGGGAATGATATTAGAATAAAATTTGTATCGAAGGCGATAATAAGAGAACCCACGGGTGAATCCACTACTGTACAACAATTAGGTGCCCTTGTGAAGGGGGAAGGTGAACAGAAGAATACAGGTGGAGACGGTGAGAAGAAGGATAAATCTAATTGGGACAGTATAATGCCAAGTATGCCAGATTTAGAAGCCAAGAAGGAACTTGGTAGAGCATCTTGGAAATATTTCCATACTTTATTGGCTAGATTCCCAGATAACCCCACAGAGGAAGAAAGGACCAAATTAGAACAATTTATACAATTATATGCTGAATTATACCCCTGTGGAGAA
The DNA here is from genome assembly GCA_003708905.3 of Monosporozyma siamensis. Taxonomy (NCBI): domain Eukaryota; kingdom Fungi; phylum Ascomycota; class Saccharomycetes; order Saccharomycetales; family Saccharomycetaceae; genus Monosporozyma; species Monosporozyma siamensis. The sequence continues at coordinate 277,177 of PPOL03000002.1, forward strand.
TGTTCATATCATTTCCAAAAGATGTTGGTTAAATATCCCGTACAAACATCAAGTAGAACAAGTGCTGCAATGTGGGGGTGTCATATACATAATTTAGTGAATGAATATTTACAAAAGGAAGTATATGATTGCTCTACGATTCTTGAAGATTATGATTGTGGATGTGGGGATGAGAAAGCTATTTAATTAATTAAAAGTATATATATCTATATGAAAAAATAAAATACACAATTACATAATTGTACAACAACCATTTGATGTTGATTGATTATAATTTTGTTGTTTTAATTTTTTGTAATTGTTATTTATTATAAAATGATTTGAATTAGCAGGTGGATACCCCCATAACTCGGGTAAAGTATAGTCTTTGGTAGTCTGAATATTATTAATTAAATTTAAACAAGCATTTGATGCTGTTATTCTCTCTCTACTCAATTCATTTCTTAAATTATTATTTAATTCATTAATTCTTTTCAATTTCAAATATTTAATCTTCAATTGTAACTGTTGTTGTTGTGTGGACATGGTGCCGGTTGTTGCTACATCTCGATGGGATTCCAAACTGTATCATGTTAATTTTTACATCAAATGTATTATATAAAATGGAAAATTATGGGAAATGAGGTTCGAAACAGGAGAATTTCCCGATCGGGCAAAAGACAGAAGACAAAGGACGGAAGATTACCAAAAATGGAATATATTAATGTGAAAGTGTATATAACTTGTATATATAATTAGATTAGATTATATTAGATTAAAGGGAATGAATATATATTTACTGAAGAAGGCGGCTAGGATATGTTCACAAAAGGGACATTGAACAATGTCTTTGGTGGTTCGCGCTTGAGGCAGCACCTACTTCAGTAGAATTCTTTCTTGAAGAAGTTGGTGTAATTGGGGAGATCCCTTTGATGATGAATGGTTGAGAAACTTCAGTTGCTAATTGTAAGAAAGCCATTATATTTAGTTTTGTGTGTGTGTGTGTGTGTGTGTGTGTGTGTCTAATTGACTGTTTGATTGGGTGTCTGATATACATTGCAAAGGAACAGACAACCACACAGACCCTCGAGAGTGGGATATCCACCTGTTTATATATGAAATAATTACACAGTACGTGTGACTAACACTTTGAAATTCTGTGTGACAAAAAATAATGTGTGACTAACCGGGAATCGCCGGCGCATCCCAAAGAGGAAACCCGGCGTGACCCGGCGGCGGTGTTTAAACAGCGGTGCACGTGACGGTGACTCACCGTGTTACGTTATCTTACGTTATGTTATGTTATGTTACGTGATGTTACATACAGTCTTATACTTACAACACCACCACTCGAGGGAAGGGTTCTGTCTTTGAGAGGACAAGACAGTTGTGCGAATGGGATATGTATCCCTTAATGTGGTTCAATGAGATCAGGGTGGATAACTGACACTCATCCACGTCGGGGAACTCCGTCAACGAGATTATATTCTTATGGGATAATCTTTCCCATTGCAATTGAATATATCTCGTCTGGACTCGATGTAATAACAATTGCCACAGGACAAATGTGTCATTCTGTAATTGCATCTCTTGTAATGTGATATCTTCCGTCAACATTGTATAATTCTTTGCATCCCCATTACAAATAGTGCTAATTAATATGTGGTACCATTCGGGAAGTTTATATCTGGTCAAATATTCCTGTTTGATCCTCACTCCATTGATTAATAATTGTAAAGGAATTAACAATTTTAATATTGATTTTATCTGACTTGAGAACTCAATTGAACATTGTTCCAGGGCCATCTTTAAATTTTCAATGGCCTTCAAATAATTAGTTTCATAGCATCCATGATATAACCCCATATAATAATGAAATGTAACTAATTGTGCTTTACCAATGGGGTATTTCGTACTGGTCCTCAATGTATAATTCCCACCTCGACTTTCATAAACTTTTATCAAATTCTTCATCATATCTCGATTATCCAATATCTTATATATCTTAAATTCTAAATTAATAAAATATAAGATACCACAACGTTTATTCTCTTGTGGATCAGGGTTTCGATCATTAAGACACATGGTTAAACATTTATGAACATTACGTATACAACGTTCCAATTCAGTTCTCATCTCATCAAATTCAATCTTGGAAATAAATTTATACATTTGAAATGATACTTTATACAAGGGATAAATTAACCATGTCATTGTATCATCTCTTTCCATCAATCTTATCAATATACGTATTTGATTTTCGATACATTCCACAATCTTATCATATAAAGGAGGTTTATTTCCCTTTACCTTTGCCTTCACCTTCTTCACCTTCTTTGCTTGAAATTGTTTCAATTTATTCATCTTCTTATAATGTTCAGGTAAATAAACATTCTTTAATTCCATGGTAACATTATATAATTCCATAATTTTATCATCTTTAATCTTATTCAAAGTAAAGATTAGATTATTATCGACGGATCCCCCCTCCAGTGGGAAAATTAAAAATTTAATAAAATTGACATCCCATTGCTTGGCATCAAAATATCTATCAATATTAATTTGTTCCATCTATGTTCGTTACTTTCTTTCTATGTGTCTTGTTTCGAGCAGTGAATAATTTTTCACTTCTTTTTTTGTTCATCTTTAAAATGTAAACAAAGCCAAATTACATACTAAACATTCCTAACAAGATAAGAGAGGGAGCCAATTAAGCAATGCAGAGAAACGTTAGTACACCATTACAACTCCATGAATTGAATCTTGTAAATAAATCAAATGTGGATTTATCTTCAAATGATCAACCTACAACACCAAGGAAAAATATTGTTAACGGGCCAAGATTAAATATTAAGACTACTGTTGTATCCCCACAGAGATCTCCACAACAATCACAAGGTCATGATACTGAGAAATTATATAAATTGGCACAAAAGAAGAGAGAAATTAATGAATTGGAGGAAAGATTAATTCAATTAAAGAAAGAATTGAAACAAATGGAATTACAATTTGCCAGAACTGAAGATATTGAAAGCAATAACAATAGTAATAATAATAGTAATGTTGCCCTTCCTGATAGATTGAAAGAAAATAAATTTGTGAAGAGTTTATTGACTAAATTTAATGAATTTAATATTAATGAAGATGAATTTGATAATAATGTCACCACACAAAACAATACACAATTTTATTTAAAGGAAGGTTATGATTTGGGTGAAGATGAATTGGAACGGGAAGCCCAGGAGGAGATTGGATTCTTACAAAGGTTTAATAAATGGCAGAATAAGTAGTCTCTTATAAATCATATAGTGAAAAATATTGTATAATAAATTAATGAGTGAAAAATTTATCTTACACAGTGAATGAAACAAGTGATCTTTGAACAAAAACACACACCACCACAACACACCATGGAGGATAAATTGGAAGAGTATAAGAAGTTGAAAGAACAATTGAAACAAGAATTGGCTCAAAGACGCACGTTAGAAGATGAATTCGATAAGCTTCAACAAGAGATATACGATAAAGAAACAGAATATTTCACTTCATCCACTTATATGACATCATCAACCACTACAACAGCAAGTGGTGCTACATCAACAAAACCATTGCAAATCCCTGGGAATATCATCAAGGGGTTTGATGGTTTCACAAAACCTTTACATCATGCAAATCCAGATTATAATCAAATTATGGATAATAATGATAGAATCTTCTCATTGAGTTCTGCAAATTACATCAAACAGACATCAAATCTGGATAAATATTTACAGGATTTACAAGATTCGGGAGATAAAACAGATTGATTTGCCCATCTTCCTCTTATTTATAATACTCGTTTGAACCTATTAATCACGTTTTTTCTTGAATTTGTTATAAAGAATCCAGAAGGGGAAGATATGTGTTTACAAACTGTTAATCAAAGGATAAGAAGGAGATAACCAGTGTAAATATGGTTAAATGGAGCCCATTGGGGAAAAGATATCTTTCTTATACAAGATGTTTATGGGAACAAGACATAGAAAATAATTTTACACTTATAAATAAATCATGTACAGTGGCTCAAGTATTACTGGTTGATAAAGATGTTCCTATAATGGTTAGAAAGAATTGTCTTGTAGCAATTCGTGGGTCCAACAATTTAACCCTATCTAAAGAACATATCAATCCAATATCAAATCTTGTACAATTACAATCTTCATCTTTTACAAAAGTATCATTTTCCCAGGACAAGTTACTTTCCCCTCATCAACTGATTATAAATGCACCAAAACCAACGAATTCACTATATCATTTAAAATTGAATGGGACATTGGATTGGAATATATGGGGGTCGAATTCTATAATAGCGTTTGAAGATAATACAAGTTTAGAATTATTGCCCTCTAACAAATTCTATTTCAATAAATTATCAAGCTTGACAAAATTTACTGTATTAAAAGGTAGAGGTAATGTTCTAATTAAAGGTATTGGATCAATCATCAAGGTTGATTTAAAAGGCTCATCTGATAAATTTTTAGTCAATTACAAGAACTTATTAGCTATAAGTGGTACTTCACAAATAGATATTAATAATTCCATATCAAATAAATTGTTAAATACCTCTCCCGGGTTTAAAACATATCATTGGATAACACTACCTGAATTTAAATTCTCGAATTTAATAGAGTTTATGATTTGTGGATATAAGAATTTTTATAATGCATCAATCTACTACTATAATAATTGGAAATTTGGTTACCCACAAAATTTTATGGAAATCAAAGGGCCTAGATCTATTTTATTACAAAGTTTTGATTCATTAGGTAATAACTCAGTTATCAACTATGACAGTTTTGAAAGTAATGGTCCTGCTCTCATAGCAACCACTGAAAACAACAACTCAACATCTCCAAAGGAGAGATTACTAAAATATTGGAATGTGAGAGTGAACCCTGAGGGAGTAGAATTCGTTCCAACCGACGGATATTTCAAAGATTAAATACCCTTTTTGTATATAACTTATATTCAGTTTTAAGACACACCCACTTGTATAACTTTCTGATGAGTTTGAATATATTAGATTATATGAGAAATAGACAAAGAAAAGAATGGAATATATTATATATACTTAGAAGCAGAGTAATATAACCTATCTTCTTCTCGATCTTGACATTAATCCAATCACAGTGGCAACCCCAGCAATAACCCCAGCACCAATGGCAATACCTTTGACAGTTTCCCTTTGAATCTTATCCTCTACCATCCTTTTCAAGACTTGTACTTGCTTGTTATTAGGTTCATGTTCATATAATGTATCTATATATCTCTTAGCCATAGTAAATTCATTAACTTTATAACAACCAATGGTTAAATAATAAAGACATTCTCTACGTCTATCGGGAGATTCCTTATAAATATCAGTCAAGATCTTAATCCCCAACCTTTCATCATTAATATCACGAGATTTAATTAACCCCCATGCATAATTAAATCTAGATTGTATTGTAGCATCATCACCACCTTCATTAATTACTTGTTGACGTAAAATATCTAATTGTTGTGGTAATAGTGGATCATTTGAATCCTCTAAAGTGGGTAAAAAATTCACTTTTGACATTTGTATTTATAAATGTAGTGATATGAGATATAGAATCAGTGATATTTCAGTTGTAATATCACTCTTTTAATCTCATATTTGTGACTTGGAATTCCAGGTTCTTAATTATGTAAATTTTTCACCTAAAAAATATTTAATATCGAAAAGCGATGAGATGACTTCGAATCTTTTAATATTAAGACAAATATCAGGATAAGATATAAGATATATATCATTGTGAGGATAACGTTACAATTATGGAAGACACCACAAAATTAAATACCTCGAAATTGGGGACAAAACAATATTGGGACGATTTTTATTCCTTAGAGAGAAGAAATTTTAAAGCTAATTCTGAAGACACTGGTGAATGTTGGTTTGATGATAATGACGCGGAGCAAAAGATGATAGATTTCTTATCAGACAATTTAGGTCAATATTCAATCGCTGAAGATGCCTCAATAGTGGATTTGGGGACTGGAAATGGCCATTTATTGTTTGAATTAAATGAAAATGGATTCAATGGGGATATGTTGGGGATTGATTATTCTGAAGAGAGTGTTAAATTTGCAAATGAAATATCTAAAGAGAAGGAATGTTCAGATTCAATTAAATTTGAACAAGCAGATATTTTCAATGAGAATTGGAATCCAGGTCAATTTGATGTTGTTCTTGATAAAGGTACTTTAGATGCCATTGCATTAAGTGGGTTGAAAACAGAAGATACAGGCGAACCAATTGTCGATGTTTATAATAAAGTTATTGAAAAGATATTGAAACCACAAGGGGTATTTTTAATAACGTCTTGTAACTTTACTGAAGAAGAACTAATCAAGATCATTTCTACCAAGGATAATAATTTAAAAGTTTGGGAAACTATTAATTATCCAAGTTTTGAATTTGGTGGTGTAAAGGGTACCACTATTTGTAGTATAGCATTTATTAAAAAAGATTAAGAAAAGCATTTATTTATGTTTATGTTTTATGTACATTATATTTTTATTTAATAAGTTCATTAATCTTATCATATAACTCGTTAATTAAATCTGGATTACCAGATTTTAATGCGTATGTGACAGGTAACTTTTCATCATCAATGGCCACGATTCTTAAGAATTTTTCACTTTGTAATGAACCTGGGAACCCCTTCCTAATGGAAAATCCTTTAATTAATGGTAGATTTAAAATAACTTTTAAGATACCACGAGATCTCATGATAATACGAGATTTATTATTTTGATTGTTTTGATTTAGTTTCAAGATACCGATACCTCTTTCTTTCCAACCTTCTTTGACGTTGTGTAATTGATATAATTTCATGTTTGCTTGGAAAAGACACGTTTCTGCCTCTTCACCAGATTTAATATCTTGTTTATGTAATTTAATTTCTGCATGTTTTCGTTCTTCAGGTTCAACAGATATTTCTTTCTTTGTTGCGTCGTTATCCTTTTCTTTAGAAGAATCTTCTTCCTTAGTCTCTTCTTCTTTCTCTTCTTGTTTATCCTTCAGTATATTAAATCCACTACCAAATGAGAATTTGGATCCAAATGCAAATGGTTTAGAAGTAGACATTTCTTTTATATCGTTTTTATTTGTCTCCTCATTATTTATTGGTGCTGATACTTTGAATCCAGAACCAAAGCTAGTTGCTGCACCAAATACAAATTTTGGTTTTACCACTTTTTCTTCTTGTTCTTCTGGTTTATCAGTTTTCAATTTCTTCACTTCCCTTTTTTCATCATCCTTTTCAGCGTTGTCTTTTTCCTTATCATCCTTTTCCTCATCATTCTTGCCGGGTGTTTCCTCTTTTGATGATTCTTCCTTTAATTTATCGTTATTATCATCTTCCTCTTCTCTATCTCTTTTCTTTGAAACTTCTTCATTTATTTTAATTGGAGTTTTTTCCAATTCTTTCTTTGGCGAATCTTTCTCTTGATTCTCACTCATTTCTAGCCACTTTCAGAGCTTTATTGGACTGAATATACACTTTATATTATCTTTTAAGCTTGTCATTCACTATAAATTTCACTTGAAAAGTTTTTTCTTTATTGTGAAAAAAATAAAAGCAGTAATTAAAATTAACGATTATTAGTATTATTTACAGCTATAAACTAGAAACAAACATATACACATTTGGTGGGGTTTGTAGTGATAATAATGATAGCAGAAAGCTAAACTTTTCATAAGACCTGTTCTGCACCGTTTGAAACCTCATTTTTAATTGGAATGGTCTTATAATCTACATCCACTAAAGCACCATTATTATTACAAGACACTTGTAAATTAATATCGAACCGTTTATTATTAATTTCAGTCTGATCATAATATGTCCAAGTCACTTTATCGAATTGAGTATCTTTTGGTTTCTTCTTAAATTTAAGTGAGGGTTGTTCTAAACATTTATCAGTGATATCCTTTAAAAGATGTTTTTCAACATGTTGATGTAAATGTCTAACAAATTTCTTTGAATGACAATTAACCGTATCTTTAATCTTTTCTGGATCCTTATCTGGTGCTTCATTCAATACAAATGGTGGATAATATTTTAATTGACAATGAATGTTATCAAAATCGTTATCTTCAGTTTCATTCTTTAAATACATTTCAAAATCATTTAAATCTTCAAATAATTTAATCTCTTCACCATCTTTAGTGATGATTGTATTCATCTTTGGACCTTTATTCTTCTTATTATTATTCTTCTTTGGCATCTTTAGTTGTGTGTGTTGGGGGTTGGTTGTTTACTTACAAGTGTGTATGATCTTCTGTTCTAGATGATACAAGACGAGATACAAGTACAAGACAGCATGGTTGTAAATATGATAATCGAGGTGCTTATATATGGCTCTCCTCGCCCTCCACAAGCACAGGACGTAATATAAGCAAAGAAGTGGAGAAGGAGTAAATAGCAACATATGTAATTATAGCAATGCCGGGAAACCGGAGGTCTTGTTGCAACAATCACTTGATAATAATAGTAGTAATAGTAGAATAACACTTGTTACAGCCACTCATTGCTCCACAAGGCATCAATAGAACAACAGCAACATAATAAGCTGTATTGTCACCGAAGAGGGGGGAGGACAATGTCTCGAGCAACGAATCGCTGTTGAGAAGTGTGGGGGAGCATAATACATGGGAGGCACACTCTATTAATATATATAAATAAGAAGATATAGAGGCATGCTATTTATTGGTGTAAGATGGTTCTACTGCTTATGGTTGTATTTACTGTAGTGCAGTCTATACTGTACTGCATATTACATTAATATACTGTATATTTTCTACTACTATACTATACTAACACAGTACATTTCAATACAGCATGTACAGCATATAATATAAGTGTGCAGTATACATAGTATAGGTTAGTGTAGTTATATACACATGACAGGTCCACTACTTCCACCATACCTTTACTATGACTCTTTAATTGAAATTTGCCATATGTAATTTTTTCAAGCTGTAAATAGAAGTTATCTGATTCGATGCCCACAGAGACAACTGATCTTGTTTAGGCCATTGTAGACCATATATATAACTGTATAGAGTATATATATAAGAGGAAGATAGGTAGGTATGTCATCTCCAATACGAAAGGGATTTAGAATCACTAAATATCATTTACCAAATAATAAATCATCTTCATCAGGTACTACAGCTTTAATTAGAAATAAATTAAATTTTAACGATGGTATTAAATGGATTCAATTTTGTAAAATGAGATCAGATTTAATTAAATTACAATTTAATACAGTTGATTTAACACATATTAATTTAACTTTAATTGAAATTAAACATAAAGTGGAAAAGATTGCTGAATGTTTAAGAATTGAATTTAATTATTCAATTGAAACACAACAAGATTTCCAAAAATTAGTCAATTTGGCTATACAGTCAACTAGAAGGAATCTAATTAGAGCTAAAAATAATAAATTAAACAAAAAACAAATTCAAGTGCAACCATTTCCACCACAGGAAAATAATAATGAATCTTCAAATCTTATACCGTTAATCATTAAAGATATTACTAATGATGTCATACCTTTGAAAGATCAGGCTTTAAAGAATAATAAAACAACTTTCCCAGATTTAAATATGTTCATATCAGATGAACCATTACTTCCGAGAATATCATCTTCAACTAGAACCATGAAATCTACTACAATCAATTTACCATTCTTCTTAAAGGAGAAAATATTAAATAATGTACAAAGATCAAGAACATGCTTCCAATTATCTAACCTTACTCAATACGATATAATGACAAATCATATCAATTTACTTAAGTTGGGTGAAACCTCATTAAATTTGGCTAACAGATATGTCTTTGAAAGATTTTATTCAAATTCTGATCCTAACGTTATTAACTTCATATTAAAACAAAGTACAAACCCAAAAATGTTATCACATTTATCTTTACAATTATTTCAATCATCAACAACAATAAAACTATCAATAAATAATGATGATGATACGACAATGTTAATTTCATTATTAAATATTGTCTTGGGAGCATTAATTAAAGATTTTGGATTTGATCCAATTCTTTATGATATTAGTGAAATTTTATATAATTTGATTATGATCAAATATCCCAATTTAACTAAGAATGATACAGGAAATGATCAATTAGTTTCTTCTTCAGAACAATCCAAATCAAGCAATAATAACTCTATTGTCAAGGATAAGAATATTATTATCTCATCATTATCAATAAATCCACAAATTGCCAATAAAGAAGTTTTTAAACAAGTTCGAATTTCTTATAAAGATCGGAAACAAGATTTTAATTTCCCCTTATTAAGTAACGCAACACCAACAATAATTGAAATTATTGATAATTGTAAACAATTATTTCAAATTAAAAAAGATTTAGATGTAAAAATTTATTTCAATAATGAAATGATTAAAAATGATATCAAATTGGCTAATTTATTTAATGATTTAAATATTAAAATATTATCTCTTGAATTGAAATAATATTATATAGATTTTGTAATATTTTTCGTTTACAGGTTTTTTTTATTTTTTAATATTTGGTTTAAAAAGTTACATTTCAAATCCATCTTTTAATTAATATACGAGAAGCTTAAATAGAAAATTCACCAAAAATAATTTAAAGCAACTGAGAAACATTTTATTCATTATTTATCTTATATAATAGTAGTGCTTTAAAAGTTTTTTATTTATTAATATATAGATTCAAATATCTTCATTGATTAAAAAATCATAACAGAGAAAATAATAAAAAGACTAAAGAAAGAAAAAAGAGATCATTTATATTATTTTACTCTTAATTAGCAGCAACATGTTCGACTAAGTCAACGACTCTAGTAGAATAACCATATTCGTTATCATACCAAGAGACTAACTTGACGAATTTTGGAGATAATTGAATACCTGCAGCGGCATCAAAGATAGAAGAATGAGAATCACCTAAGAAATCAGATGAAACAACAGCGTCTTCAGTGTAACCTAAAACACCCTTTAATTTACCTTCTGCAGCAGTCTTAATAACAGCTTTAATTTCATCATAAGTGGTTGGTTTAACTAATTTAGCAGTTAAATCAACAACGGAAACATCCACAGTTGGAACTCTGAAGGACATACCAGTTAATTTACCTTGTAATTCAGGTAAGACTTTACCAACAGCCTTAGCAGCACCGGTGGAGGATGGGATAATGTTACCAGAAGCAGTTCTACCACCTCTCCAATCCTTATGGGATGGACCATCAACAGTCTTTTGAGTAGCAGTCATAGAATGAACAGTAGTCATTAAACCTTCTTCAATACCGAAAGCATCATTGATAACTTTAGCTAATGGAGCTAAACAATTGGTGGTACAAGAGGCATTGGAAACAATGGTTTGACCAGCATATTTATCTTCATTGACACCCATGACGAACATTGGAGCAGTAGAAGAAGGAGCAGTAATGACAACCTTCTTGGCACCAGCATCTAAATGCTTTTGACAAGTGTCTAATTCTTTAAAGACACCAGTGGAGTCAATGGCAATGTCAACCTTGGAAGCACCCCATGGTAAGTTAGCTGGGTCTCTTTCTTGGTAGACAGCAATCTTGTGACCGTCAACAATAATGTGCTTGTCATCGTGAGTAACTTCACCTGGGTATCTACCGTGAGTGGAATCGTACTTGAACATGTAAGCAGCGTAATCGTTGGCAATGAATGGATCATTGATGGCAACAACTTCAATGTTCTTTCTTGATAAGGCAACTCTTAAGACTAATCTACCGATTCTACCAAAACCGTTAATAGCAACTCTGACCATTTTTGTAAAATTAAATTGATTTGATTGATTTATTGAATTATGAAACAATGTTTCTTGGTTTTTTTGGTAAATGTTGGGAATATAATTTAATCGAAAATATTAAATAACGTAATAATCGAAGTATGATGGGTACTTATATATTAAAATTTTCTATAATATTAATGGTATAACCCTATCAATCTACACACCCACAATAAATAGTTTTAATATCAAAGAATCAGGTTAACAAAGGGAAAAGATCTCAGTATTAGTAAGAAGAGTTACGTGATGTAAAAGGGAATCACCTTAGACATTATCAAAATATTGTTAAACAATAACTAGTAAAAAAGTAATCCAGATGTAAAGGAAAACGGCTAGAGTAGCATGCCATGTTACACCCATAATAGCAGAGCAACAAACAAGCAAAAAAAAAAGATAGTCTGTAAAGCTCATTTAATCATATGTATCATGAAATAACTATGAATATTTTAAGAAGTTATTATTGTAGAGGGGTACCTAAAATCGTTTGATTAGTAACCGTGCAAATAACATGATAGTCTGTCCTTTCCACCTTACAAAATATCCTGTTTATTGGACTGTACTATAAGAAGAAAAGATCATATATATTCTAGATCATAATATCAGGATAACAGCAACCGGATTATGATATATTATTCCGGCACTTAAACGTTGCAACTATCAATATATCAACCGGTGATCGATGGTTCTTTTAAATTTCAATGAGATGTGCCTTTGATAGGAGCCATTTGATTATTTTTCAACTTCCCCCGCGGCTGAATTGCCTCTTTAGGAAAAACAGAAGCTACACCGAGCCCCGCTGACTAAGTGGCGACACTCCGGTTTATAACCAAGAAGGGCATGTGTTGACTGTTGCTTTGGGAGTTGCAAGGTTATATTTGAAAGGTATTCTTTATTTTTTGATGAATATATAAAAGATATGTATGTATATTTGGAATATTGTTAATGAGATATATTCAAATTTGTCACACCTTGAATTAAATTATCTTCCTCTTTCCCCTCCTCCTCGTCTTCATTATATGGTGGTAATTCTGTTACTTGCAATTTATAACCTAATGAATATTCTTGATCTTGTAAATTTTTAAGACAAAGATCAGATAATTCTTTATTATGGAAGCCAATAATTGCATTATATAGTATTGCCTCCATTTGAACAATCTTATTTGCTTGTTCCTCATCTTCGCCTGATTTAATTTCTACAATTAATTTTGTTTCTTCTGCTTCATAAACACCAACATAAAATTCTCTCGTATTATTACTTATTGATTCATTATATTGACCTTTTAAATTCAATAATTTGGGACATTTTAACTTAATAAAATCTTTTAAAATAGTCCATCTTAATTTCCCATATTTTTCAATTAAATCTGTCACAATATCAATCTTTTCATCTTGTTTTAATTTATTTATTGTGGTTTCAGTCTCTGGTAAAAGATAAGGTGGGAAATTACTTAATTTTAATTGCCACATACCACGATCAGTCATTTGTTTTCTAAAATTTTTTTCATTAAATATATTCTTTAATTTTTTAGGTTGTTTAAATGGATTTGCATTTTTTTTAGTAATCATATTATATCTTGTTTGCGTTGGGTAATAAAAATTCATTTCGGATCCATATGCAATTGGTGATATCATCCCATCATCATCGTCTTCTTCTTCTTCTTGTTCTTCACCTTGAATATCTCTTAATTCATTAAATGGATGCATGAACTGATTATGTGGATATCTTCTCTTATGCCAATTTTGTGGTGATGAAGAAGAATTATAATATCTAGTATTTTTATTTTGTGCAATATAATTATTTGGAATAAATTTCCCATATTGATTTGTATTTTCATTATCAGGTTGTAATAAATGTGGGAACATCCCAGTAAATGGTGGTGCCATAGGAGACCCCGATGATGTGGACATCATTGGTATAAATGGTGGATATAGAATATTTGAATCTGTTGTGTCTTTCCCCTGTACCAAAAAATCATTATTTGGTGGAGAATGTGACATTGAATCTGGTGTTAATGGAGTATTTTGTTTTGTTGTCTTTGTGGGGCTAAAATTCCCCCGTCCTTGTTGCATGGGTACAAATATTTGTTGTTGTGCAGATGGAGGGACGTTAAAAGATGGTGGTGGATGTGGTAATGGTGGGAGTGGTGGAATCATTGAAATTGGATATGGTTGATATTGGTCATGTAAATTTTTTGTATTTGATATACTCGTTCGTGGGGATTGTAAATTATTATTATATTGAAAAGTTGGTGGTATTAAATATGAATAAAGATCATGATTATCCCAAGTATAGGAATTTAAAGTCATAATTAGATCATTAATCATTTCATTACTTAAGTTGTTTTGTAAAGTGACTAAACAACTTTGAAAAGTGATAAATGGTGGTAATAAAGAAGTCATTGGAGGTAACAATTTAACTTGTAAAACGTTTGAATGATGGATAATACCACCAATTAAATATTTAATTTGTTTCCAATTTTTATTTAAGGGTAAATTATCGATTTCAATGACAATAAAATTTGGTTGATTTAAGAATTGAATATCATTCTTACTTGTGTCAACTCCTTTTTGTACCTTTGACATAGAAAATGGTTTTGATGAAGAGTTATAATTAAACCTTGATGTGAATAAAGATTCGTTATCATGACCTGTATTTGAAATTTGTGAATTTTCAATCTTACCAGAATCCTGTTGGTTAGAAGAAGAAGATAAATTCAACCCATTTGAAGTAGAATCATTTTGAGTTGTCATATTGACTGTATATAAACTTAAAATTCAACAAATAAGAGAAAACTTTAAAAATGACAAATGAAAGGAATAAAAAGTTCTAATGAATGGATATATATGTGTGTGTGTAATATCTAAAGTAAACTCTGTATGGAAAATGATATAAACCAGTTATAAACTCCAAAGCAAAGAGATGGATAACTCTTGGTATAAACTGATCTTAAAAGTTGCAATAAAAAAGGATGTATATGAAAGCACAAAGATTACCCGTCGGTGGCCTCTCTACACTGTGTGAACCCTTAACCACCGGTGTGTGCATATCTTTAGCAGAGGCAAAAAAGTATCACAAAGATTTGACACCTTCAAATCCAACAACAATAGAATCTGTGGCAAGGACTCCGAAAACAAAAGCGGCGCAACCACACCCAGACACCCACGGGTCACATGCCCGCCACGTGACGCAAAAGAGGAAGCCCGCGTCCCCCGCCCGTGCACCGCACGTTCAATAGTGGAACCCGGAGGCGAATCTGGGAAAAAAAAAGTAACTGCTGGGACAAATTTGTCCCTTTCTATTGTCTTCTCAATCTTTACCCACCTGATCTCACCTATTACTATGTTACTATGGGACAAATTTGACCAAACAATCGGATTGCCATAGTCATGATGAAAAATAATTAATTGCCATGCAATGAATGGACTATGACATCTTCTTTTTCACTTCTTTCTGTTTTGGGCATCGATAAAATTTTTTTTTTTTTTCACTTTTGATATATATACACTGATGACATGACTTATATACATCTTCCTATATTATTCTTATCTTCACATAGTCACCTCAATTAATACGAAAACACATACACACACATACACATACATATTATTACAAAATGGGTTTGACTACTAAGCCACTATCTTTAAAAGTTAACGCTTGTTTATTCGATGTTGATGGTACAATCATCATTTCTCAACCTGCCATCGCTGCCATGTGGAGAGATTTTGGTAAAGATAAACCAGGTTTTGATGCTGAACATGTTATCCACATCTCTCATGGTTGGAGAACATTCGATGCCATTGCCAAATTCGCTCCTGAATTCGCTAATGCTGAATTCGTCGAAAAATTAGAAGGTGAAATTCCAGAAAAATACGGTGAACATTCTATTGAAGTGCCAGGTGCTGTTAGATTATGTCAAGAATTGAATAAATTACCAAAGGAAAAATGGGCCGTTGCTACTTCTGGTACTCGTTCCATGGCTACTAAATGGTTTGAATTCTTAAAGATTAAGAGACCTGAATATTTCATTACTGCATCTGATGTGGAAAATGGTAAACCACACCCAGAACCTTATTTAAAGGGTAGAAACGGTCTTGGTTTCCCAATTAATAAAGAAGATCCATCAAAATCAAAAGTTGTCGTCTTTGAAGATGCTCCTGCTGGTATTGAAGCTGGTAAAGCTGCTGGTTGTAAAATTGTTGGGATTGCTACTACTTTTGATTTAGATTTCTTAATTGAAAAAGGTTGTGATATTATCATCAAGAATCATGAATCTTTAAGATTAGGTGAATATAACGCTGAAACTGATGAAGTTGAATTAATCTTTGATGATTATTTATATGCTAAGGATGATTTATTAAAATGGTAAATTTCTTTTAATTAATCATTAATGAAACAATATATATATATAGAAAATATCCTTCTCCCCCATATTATAAACTCATATAAATAAATAATTAATAAACAAATAAACAAAATAAGATATTATCATTAAAGCAAGTATAGAAAAGCATATATATATATATATCGTATAAGTATATCAATCCTTTTCAGCAGCAACAACTTCAACTTCTAAATCAACATTTAATGGTAAAGATTTAACAGCAACACAAGATCTAGCAGGTTTATGAATATTAAAATATTTAGCATAAAGACCATTAAATTCTTTAAAATTATTAATATCAGCTAAGAATACATTAACTTTCACAATCTTATCCATTGATGAATTACTGGCCTCTAAGATATTTTTAATATTTTGGAAAACTTGATCAGCTTTAGCGGTAATTGTACCTTCCACAGGTTTATTATCTGGTGTATATGGAATTTGACCAGAGACGAAGATTAAATTATTAACTTTCATTGCTTGTGAATATGATGCAGCTGCAGGTGGTGCATTCTTGGTAGCAACGGAAGTTAAAGTGTTTAAGTTTCTTAAAAAAGATGGTCTAAATAAAGCCTTTCTAAACATTTTCAATTGAGTGTGAGTGTGTGTGTGTGTGATGTTCTTATGGGAAATAAGAAGGCTACAGATGACTCCAGGTACCCAAGTTACAAGCCTTATATATTGCCATTTTTTCCACTCTTCGGGAAATTTTCACTGTGTACAGAAATATCAAACCGGATCTACAACTCCGCCACAGTCATTGCCTATCAAATAGTGACATTGCCAAGTATTACCATAACTCTCTTACATATCCTGTGTGTGTACACTGTAATGTATCAAAGGGATAAGACATACACCCAACATTCAATGCAACTGGGGCTGTTTCTATCAGAAGACAATACAAACCACCCAGAATTTTATATCAAATTTCAAAATCAAAACAAATAAGAGAAAAAAAATAAAATGATTAGGCGATGGATGATAAGGTATTCTTGCTATTTAGGGTATTTTGTACTTGTAAGTGGTCGAAAGTGTATATACCACGTAAATATATATATACAGAAACTTACAAAGAGGGGAAGGATTTCTATTATGGCAAATCAAGAATCCTTATCTAATGAAACTAATCAAATAATTGGATCTGCTCCAATGCAAATTCCAAATAATAATTTCAATTATCATTCAAATGGGGATGTCCCCACATCCCCGTCTCATACAGAACTTCATTCACACATCCACAAGAATATAATACTGGAACCAACTAATATACAATATAATTCATTTCAATCAGAAAATAATATTTCAAATAAACAAAATTCAAATATTCCAATGGGTTCATACCCAATAATGTCATCTTCATCATATATTTTAAGAAATGGTAATAAACCAATGATTACTAAACCTATTACAATAAATTCAAATAATAATTCTTTTAATAAAAGTTCACTTCATAATATTTATATTCCAAATTCTTTCGAATCAAACAATAATAATATCAACAATAACGTCACTATTGATAATCAACTATTTTCTGGGTCTTTACCTGTGGGATCCTTTGATAATACTAATAATAATAACAACAGTCTAAATGAGATCGGTTCGTATCAGGATGAAGCTATACCACATAATACAACTCAATATATTGAAGATGTAGGTACTAATACCACCACTACTCCAACACAATATTTTAAAGATCATCAAGAATTGAATTCCAACAATAATAATATAGGGGATCAAGTTAATTTAGATTATGTGGTTAATAATATCGGTCCACCTTTAACTAACGACACTACGAATCCACAATATAATTCTAATCCTGAAACAGCCGTTGAACCATCACTGAAAACAGGAAAATTAGATATTGTGGAATATCCAACTGAACATTTATTAAAAATGTTAACTGCATTATTAGAAAAAATTGTCAATTCAAATGATGAATTAAATACAACAGCATCATCACCAATAAATATTCCATCACCACCAGAGGGTAATAAATATAATAACAATAATGAAAATGATTTACAATATTCAATATCTTGTTTTTCGGGGAAACATGTACCACAAATATCCATAGAACAGTACCTTTTACGAATACAAAAATATTGTCCTACTACAAATGATATTTTCTTATCATTATTAGTCTATTTTGATAGAATTTCCAAGAAATGTAATAACAATAATTCATTATCAACACCTGAAGAGGATGAGGATAAACAAAATTTATTTGTCATGGATTCATATAATATTCATAGATTATTAATCTCTGCAGTGACAGTAAGTACAAAATTCTTCAGTGATTTTTTCTATAGTAATGCAAGATATGCTCGTGTGGGTGGGATACCATTACAAGAAATGAATAAATTAGAAATTCAATTTATGATTTTATGTGATTTTAAGTTATTAATTCCATCAGATGAATTACAAAGATATGCAGATTTATTATACACCTTCTGGAATACACATGGCGATAACGAAGGAACGTAATATGTCTTTTATTGCCTTTGATGAAATTCGAATGGCCGACAGAAAGTG
Organism: Monosporozyma siamensis; assembly: GCA_003708905.3. Taxonomy (NCBI): domain Eukaryota; kingdom Fungi; phylum Ascomycota; class Saccharomycetes; order Saccharomycetales; family Saccharomycetaceae; genus Monosporozyma; species Monosporozyma siamensis. The sequence continues at coordinate 295,961 of PPOL03000002.1, forward strand.
AAAAAAAGCAAAAGGAAAAAAAAAAAACAGAACTCATCGACAAAATTTTTTTCTTTGTAAGCTCATCTCAAGATTTTTGTGAACTGGTTCACTTCATTTACAATCAATTTACTTTAAATAAAGTTTCCCCTTGTGCATTCAATTTCTTTCAAAAATATAACGTCCCTTCTTTTAGGTTCCAGTGTCCACTAATTAAAAAAAATCTTAACCTTTTTTTTCTTTGTTATGACACTTACACATAGATCATCAGTTGTCGCTGAAAATATAGATTTCCAAAATTCACAAGGAACTTCATATGAATTAGATGATTTAGAAAAGAAACAAGTAGAAGATGTTAAGACGATTCCATTCGAATATCCATCTGAAGAAGAACATACAAATGATGCATATTTAGAAGAAACAAAATTAGGTCTTTTCAATAGATTAATTTCAAGTTTAAACGCTGAATCAAAGGGGATTGAACCAATTGAAGATGAAGAGAAAACTGATGGCTCCATTCTTAATGCAGCATCAATGTGGTTTTCTGCAAATATGGTCATTGCATCTTATGCTTTAGGTGGATTAGGTCCAATGGTTTATGGATTAAATTTCGGTACTTCTGTACTAGTCATTATCTTTTTCAATATTCTTGGTATATTACCAGTGGCCTTTTTCTCTCTATTTGGTGTGGAATTTGGGTTAAGACAGATGATTCTTTCCAGATTTTTAATCGGGAATGTAACATCAAGAATTTTCGCCTTTATTAATGTCATTGCATGTGTCGGGTGGGTTATCGTTAACACTGTGGCATCTGCGCAATTATTAAATATGGTTAACGCTCCACATAATTGTCCTCTTTGGGCTGCATGTTTAATCATCATTGGGGGCACTTTTGTCGTCACATTTTTCGGTTATAAAGTTATTCATGCTTATGAAAAATGGTCATGGGTACCGAATTTTGCTGTGTTTTTAGTCATTATTGCACGTTTAAAGATGTCACATAATTTCAGTAATGGTGAATGGACTTCAGGTCCAACCACTGCTGGTAATGTCTTATCCTTTGGTTCTGCTGTTTTTGGGTATGCTACAGGTTGGACCACTTATGCTGCAGATTATACCGTTTATATGCCAAGAAATGTAAACAAGTTTAAAGTATTCTTTTGTCTATTGGCAGGTTTAGCATTCCCATTATTTTTCACTATGATTATTGGTGCTGCCGCAGCAATGGGTGCTGTTAATAATGAAACATGGAACGATTATTATCAACAAAATAGTATGGGTGGTGTCACATATGCAATTTTAGTCCCAGATTCATTACATGGATTCGGTCAGTTTTGTTGTGTTCTATTAGCTATGTCTACCGTGGCTAATAATGTTCCAAACATGTACAGTATTGCATTATCTGCTCAAGCATTATATGAACCATTTGCTAAAGTACCAAGAGTAGTTTGGACCATATTAGGTAATGCTGCAGCCATTGGTATTGGTATTCCTGCATGTTACTATTTTGAAAGTTTTATGGAATATTTTATGAATTCCATTGGTTATTATTTAGCTATTTACTCTGCAATGGCTATTCCAGAACATTACATTTTCAGAAGGGGGTTCAAAGGTTATAATATCGAATACTGGAATGATTGGAATAATTTACCAATAGGATATGCCGGTACCACTGCTTTCATTGTAGGCTGTTTTGGTGTGGCTTTAGGTATGTGTCAATCATATTGGATGGGTGAAATAGGTCGTTTAATTGGCGATTTTGGTGGTGATATTGGATTTGAATTAGGTGCCTCATGGACAATGATAGTCTATATTGTCCTAAGACCGTTAGAAATCAAATATACCGGTCGTTAAAAAATACTATATTTCTACTTTGTCTCTTTTGTTCTACCTTAAACATTTTTCTATTCGAATTGTACTATCTATGCATTTTACAAAGAGGCATTAACATATATATATGCATTACTATATATGATATATTACATATTTTAAGAGCTGTTGCTTTATCATATTTTAATTTTGGCTATTAACATCCGTACAGCTAGTTTTATTTTTTTTTTGCTAGTATTTTACAGTGACGTTTTGAAAGTGAAGAATTCTTAATGAGCATCTGGAAGTGATACAAGTTTTACCATGACACTTAGTCCCAATCATCCTCATAATTAGCTCATAGCTTCTGCTCCTTTTAATGTTAAATGGATACCTTTTTTATGTTATAACACTTTATAGAGTGTCATTTCTAGTTGGGTTAGCTTCATTATATATTGCAGAGAAATGGCTTCCGGACTTTCTAGAATATGGTAAGACTTTAAAGCCCCATTTAGAGAGCAACAGACCTTCAATATTAGATCAAATCATGCATTATACAGTACCTAAATCATATTTCAGTCATTTTTATGTCCTTTCTACGATTCTTTCAATCATGATTGTGTCGGTATACCATAGATATCCCATTACTTGGCTGATACTATTCCACTCTATAAGGAGATTGTATGAAACACTTTACATTTCCAAGTATACACAAAATTCAAGAATGAATTGGTCTCACTATGCAGTTGGATTGTGGTTCTATTCTGTATTACATTTAATATTAATTATAAAATTATATTCTGGAGAAATCGATAACAAATTAAATAAGTTGACATTTTACTTATTTATCCTTTCATCAATTGAACAATTTAGAAGTCATTTGATCTTATCCAAATTAGTTAAATATTCTTTGCCCAAAGAAGGCCTATTTAAATACGTTTGTTGTCCACATTATCTCTGTGAAATCGGAATTTATGCATCTTTGACGATTTATAGTAGGGAATTTCTATTTCCAGTAGTTTGGGTTATTGCCAGTTTAAGTGTGTCTGCAATAAAGACCAAAGCATTTTATAAAAGCAAATTTAAAGATCAAGATGTTCCAAAATATGCTATTATTCCATTTCTGCTTTGATTATATTGGCTTTTATAAGAATAAATCGACGTTTTATATATTTTATATAGACATTTTATTATGAACTTTCTCTAACTATCTTACCTCACTTAAATGCATAGAGATTTAATCTTTGCTTTCTGGATCAACCGTGAAAAGTGTCTTATTTTTTTCAGTTGTTTTTGCCAGCTTGGAAATTTAATATTGAAAATTGTTAAGAAGGCTCAGTTTACAAGCTTAAAGAGAGGTTAAATGTTTGGTTTGCTCGACAATTTAGTACTTAAACATCTATCAAAAGAAGTCGATTCAAAAAGGTGATATTAAATATAGAAATCTTTTAGGTTAGAATTCTGTTGAAAGTTATTTCTTCAAGAATTTGGTCTTTTTTTTTTTCCTGTCAACCTAAAAATCTATTTATATCAAATAACCCATCCAGTTACCAAACTTAGGACCGATGTCCTCACAAACTCCACTAACTTTTGGTAATAATAGATTTAATAACAGCTCGCGAAGTGTTACTAGTGGCTTACCAGAAGGAGAAGAGTCACGTAGTGTAGATTCCTTTGATTTACAATTTGATAATTCATTTGACGAAGCTTTAGATAACCTAGAGATTAATACACATAGAAACTCTCAAAGTAGAAGAAGCTTAGTTGATGACACTGAACCACGTGAAAGTTTTGAAATGAGAAGTATAAAGGATGGTACAGAGGGAAACTCTAAGAATCCTTTAAATGATAGAAATCCACTAATGTCTGATATGAGTGATGATGAAAGACCTTCTAATTTTGGCTATAATGCCACTACAAGATATAATTCATCTTCTAATATATTTCAAAGGTTTCGTGACTATTTGAAGAGAAGTACATCCACTACTGGTTGGAGATTGCATTCAAATAATTCTTCGGTAAGTCTAAATGAGAACCATATCGAAAGACAAATACATCCAGGTACAACACCTGTATATGATAAAAACAAATATCCTACAAATGAAGTTTCCAACGCAAAATATAATGCCGTCACATTCGTACCGACTTTACTATATGAACAATTTAAATTTTTCTTCAATTTATATTTCTTAATCGTTGCCCTATCACAAGCCATACCTGCCTTAAGAATTGGTTATCTTTCCTCATATGTAGTTCCCTTAGCATTTGTTTTAACTGTCACTATGAGTAAAGAAGCTTTAGATGATATTCAAAGAAGAAAGAGAGATAGAGAATCTAATAATGAACTTTATGAAGTTTTAAACCAATCTAGACCTGTCCCAAGTAAAGATTTGAAAGTTGGGGATTTAGTGAAATTACAAAAGGGTGCTCGTGTTCCCGCTGATATGGTGTTGTTGCAATCAAGTGAACATTCAGGAGAATCATTCATTAAGACTGATCAATTGGATGGTGAAACTGACTGGAAATTAAGAATTGCTTGTCCACTGACTCAAAATTTGAAGGTGGATGATCTATTAAATAAGATTAATATTACTGCATCAGCACCTGAAAAATCTATTCATAATTTCTTAGGGAAAATCTCATATAGAGAATCTTCTTCTAATCCATTATCCATTGATAACACCTTATGGGCAAATACAGTTATTGCATCTACTGGGTTTTGTATCGGTTGTGTTGTATATACAGGTAGAGATACTAGACAAGCTATGAATACTACAACAGCCACTGTGAAGACTGGGCTTTTAGAATTAGAAATTAACAGTATATCTAAGATTTTATGTGCTTCTGTGTTTGTTCTTTCTGTAGTTTTAGTGGTTTTTGCTGGTTTCCACAATTCTGATTGGTATGTGGATATCATGAGATATTTAATTTTGTTCTCCACTATTATTCCAGTTTCTTTAAGAGTTAATTTAGATTTAGCAAAATCTGTATATGCTCATCAAATTCAACACGATGATAATATTCCTGAAACTGTGGTTAGAACAAGTACCATTCCAGAAGATTTAGGTCGTATAGAATATTTATTAAGTGATAAGACTGGTACTTTAACTCAAAATGATATGCAATTGAAGAAAATTCATTTAGGAACAGTCTCTTACACACATGAAACTGATGATATTGTTACTGGTTATATTAATTCATTAGCTGGCAAAAATGTAAATAATGGGCCTGTGAGTGCATCAAGAAGAGATATTGGTACTAGAGTACGTGATATGATTGTGACATTGGCTATTTGTCATAATGTCACCCCAACATTTGAAGATGATGAATTAACATATCAAGCCGCATCTCCTGATGAAATTGCCATTGTCAAATATACCGAATCTGTTGGGTTGTCACTATTCAAGAGAGATCGTCATTCAATTACTTTACTTCATGAACATAGTGGTAGGAATTTACAATATGATATTTTACAAGTCTTTCCCTTCAATTCTGATAGCAAACGTATGGGTATTATTGTTTATGATAAACAACATGATGAATATTGGTTCTTACAAAAGGGTGCTGATACAGTCATGGTCAAAATTGTGGAAAATAATGATTGGTTAGAAGAAGAAACTGCAAATATGGCCCGTGAAGGGTTGAGAACATTGGTTATTGGTCGTAAGAAATTATCCAAGAAGGTTTTAGAACAGTTTCAAAAGGAATACAAAGATGCTTCATTAGCAATGTTAAACCGTGATCAACAAATGAATAGTGTTATTGCTAAATATCTAGAACATGATTTGGAATTACAAGGGTTAACTGGTGTTGAAGATAAATTACAAAAAGATGTGAAGTCCTCGATTGAATTGCTACGTAACGCAGGTATCAAAATTTGGATGCTTACAGGTGATAAAGTGGAAACTGCTCGTTGTGTTTCTATTAGTGCCAAATTGATTTCTAGAGGCCAATATGTTCATACTATCACAAAATTGCATAAACCTGAAGGTTCTTTGAATCAATTAGAATATTTGAAATCCAATACAAATGCATGTTTGCTAATTGACGGTGAGTCGCTTGGCATGTATCTAACTTATTATAAGGAAGAATTCTTTAATGTTGCTTTGAATTTACCCACAGTCATTGCCTGTCGTTGTACACCTCAACAAAAGGCTGACATTGCTTTAAACATTCGTGAACTAACTGGAAGAAGAGTATGTTGTATCGGTGATGGTGGTAATGATGTTAGTATGATTCAAAGTGCTGATGTAGGTGTCGGTATCGTCGGTAAAGAAGGTAAACAAGCATCATTAGCAGCTGATTTTTCAATCACTCAATTCTGTTATTTAACTGAACTTTTATTATGGCATGGTAGAAACTCTTACAAAAGATCTGCTAAATTAGCACAATTTGTGATGCACAGAGGTCTTGTAATTGCTGTTTGTCAAGCGGTTTATTCCATTTGTTCTAAATTTGAACCGATTGCATTATATCAGGGTTGGTTAATGGTTGGCTATGCTACCTGTTATACTATGGCTCCTGTGTTTTCCCTTACTTTGGATCGTGATATTGATGAGTCCCTAACTAAGACTTACCCAGAATTGTATAAAGATCTTACTGAGGGGAAAAGTTTATCCTATAAAACTTTCTTCGTTTGGTGTGCCTTATCATTATACCAAGGTTGTATCATTCAAGGATTATCGCAAGCATTTACTAGTATTCTACCTGATGATTTTACAAGAATGGTGGCAATCAGTTTTACAGCATTGATTATTAATGAATTAATTATGGTGGCTCTTGAAATTTATACATGGAATAAAATAATGGTGATCACGGAAGTTGTAACATTTTTGTTTTATGTTGCATCCGTTCCATTTTTAGGTGAATATTTTGAATTTAGTTATATGATGAGTCCCAAATTTTATGGAGGTTCTTTTATTATTGTATTATTATCAGTTTTCCCTGTGTGGGCTGCTAAGACTATTTATAGAGCATTGCATCCTCCAAGTTATGCTAAGGTTCAAGAATTCTCTATGGCTTAAGATGAGACTAAGCCTTTTGCCTAGAACTTATAATTTATACACTATATATACCACATGCATAATAATATTTATAATGAATTTCAATTATCTAAATGTCGTCAAAACTTGAGTTGGTATTCACTTTTTTACTTTATTGTTAATCGATCAAGCTAGCACTTAATTCAATTTAGCTGATGTCTACCAATAAAAAAAAAAAAAACTACATTGATGCAGGATCAAAGCATTGATCAACTGCCGTTTGAAATAATATTCTTTTTTTCTTTTAAATCTATAAAATACATATCATTAATTTATGCAATAAAAAACTTGCTCATAAATATTTGGAACCAACGTTCCAATTTTTTTGAATAATAAATAAAGCCAGCTATTAATCATTTTAATAAATAACAAAATTCATGCATCCACATCAGAATCACTTTCTCTTCTATCATCATCAGACAAAGTAATAACAGGTCTTTGGAAATCAGTGGCATGAGCCCACGGAATAGTTCTTGATAAACCATCAAATACACTTACTCTTCTTCTCACCATTGGATGATACGAAGATGTTGGTTCCGCAACATCAGTATCAAGACGGTTTCCTTGATTAGATAATGAACTCTTAAAGGATTGTTCATCTGAAACAAAAGTATTATTCAGTTCAATATCAATATCAGGATTGAAAATCACTGGATATGGTAAAGGCGCATCTGAACTAACTTTAAATAAGTGGACGTTGGCCACATGTTCATTCTCCACACGGAAAATAATCCAAACAAACCTTCTAAGTACTTCTACAAATGCAATGAAAAACGATGTCATTGCACTTTGTTGGATTGTAGATGGAGCCACAGCCCATACGACCCATTGAAATCTAATTAATACATCCCAAATCATAGCAGCGTAATAAACCAATTTCTTCTTACCTTCGTAAGTCCCATCTTTCCAATTCTTCTTCCCAGCAAGATATAAATCATCTCTTAAGAATAGATTATTCTTGGAAGGTTGAAATAAGGACCAATCAATGACAATATCCCATATCGAAGTTAATATAGCGTTAATTAGGGCCAAGACAATGAATGGGGTACGTGCAGCTGGTGAATGATTAGCAATTCTGTAAGCACATAAAGAGGCATTATAAGCAATACCAAACATATATTTCCCAGCATTAAATAAATGTGGGAATTTATCTCCCGAATCAGCATATCTTCTAAGACATTGTACCATTCTCCAATAACTTGGTAAACATGCTAAAATACCCATTGATTTTGAATGAGAGGATCCACACAACCCATTTTCATCTGTAGCGACTAAACAGGAGAACATTGCAATATCAGACATTGAATAAGTTAAAGAACAAATAATATCACCCAAGAAGAAATCACCAAATTCCACGGGAAACAAGGGTGCACAAACTAATCTAATTGCTCTAATTAATAACCATCTTCTTGTTGAAATAATCTTATCCCAATATGGGATTGAATTCTTAGGTAGGATAAATAATAAAACAGACCCTCCAAAACAGATATAAGCCCATGGGATCAATCTTTCAAAACGATAACTGAAACCAGCACAAATTGACCCCCAAAGAATAAAATACATAATGGTGTATAATTGCAAAGGGATCCCACTTGTGGCAAAATCATTATTAAAAAACTTTGTCCCATTTTTAGTTTGGGTTTCACCCAACATAATAAATCTATAATTGATCCCTGTTCTATGCCAGATAAAACAATTTACTTGAAACAATAGCATCATAAATAAAGTCATAAACCAACCACCCCATAATGGAAACAAGATTCTATGTGTATACGAGGATGGATCAGAATTGAAAGAAATTGTCAAAGTATAAATAAATAATGCAATTGACCACCCTAAGAATAAACATGCTGCAGACATTTGAATAAGTGATCTATTATTTCTATGAATAATCTGTTCAGTTAAAGTATATTCCACATTAAATTTTTTCAAAGTCTTTGTATGTTTCTTGATTTGTGATGCAGAATTAGTCAACTCATTGATATACCATTCTTTAACTTTAGTTTCCCACCACAAAATTGGATCATCCTTTGGATTTGTTGCAGTAAGATCTGTAGGTGGTTGATTTGATGTAGTTTCCTGCATTTGTTTAGCTAATAATTGAATGTTTACTGAGACATGTTTAAAAAGAGAATAATTATCTTTAGCATATTTCATAAATTTATCCATTTCTCTAGTTTGTAAAGTCTTATCAAATTTCTTTACCATTTTACGAAACCCAGTAACATTGGTATCACGAAATGTCTTGATCATTTGTAAATAGAGATAATATTCCAATAAAGCATCCCCCAATAATTTTTGAGCTTGTTTTATTGTAATTTCACAATTTTGAACAATATTATCATATGCAAAAGTTTCTTTAACTGTATCAATACCAGTTTTAGTACTTGCATTTTCAGAATATGGTAATTCTGCATTTCTACGTATAATCATATCTCTCCATTGAGATGATTTATCTGGCCATGATGGCCATAACATATTTTGTTTTAAAAATTCTTTGATTTTGAATTTTATTGTTTCTTCATCATCTCTAATAAGTTTTTTGTTCCCATTTGAATTAGAAATTGATCCATATAAATCGTCAGTTTCATTACCTGTCAAAATAGAGGATAATTGGTCGTTATAATTGGAAGTTTCAGTAGTAGCAATAGAAGCATGACGATACTGGTTGCCAGAAGAAGTCAAATCAAAATCAGTTGCACCGGTATTATTAAAGATAGTATCATCAGTTAAAGATGAAGAAATGTTATTATTAATTCCAACATATTCAGTTTGATAAGTTTGTCTTTGTAAATCATAAATTTGTAATTGAGCTTGTAAAATAGAAAATTTCTTCTTGGCTTCATCCAATAACCATTGATAGAAATCGTTACATTTTGTCAATTCTTCACCAATAAGCCAACGTTCAATAAATTCTCTAATGGCTTGTTTTTGGAAAGAACTATAAATGTCATTATTATTCAAATTTTCATTCGACATATCTCTATGGTAGGCAGATAATGGTTTCCCCAACGACCCTGCTGCAGAGAGTCTAATACTACTGCTATTTCTAGACAAAGATGACAATCTTATAGTAGAGGCTGTTCTCACTGGATCCTTTGGAAATTTACCATATTGATATTTCAGTTTTTTCTTACCTAACTTATAGTCGATATATTTATCCTTCCATTCTGGAATAGCTGATTCAGTCAAATGATCAGCAAACTTCATGGTCGCCTGGGATGAGTAATGTTAACCAAATGAATAGGGTAAAGGAAACGAGAAAGTTATATAAATGATGGTGAGTTGTTACAAATAAAATAAAAAAAAAAGAAGAGGAAAGAGACAGTTTTAAACAGTTCAAAAACCAGAAGATGACTCTAGAGAATAACTGTGGTTGATATTTCAGCAACTTGTGAAACCAGAAATCGATGTAAACCTTATATATAACATCTGAAAATCCATTGTTAAGTTCCATTTTTTTTTCACTGTGCATTAAAAAAAAAAAACAAAAAAAAAACGTGGGAAACAAAGAAAAAAAAAGTTGTGACAGCAATTGTGAATTTGACAGCATAAACAAAGAGACTTGCAATGGGGGTTAAGTGGTGCTGGACGGCCTTTGAAGGTTTGTGAACGTGTTCATTGGAATCAGTGTACAAAAATGTATATAGTTCTTATTCTATCGTACTGAACGAGTGAGCTATGCAAGATGTATTAAGTAAAACAAACGAATTTGACATAAATGACGCAACTTCCTGATAAGAATGTTTAGTGATGGATGGTTTAGAATAATCCTAAGATTAAACTGTAAAAATATGTATATATCCACCTTTGTAACATTACATTTGTGGCTCAAGACATTTGGTTATATAGGTGTAATTGCTCATTCGAGTATATGTAAATAAATTTTGACACATTCGGGTAAGAGTTCCATTTGTTCTTATTGTATTGATTGATTCTACGAAAAAAAATTGTTAGGGTTTATGAACAAGAGTGTAGGAGGAACAATGTTTGCTGAGTCCCTTGCCAGTTATTTACACATTGCCATTTGAATATGGGTATATTGAATGTTTGAAAGAATGTTGTGATCTTGGGGTATCGAAAAGTTAGAAGTAAAATAACATGCATCATTTTTTTTAGCCACCACATTCCACCTTGTTCTGAATTACACCATCCATACATAAATAGAGGTAGCCGTATTGTATGAAATCATATATAGTAAAAAGAAACTCTTTGATGTTTTGGCACGGTGATATTGACAATTGTTTGATGTGAACGGTTGAAAGTAAAAATTCAAGACAAGGTAGAGACGTTCGAGACCTCAAGTGTAATAAAAAAAGGAGTTCTAGTATCCTAGAAGTTGACTAGGCGTAGTAGGGCTTATTTAATATTTTATATACTTTATATCCACAAATACAAAAAATATCCACAAGTTAGATGATATCATGTTGAGAAAGCCAGAAATAAGTGTATTTGAAGCACATCTTCGATTGAATCATATCCCTATACAAGTGATAAAAGCATCGATAGATAACAATATCTTGGATGATGTAGAAAAGATACAAATGAACATGAAGAAAAACAGCTGGTGCGAAACTTGTGTATCAGGAAAAATGACAAAACATTATCATTATACGAATAGTATGAATTACTATTCGTCTCATCGTGAACCTGGTTCGTCGTGGAGTATGGATATATTTGGTCTTGTTCACAATTTACCCAAGGATGCTAATAAATTTATGTTATTAACGGTTGATAGCGTCTCACGCTATACCATTGTCTCAAACAATATTGGTTACATAAAGACACAATTTGGTCGAACTGTACAGGAAATCATAATGGATCGTGGTACAGAATTTACTAACCATGAATTAAAACAAATGTTGGCCAATGAAAATATACAACCAATTTATACTTGTACTCAAAATCACGCAGCAAATGCCAGAGCTGAAAAAGGTATACAAACTATTACCAGAGATGCAAGGAAATTACTTGGCCAATCAGGTTTACCACCTAAATTTTGGTCTTATGCTGCCAAAGCTGCTGCAAATTGCCGAACTATACATATGGCAAACCTCAATCTAATTCTTAATCGTTAATGGAATCTGTCCCATATAGCACCTGTAAATAACTTGTCACGGTCCGATACAATTTCTTCTGGAATACCATGGTTATCGATTAGTATTGATTTTGTTACCGGTATGGAAAAGGTAGGCACTTTAGATTGTATTTTAGTTGTCACTGAAAGATTAACGAAATGGTCGTATTTTATTCCTACAAATAAGTCAATAACGGCAACAGATTGTGCAGACTTACTATTAGATAAGGTTATTTGTAACCATGGTATTCCAGAAGAAATTGTATCGGACCGTGACAAGTTATTTACAGGTGCTATATGGGACAGACTCCATCAACGATTAAGAATTAGATTGAGGTTTGCCATTTCTTATAATCCAGCGGCAAATGGTCAAGTTGAACGAACTAATGGTACAATGATTACAATACTTCGAACAATGGTTAAAGATCACCCTGAAGACTGGCCATCACTTATTGAAATGGCTCAATTTGCCTATAATAGTTCCTTCCATAATTCCATTCAAATGAGTCCATTTTTTTGCAAATTACGGTTATCATCCAAGAGTACCAGGTTTTGTTAATAAGATTGAGAATCCAATCTGTGACAGAGACTACCCCAAATAAACTACCCAAAGATAATGGTGAAGATGACAATACGATTAATGACTATGACGTGAACGTAAATGGATTAAATTGAGGGCGACTCGTAAAATTCCAACTATAGTGAAAATATAACTGATTGATTTGTGACTAATTCTTGAATAAAATCTTGGAAGATTTGTATAGAAGTATGATGTAGACACGAATATATTTCCGATCTTTTACACCGGTTGACACACCATATATTATTGTTTCGTTTTCATTCCAAATTTTTCAATATTATTAACTACTTTTCTAATAATGGATTCTTTGATGACCCGTATGGGTAAATAGTTTAATTGTATATGTGCTTTTAGCACGCCAATCTCTGGTTTTCTCAAACTTATTGTTCTTATCTTTTGTTACCTTTAACTTGTGTATGTTTTAGTGGAAGATATGAAATATATTGGTCCATACTAAGCCATACAGTAGTGTCAACCAAATTCTATTATAAAGTACATTGATGCGTTGATAGTACTGTACCTTCTCCATATAGGAAATAGTAAATAAATATTAAATGTAATCCATTTCTATTAACTCTAATGGACAACCCCCCAATTCTTTTGAACGTGCATGAATCTGCTGGTATGTGGTCTATCCTTTGGCCACACCGGTCAGGTATATTATGCCCCTGTTGGGAACATTTCTGTTCCTTTAACAAACATTACCCCATTAGAACGTGAATTTTATCTCTGTATATGAAATTTTTTCTCTCTTTACTATGGCATAACTTGAAACCCCCCATCACAAATTCGAACCCACGAAGATTTCAAAAGCTAGATTTGCTTATTTTTGGCCACTGCGCCACGGACCTTATAAAGTTAAAAAAAAGTGTGGCTTTGGAATTCGGGCGGGATGCTTGCCACGTGATCAAAGCAATTCCAATATAACTCATATCTAGACATACCTGAGTTCATTTCATACCTTCCAGCGGCTTCACCATTGACCAAAGAGTACATTAGGGCTCTTATTTCCTTGAAAACAAAATATGTTTTAAAAGTGTGTATTTTCATATATGGTTCAGAAGATGATCAATCCAACCATATAAATGGTTTTATGAGTTACAGGAACCGGATTCCTAGATGTCCCATCATTGAAATACGCACACATCCCCGTTTGTAATGATGCACTTGATCTTAGCCCTAGCCTGATCACTTCCCATCCCAGGAAAAAGAAACGATAGCCACAAAACAACACCAACAGCATGAAATTGCCACCCCTTGAGGAAGGACCCACAAAATGGACTTTTCCCAGTATGTAAACTTAGAAATAAACACCCAAAATGTGCATATTTTTTTTTTTACTTAGTTGTTCTTCGCGGCAAAATTGGCGATGCCGCAGTTTGAAAGAAAAAGAAAAAAATTAAATGTAGTGAAAAATTGTTTGGATTGAAATGATAAGCGTATCGAATTAATACTTACAGAGGGAAAAAAAGTATTACATAATATCATTAAGTGGTGGCAACTGTACTGTACTACTTTTATAGAATATAAACTATTAAGAGTTGTGTTGGCGGGTTTTATACTTATTTATTATTTTATAAAAATACAAAGAGGAGAAGATATTAGGTAATATACCATACAACCTTTTCATAACCCCAAGATAAAAAAGATATTCATATATAGGAAGGACTATTCAGTTAATATTCAAATAAACTCAACATAATAATGAATACGGATACCTCAAATGATACAACGAAAAGATCAAATAATAATGACACAACAGAAGGAACAAATCCACTTCGAAAAAAACATAAACCACAAGATATGATTATAAATACACCGATCCCTGAGTATAATTTTAATAAGTTTTGTTATCGACATGATCCAGAGATTCAATCAACATTTACACATACCGCATGTCATAAACAAGATTTAAAACGTGTACAGGATATAAATGATCGTATATCAAAATTAAATAATGTGGAACAAAGTGAAATTCATCATATAATATCAAAATTTACTAAATCAAATGATAAGATACGAAAATTAATTATTGATGGGATTTTAAATTCTTGTTGTTTCCCACAATTATCATATGCTTCCACACAATTAAAACAAATGATTAAGATTGATTTCATTAGTATATTACCGCAAGAATTATCGTTGAAGATATTAAGTTATTTAGATTGTGAATCGTTGTGTCAAGCTACAATGGTTTGTAAAAGATGGAAAATTCTGGCTGATGATGATAGAGTATGGTATCATATGTGTCAACAACATATTGATCGTAAATGTCCCAATTGTGGATGGGGTTTACCATTATTACATATGAAAAATAGAGCCAAGATGATAAGAGGTAAAAAAAATGAACCAGAAACGAGCAAGATGAATCCATGGAAGATTATATATAGAGATAGATTTAAAGTGGAATTAAATTGGAGACGTGGTAAATGTTTAATTAAAGAATTTAAAGGACACATGGATGGTATCCTATCGATGAAATTTAATTATAGATTTTTATTTACTGGATCATATGATAGTACTGTCGGGATATGGGATTTATTCACGGGTAAATTAGTAAGAAGATTAACGGGACATCAAAGTGGTGTCAAGACTTTATTTTTCGACGGATCTAAATTGATTACGGGATCATTAGACAAGACAATTCGAGTTTGGAATTATATTACTGGTGAATGTGTCTCTACATATCGTGGTCATACGGATAGTGTATTATCAGTGGATTCATTTAAAAAGATTATTGTCTCAGGGAGTGCAGATAAGACAGTTAGAATATGGCATATTGAATCACGTACATGTTATACTTTGAGAGGACATACAGAATGGGTTAATTGTGTTAAATTACACCCCAAGTCATTTTCATGTTATAGTAGTAGTGATGATACTACGATACGAATGTGGGATATTAGAACCAATACCTGTTTAAAAGTATTTCGTGGTCATGTTGGCCCTGTACAAAAAGTGATCCCCTTGAGGATAGTAGATATTGAGAATTTAGTGACAGATAATAATAATAATGTTGATGGTGAGGGAGAAGGACAAGATGGTACTACGACGACAGAAGAAGAAATAATGCAGAATAACAATAATAATAATAATAATGCATTAGATGAAAATTTACCATACCCAACACATTTATTATCCTGTTCATTAGATAATACTATAAAATTATGGGATGTTAAGAGTGGTAAATGTATAAGAACCCAATTTGGACATGTCGAAGGTGTATGGGATATTGCTGCGGATACATTTAGAATTATAAGTGGTTCACACGATGGTAGTATAAAAGTCTGGGATTTACAAAGTGGTAAATGTATGCATACGTTTCATGGTAAAAATTTACAAAAGACAGAGGGGGAGAGTGAAAGTAATACAAACGATACAGATGAAAATAGCAACACAAATAATAATGAATCTACAAGGATAGCCCCAATTGCATGTGTTGATATTGGAGATTCAGAATTTTTCAGTGGGGATGAGATTGGATGTGTTAAGATGTATAAATTTGATCTTGATGATAACAATATAGAGTATTAAATAGACTAATAGAATATAATATGCTGTGACGTAGAGGGGATTGCCACATTGGGTTAAAAGGGCGAGGGAAAGAGGAAGCCATCGTTTAAGAGCGGCCACCTCCGCCAGCTGTTATTACTCTCCACAAGCTGTCCCCGGCGGCTGCCCTTCGAGACAGAGGAGGAGTGGGAAACCGAACTGCGTATAAAAGTTAGAGACAATGCGTTGCAAAACTCCTCAAAAACAGAAATCCGACGCGAGCACCGCACCGAAAGTGGCCAACACAATACAACTCCACCGCACCCACAAAACCGCAGAACAATGCCCTCCTATTGTGACCAGACTTGCAACAAGCGGACAAACGAGTCCATCCCCTGAATTTCCGTTTTGAGCGGCCGCATTACGCAACCCGCGGGATGCCCTCGCCCAGAAATTCACCCTCCCGCGGAACAACTGCCTCCCTCCCCCCCCCTAAAACAAAAAGAATCACAGCGAGATCTGCTGACAACAATACAATAGAAATGCCAGATCCATCCCTTGTCAATTGTATTGTTCGTTGTTGCAACAATTCAACCGCCATTCCGCAATAAGCTTGTTGTATCAGTTTCTTGATTAAAGTTTAATCATGTTGGGTGAAGACAATCATTGTGATAAAACTTTTTTCCACTCTGAGAGTTGCTTTTTTAATTCTCCCTGATGATATTCAAAATTCAACAAATATATATATATATATATATATATAAATTCTTTGTTTGAGTGTATGTGTAAGTGTAGATCTCTATCCCATCCCCATCCCCGTCCCCATCCTCATCCACTCTTTTAATAAATACAACAAGGATATACATATATAGAATTTATAGACAGCAGAATATTAGTAATGTATATCAACACATCAAGAAAGATAAGTGGCAGTATACCACCCCCTCATCCAACCACAGAAAATAATAATAATGTATCGCCAACAAGAATCTTTCCCGAGAACGATTTTATATTTAATCACAAATTTCAAGATGGTAACGATTTCAACGAGACAAGTTTTAAAATTATAAATAAGCCTAAGAGAATCAATGAATATCATCAACGGTCCCAAGATGATGATTTAATTAAGTTGAATACTGAACAAAATAGGTATATTCCAATGAGATCAAAATCATTACCATTCAACAATTTAAAATTGAAAAGTAACTTAAAGAGTAAGACGTCGACAAAACATCATGTTAGGTCAAAGAGTGTACATTTTGATGAAATTTTACCAATTAAATTTTTTGATAAATATGAATCACCAACAAAAATAACAATGGAGGATAAATATAATAGTGTTATTGAAAAGATTAATTTCGATCAAGTTAAACCATTACGTAGATTTGATCCATCATCAGATGATGAATATTCAGATGATGAGGAAGATATACCAGTAAAAGAAGATGGATTATATGATATGAATTTTAGTATCTTATCCCAACCAAGTAATAATAAAGATATTAAATTAAATGTATTTGCAAATAACAAGGGAGAGGGACAAGTGCTAACATTACAAAATATTAAATTAGAGAAAAGAAAGACATATAATAATCTAAATGATTATTTTCTTTGGGGTAAAATTAATGTCAAGAATTTTTATTATGAAAAATTAATTTATATTAGATACACATTTAATGATTGGAAAACGTATAATGAGGTGAAGGCAACGTATATTAATGATGTTAGTACAAATGGATACGATACCTTTGAATTTTCACTTTATAGTATTAAGAATTTAATCTTGAATGAAAATGAACATTTAATTGAGAAGGATAATATAATTGAAGGTAATTTACAATTCTGTATTCATTATGAAACTAAGAACCCTGACACACAAAAATATGAAGAATGGTGGAATAATAATAATGGTAAGAATTATTTTATGCATGTGGTATTACATGAAAGGGATAATGGTGTCAATAAAGATGAAGATGACGACAGTATAATCTTTAAGACAGATAAATATTATAATATTGCTAATGAATTAGGTGGGTTTAATCACAAGAATAATAAATTTGGTAAGAATAAGAATTCATTTATGATTAATGGTGGGAAGAAATTACCTACAACATATTTAGAAGATCTATTAAACAATACAGACACAAGTAATCACAGTTTATTAAATTTTACACAGGATGATGATGAGGAAGATTTGGATGATGACGATAAAGAACCCTTTTGGTTCAATAATAATAATTTGTTGTTGAGTACAAACAAGAATGATCAAGAACAAATCTTCTTCAAAGATTTCAGGAACCCATTTGCAAACTGATCATCAATCGATCCCATACTATTTATATAGATTTCACATATACCCTCTGCATTCATTTATATATTCTTGTAATCTCGTATCTCGCCGTTAACCCCGGGCTATCCACACCTAGTCTATGTTATTGAATATGTCTGATATATGTAACAACCCTATGCCCGCGGGGTTTTAACCGCAAAGGGGAATCCTCGGAGCTGTCACCAAAAGGGGAGATGGAGGTTTCGGAGATTACGTTGTGTGTGTATAACCCTATATATGTCATATTATCAGGCACATCTTGGCCGGCCCTTAAAAGTGTGAAGGGGGATGCCCTCTGTCAGATTTGTCCTGTGACCCCGGCGGTTAATCTCTGTCTGCGTACATATTATGTAAGACAAGAATATATATATATATATATATAAACACAGATGTCAGATCAAGATCAACCGTTTGTTCTTGGTTGGTGGTAAACATACAACCCACCCAACACACAATGCTCTCCGTATCAGATTTGGATTTATTATTTACTATCTTCTTCTTTAGTTCATGTGTCTACTATTCCGCTCACAGTATAGCCATGATGCATTACAAGAATTCAATACCTTTTGAAGTGTAGTAGTTTTACTTCTCCCCCACCCCCCACATACACATATATATTCTTCATTCGCTCTTTATATTCTCTATAATTTATACATATTATACATACATACATCTTTTAATATATTACGGTTTATATTTCTATTGCCAGACATTCTTAAATAATTCATTATCATCTAATGATATAGTGGAATTATTTATACTATTGGAGTTGTTAGTAGTAGTACCTGTACTACTATTATTCATGGGGAAATTAGAAAATGATGGGGTGGAAGAGTTACTGGTTGTAGTATTTGGTTTGGAATATAATGATAATATAGATTTCTTTAAATTGGGTCTATTATCATTTATCTTATTATTATTATTATTATTTTCATTCGATTGAGTATTCATGTTTGGTGCAGATTGTGTACCAATCTTATTCAAATTTAATAATGCGTGGTGATGAGGTGGGGGGTTCATAAGATTACTTTCAACCTTCACCGGTTCAGAGGTCTCAAGTAAATTAACCTCTTTCATTTCAACTTCTTTATTTATTTGCGCATCACCACACCATTTCTTATATTCATACTTATTTCTAATAAATATACTTAATTTATTAGTATCCATTAACATCTTCAATAACACTTCTCTCTTATCATATGCAGCATCACCTCCGCTTAACAATTTATTCTCATAATATTCATTAGCTAACACATTATTCTTCATCTTAATTAACATCTGTAAATGTTCTTCTTTCCAAGTATCCAAATCTACAGATTTAACCTTTGAGATATGTGTTCCCAAGGATCTATGTATCCCAGCACATTTAATACATATAAATACACCAAGCGACCAGGATGCCCATCTGGGGTGTTGTTGTGTCTTACAATCTGCACAATTTAAATTCCCAGGATCACGTAATAATGCATTTAATGCTTTCTTGACGGGGATTGAGGTCATATTATGCTGCTTTCCTTTTTTATTCTCCTTCCTTGTCTCTTTGTCTATGTTTACTGATTCATTTTATTGAAAAAAATTTTTCACTTCATATAAAGTATTATGTAATGATTAAAATACAAATATTTGATCATCCATCTTAGACACACGGCCACCTTTCACATATCCCATCCCAATGGCATTACGTCTTGTTGTAGAAACCATTCTTGGTGGTCCACAAATTAATAATTGCACCCTTGGCATCACCGTGGGGGAAGGTAAATGTTGTTCCATCACTTCACGTGTAACGTATCCAATTCCACCTTCCCAATCATCTCTATCCGTTGTCTCCACCATATAATATACATGGAACTGTGTGGGTCTATCTGCCACCATCGCATCAATTTCATTCTTTAAGAATAATTCCTCCTCACAACTACTGGCAAAGATTAAATAAACTTGTGTCTTATCCTCTACGTCTCCATGAATAGCTTTAATGATTTGATACATGGGGGTGATACCAGTACCACCCGCGACCATGGAAATCACATCACGACAATTACGTTGATAATCATAATATCCTTGTGGACCTGTGATGTTAATGGAATCACCAATAGCTAATTCTCCAAACATCTTGGAGATTGTACCTTGTGGATACGATTTAACTAAAAGATCAAACACACCTTGTGAATCTCTATCAATGGAAATTGGTGTATATGATCTTACCACAGTCTTACCTTCATCACCCTTTTCATCAGGGATAGTAGCTTTCACTGAGATATGTTGTCCGATGGGGAGACCCAAGATATCTGTGGCGTGAGGTAATCCAAATCTATAAATTGCAGTATCTTTAGTCAAGACAGTCTTCATGACAAGTGGGAACTTCTTATAAACCCCATTCTTTAACAGTTTGTGCTGTTGATGACTTTTAATCCATTGAGATAGTAGAAATCCAATCACAAGGATCACTAACCCGGTTTCTAAACTGATCATTTCGTACTTGATTGCTTGTGTTATGTTCGAACAACAAGTGTTAATGGGGTGTCTTTCCACTGTTTTTATATGTGTTTTTTTTTGCGATGAGCTTGAAATTTTTCATTGAAAACAAGGTGTATTAACAGTGTGATGTATTACAAGGAGTTCCCAGGCCACTGGGGTACTGGTAACGTCACATATGTGTCTGTTCCGTATCCAAACAGGTTCTGTATTTCAAGTTTCCCATGGAACAAATCTAGATATAATTTACATAATGGTAATCCAAATCCCATGCCAGCAATATTATTATTTGTAGTGTCTTGTATCTTATGTTGTGGGTGTTTATGCAGGGTGGTGTATGAATATTCAAATATGTGAGGTTCAATGGATGGAGGGATGCCGCCTCCATGATCTAATATTTTGATCATTACTTGATCATTACTATTCTCTTCATTAAATATTTCCACATTAATTATATTATCGCCATCATCATTATGGCCCTTCATATTACGCTCAATGGTCGCCCTTGTAGAGTTCTTTAATATCTCAGTCATTATATATTCTAATATGATTGGGATAGTACATACTGTGATGTTTTCACCCCTTTTAATATTTAATTCTGGTAATAATGTAGAGTCATATTGTAAATGACACATATCAATAATATAATCAAAGTTATGTTTGATGAGGTTACTTAAGTTCACTTGTTTTTTTACTATCCCAATTTGATCTGTGTCTTGTTGGTGTGGAGCAGTTAATTTTAAATAATGTGTCACTATTAATTTCATCTTAATTCTAATTAATAAATGTTTATTCAAAAAATCCTTAATCAATGATTTATTCTCGATTGACACCCCAACTTCTTGTAAGCCATGACTTAACGTCACTAACGTATCTTCATGATCATTTAAAAATTGTATCATTAATTGTGTCATTTTATCTTGATCATATAAATCATATGGATAATTACAAGACAACAATGACTCCAAAGTCTTTAAATATAACGAATGAGTTAATTCAATCTTAGGGTTTAACACCATTATATATGGTATTTTCTGAATTAAATCTAATTGCTGACATGTCATTGCCAACATCAGATTCATATATTGAATATTCATAATATATAATTGATTACGGGGTAATCCAGGTTTATATTTGAATATAAATGAGTAATCTAACGGTGGTAGGGGACGTTTAGACATATCTTGGATCAGGGATTCTACATTTGATCTAATCTTATAATATGATTCAAACCCCATTTGTGACAGTAATGTGGTTTGTGGAGTCGTCGTTGACAGCAATCGACAGCACCCTCTTCTCATTACATTCCAACATGTCTTAATCATCTGTTGTGCTTCTTCTTACTTACAAATACACTGTCAAGATCATCATTGCAGTTGTCACTGTCTTTAAAGTGAAGATCCTTAGATTTGGAAAATTTTTCAACCCTTGGAAATCTCATTTTTATATAAAAGGGACCGTTTTGTTGCAATTTCTGATGAAATTTCCTTCCCATTTCCCACCACTTTCAGTTGTGTTGTAACATAATAACCCAACAGTATAAGTACAACATGTCCAGTTTTAATTCATTTGCTTCCAATTGGTCAAAGAAATTGGGTGAAATTTCATCCACTGTATCACAAAGAACACAAGAATTATCAACAAATTTACCTAATTTAGCACAATCAACACAAAGATTAGTCCAAGAGAAATTAGGTCAAGTGACAGATATTTCTCAATTACCACAAGAATATCTTGAATTAGAGAAAAAAATTGATTCTTTGAAACTTATCAATGAACATTTCTTACAAATTACTTCAATTTATGAAAATGAATCTTATGATTATCCCAAATTTATTAAAGACTCGGTGAATGATTTATCTAAGACCATTGGGACTAAGATTACTGATTTATCTCATGCTACTTCTACCTCAGAGGCACAAAATATTCTTTTGGCACCAGGTCCAATTAAAGACCCAAAGACTTTGAATTATGCTTTAAGTAAAGTGGCTTTAACCTCCAGTGAATTAATTAATCAATCCACTACAACAAAGACTCCACAAGAGACACAAACGTCATCTATTTTACTTGATTTTAGTAATTTACAGACCCAAATTGCCCAAGCTAGAATTCAACAAGATACAATGATTAAGACTAAAGTTAACAAGAGATTAAGAGAATTCTTAGATCAAGATTTAGAAAGAGCCACTAGAGCTAGAAAGGAAGTGGCAAATAAGAGATTACAATATGATGTTGCAAGAACTAATTTAATGAATGCTAAACCTGAAAAAGAAGCTTCATTAAGAGTTCAAATGGAATCTTTAGAGGATCAATTTGCTCAAGTGACTGAACATGCTACTATTGTCATGCAAGAAGTGTTAGCTAATTCATCTTTCTTGTTTGATTTGGAAACTTTAGTTAAGGCACAATTATCTTATTTTGAAATGTCTACTAATTTGTTAAAGAATTTTATTGATACTACTCAATTCCCAGATGGCAACACTCCAACAGCCACAACTCCATCCACCACTGCTAATACCACTACTACAGAAACTCCTGAACCTTCTACTGAATCTCCAGCTCCAATTGAATTGGACAACGATGACGAACTGAGTTGAGGCTTGTTATTCATTGGCTTCCGCTGTATAATACTACTACTACTAATAATAATATATAAGAGTATCTTAAATAATCTTGTTGGATGTTTTGATAACGTCTTCTACCAATATCATATTAAAATAATTTTTCGTCAATATTTATTTCATTCATTCGACTTTCTTAATACTTGTTATCATTAGCATTCACCACAACAGCACCACTAAACAATGGAATTCGACGAACAAGTATTACAAAGAGACGCCCAACATTATGTTATGGCCACACTAAACTATCTGGTGTTGTTCTTACAAACTCTGATCCCCATCGTGTCACAATTCAGTGCCACCCATCCAAGATTATTCCTATGTTTAACCGTCTCAATCCTAATTTATTCAATGTGGTGTCTATTAACCAACATGGTCAAATTAATCAAGAGATTGATCTATTTCAACCTGCTAATCATGGTCATTGCCATCTATTTACGTGGTTTTGAACAATTTTTCACTACTGACTTACCTTATTTGGGTGCCAATTTGATGTCAATCACTAAAGCAATCATTCAATCAAATCAATTCGCTGTGGCCAAGCAACAATTCAAGTTATTAATCAAACAAGCAAGCCATATGTTTGATTGAATATTCGTGTTTATATCTTTTAAATATCTTATATATAGTATAACTTTTTTTTCACTATTTATTTATTTATTACCTTCTTGGAAACCTTTTAACCACACTCCACAAACACAAACAAACATACAAGAAATATGTTGAAACCGGTGATTAAAAGAGTGGCCCTATTCGGTACAATCTTAGCCATTCTCAGTAATGTCTTTATCTTCACTTATCCATCGATTCATCCAACAAGATGTTCTTGGAATTGTGGCATGGGAAGTAAGGATTTGAATGAACAGGGTTTATCGGTTTGGGAGAAATCAATGTTTTATATCAAAAGATATATCGATGATGTGACCTTGCAATTCGATAATGAATCTTCTAATAACAACAACACGACATTATCCCCCGATGAACTTCATATCTTAGCCTTTGGTGATCCACAAATTAAAGGTATTTGGAAGAATACCCCCTACAGATCAAGATTAGATATCTTTGGGAACGATTTCTATCTTGGTCATATTTATTCCATGATGAAGAGAAGATTAAATCCATCCCATGTGGTGGTCCTGGGTGATTTATTCTCATCTCAATGGATTCCAGATAATGAATTTTATAATAGAACAAAGAGATATATGAATAGAATCTTTGATAGACATTCGCCTAATTTAACTCAGATTAATTTAGATCATCATGATGATATGGGGTTATATAAAGTCGATTGGCAAACTTGGGGAGATCATTTTAATTACCTAAATGAAACTGGTAATTTTGGATTTGGTTATAATGACGTTTATTCCTGGGATCCAGAAAATGAACCCTTCTTATTTATTAATGTCACTGGGAATCATGATACTGGATATTCTGGAGACGTCACATATCAACATTTAGCAAGATATCATCAAATCTTTGGGAAGGATAATTTTTGGATTGAATATAATGTTGGAACCGATAAAGAGTGGAGAATTGTAGTCTTGAATGATTTATTATTAGAAGGCCCTGCTTTACAACCTGAATTTGTTGATTATACATGGGAATTCTTATATCAATTATTTGAGAGAAAATTTAATGGTAGTACTGTATTATTGACTCATGTTCCCTTCTATAAAGAGGAAGGTTTATGTTATGACGGTCCAGAATTTAGATATTATCCCAATGATTATGAAAGAGAACCATATAAAGCTGGATTATTAAGATCACAAAATCATATTAGTCAAGAAGTGACAAATAAAGTACTAAATTTAATCTTTAATAACGATAAACCTGGCATTATTCTTGTAGGACATGATCATGAAGGTTGTGAAGTGGCATATAATAGAAATTCTGATAATGGAGAATGGACAGCAACAAGAAACCCAGAAGATAAAAATGGTGATTATCATATTAAAGAAGTCACTACAAGATCTATGATGGGTGAATTTAATGGTAATTCTGGACTTTTAACTGGTCAATTTAATCATTCTTTAAAACAATGGCAATGGACTTTCACTTTATGTCCATTTGCTATTCAACATGCTTGGTGGATTGCCAGAGTTTCTGCTCTTTTAACTGGATTTTTATGGTCCTTATATTTAGTATTATAATTTATCTAACTCTTATCAAGTATTTGTAACAACACAATTAAACATCCTAAGAAAGTTAATAATAATAATAATAATATAACATAGTCATAAAGGAAATACATACAATATTATGTAAGACGAAATAAATAAAAAAAGTTGTTGGTAGTGATTTAATAGTAGATTATTTTACTATTAATTATGCCAAAGATGATCTAAAAATACAATGTGAATAAAACAAAATTAAAACATAATTAAAACATAATTGTAAAAAAACAGATTATGTCAATTGTAAAAAAGATGAATTTACAATCATATGTTAGTGGTAAATTTTCCTCTCTTTAACTGCTGAAGTAATTGTTGGCCATGACTTAAAGAGTTTGGAGATGATGTTTCCATATTTGATTGTTGTTGTTGCGGACTTAAAGAATTAGTTTGACCACCATTATATTTATTATTCTCCACCATGGCATCATATCCTTCCTCATTATTACCAACAACATTACCTACTTGAACTTCAGGATATTTTAAATTGGAATAATCTAATCTTAAATTAATCTTATCCACTACTGACCAATCATCTAATTTGAAAATTTTATAATCAGCTATTTCAAATACTTCATTTTGTATCTTAACATCACCTTGTCTTAAGAACCACATAGTTTCACCTTTACCAACTTTCCAATTCTTTTCTCGAAGTAATTCAAATGCTATCTTCTTTTCTATTGGTAATACAGCAAAATAATAATTATAAAATAAACTGAACATTTCCAATCCTCTAAATTTTTCTAATATCTTATCGAAATCCTTTTCATCATGTATACTTGTCCGTATAATATCCCATTGTTGTGTTGATCTGAATGCATCTAATGGATTTGGTGGATTGACACCAATGGGGATATCATCTAATCTGGGTACTTTACATGTGTCAATACTATGTCTATACCCACCTAATTTACCATCATTAGAAAATAATTTGTTTTCAGTAAGTTGATATCCCATAATAAATTCATTGATACCATTTGATAAACGGAGTAAATCATAATCGTCACTATAAATATCTTCCAAATGGGAACGTTTCTCTTCCATGATTTTAATATCTTCTAAACTCAAATTTTGACCTTGAGGTTCTTCTGGTAAGATATCATCATCAGAGTAGTAGTAGTAGTAGGCCCCTTCTTCAGATTCACTTTCAGACAATTCTTCACCTTCTCCTTCATGTTCAGCTTCTTCTTTTGGTAATAAGTTGTCATCAGTTTTCTCAACATTTTCCACCTCATGAATTAAATTGTTATTAAGTGTATTAGTTTCTTCTTGAGCTTTATTCAATTGATCCAATGTAATAGGATGATTCTTATGAAATTGTTGATTATTTTGATTAACAGCAGCAGCCCCAGCAGCAAGAACTGCAGCGGCAGTAGCAGCTGACGAAGTAGATACACTTGGTTTATTTGAATGTAATGGAGTCAAAGATTCTAATTGTCCAATTTTATCTAATGAAACATTTGCAGTCGCACTATTAGTTGATACTAATGGGGTACCTAATCTTGGAGTAGCACTATTAGATGGTGTTGGAGTAGGTTCAGTAGATTTAATCTTATTTTGTTGAAGAGGTGTTGCTGCTTGTTTAAATACAACTTTTGACTTTTCATCGTCCTTCTTTAAACTTTGAGCTGCAGCAGTGGACCATTTCATATCACCAACAGGTTTAGCTGGAATAGTAGCTGGTTTCAAAACTGTGGAGCCAGTTATACCATTAATACCTTGATGAATATGTGTATGCACCGCAGTAGATGGAGAATTATCCGTTACACTCACATTCTTGGTTGTATTTTGACTCTTAATGGGTGTAGATTCCACTTTCTTTACTATTGGTGATGATGTTGTTGCCGCCGATACTGTACTTTTTTCATTGTTTGTAGTATCATCTCCAGGTTTCGAACTTGGTAATGGTGTTAATGGTTTTGATCCCATCTTTACCGTTAGAGTTGGGCCTTGTGACATTATTTCTGCTGCTGCATTCTTTGCGGCTAATTTGGCGGCTTTTTTAGCATCTCTTTCTAGTTTCCTAAGTTCTTTCTTGGATAATTTGGAAGTATCCTGTATTACAGGTTTAACCTCATTATCACCACTGGTTCTCTTATTATCTTCCGATATCTGGCTGGCAAAATATTGCGACACTTCATGAGCAATGGCTTCATTAGATAATAAATCCAGGTCATCGTATATCGTTTCATCCTCTATAAAATCATCTTCTCTATTATTTTCCACATAATAATTTATATCATCTTTTATGTTTATCACCTTTTGCGGGCTTAATTCTTCATTGGCTAAAAGACGTAATGCTAATTCAATTTGTTGTTGATGCCATCTATACCTTAATTGTAGGTTTTTAAGCTCAGTTATCTTATCTTCATTGGCTTGAGAATGAGTCTTCTTTTTCTTATTCAGCACTTGCAATCTGTCAATTTCGACGTCAAGCAATTCATGCTGTCTATCCAGTTCATCTATCGTCTGCGAAAGATAACTTTCTGTCTCCAGTCTCTCCCTAGCTTCTGGATCCAAAGTTTCTGCCCGTTTCAGACTAATGTTGGAATAAGCCTTCTCCTTAGACGCCTTTTCTACAGCTTTATATTTTTCCATGGCAATTTCCACTCGTCTTCTATGTTCCAGCAGTGTGTCCTTATCCTTAATATCAGGTGAACTTTGCCACGACTTAATTTGTTCTCTCAATCGTTGCAACTTCTTAACCTCTCTTTTCAGATCAGATTCCAATTTATCCTTTTGTGAAGGATTATTCGTACAACTTTCATGCCTTTCATAATAGGAGTCAAAGACATCCAACCCTTCATTGATCTTTTTAAAGACCTTGTCAACTTCCTGTTGCAGTTTTCTATGCGACATTGTGTTTCTAATAATAATATATGTGTATGCAATTTGGTGACTCGAGTGATTTTAGTAACCGATAAATATTCTATATCCTTAACCAATCGATACGATAAAACCACGCCAAAACAGAGCAAAAAAGAAGGCAATAACTCCCTATACTAATCTTTTCTTGTTTCACAATGTACACCGCCAAACGACACACAAACAGATGGGTTCTTTAACCTCTTTGAACTTCTTACCAAAAAGGTTTAAATTGCAGTTTAAAATCCTTTGCAGTGGTTTCAATTTTTGTCAACTTTTTTTTTCATCCCAAAATTTTTCAATTCCCGAAAAGAGAAAACCTGCATTTTTTTTCAGCTGGAATTTTTGAAATTTTAAAGTCATCGAGAAAATGACAAAAACAGCTAAATTTGACCCAAATTTTGACATCAAGCAGTGATAAAGCAAGCCAGAATAAGTGCCTTTTTGGTATATTTTGCTTGTTGAAACGTGAATAATTGACTTTCTTTACATTTGCTGCTCTTTTTTGCTTATATTTATTTGCTTTTTGATTTTCTGGTTACTTTTTTACGCAAGATAAGGTGCTTGATTGACACAAATCGATATATACACCTACATACATATACCTTTTATTGGTTTTTTTTGAACTGCTTATTTACTCCAAGATATCACCATGAAAGGGAAAATTCTTTCTGTCGAGCAAAGATATAATATTTGTCTTATGGCAGAGAGACATCCCAAATGGACTCAATTAGAACTTGCCAAATGGGCATATGAGTCCCTCCAACTATCATCTATCCCCTCCCAAGGTACTATTTCTAGAATATTGGCCAAGAGTGCTGCTTATATGAACACAAAGGGCCATGAAAAGGATGCTAATAGATTAAGAAAACCAAATAATGTATTAGTGCGTCGTATTTTACAAGAATGGATATCACAAAGTATTTGGAATGGTATTCCTATCACTTCACCGATAATTCAAGATACTGCGCAAGCAGTATGGCATAGAATTCCTGCAGAACAAAGGGAGGGGAATGGTTCATTCTCATATAAATGGATATCTAATTTTTTGTCTAGAATGGATGTCAACATTTCTGTATTAGATGAAGAAATGCCAAAGACACCAAAAGTGTGGACTTTTGAAGAAAGAGGGCATTTAAAACAATTATTTGCTAATGTGAAGCCCCAAGATCTTTTCACTCTTGATGAAACTTTTTTGGCATATAATTTACCATTAGATTATGCACAATACGAGACAAGTAGTATTCAGAGACGTATTGAAGTGGCTACTGTTATGTTATGTTCTAATTTAGACGGTTCTGAAAAATTGAAACCTGTTGTAGTGGGGAAATATAACTCATATAGAAGTTTTAGAAATTATTTTCCTGATGATCCAACTAATCCAGTTCAATTGTCCCAATTGGGTGAAAAGATGGCAAATAAATTTGAAATTTCATATCATAGCAATAGAAAATCATGGTTAACTAGTAATCTTTTCCATAATTGGTTGGCTAGATGGGATAAACGTCTAGTAGCAGATAATAGGAAAATTTATATTGTCCTTGATGATTCCTGTTCACACAGAATTATTAATTTACATTTACAAAATATTACTTTAATTTACACCTCCTCTAATTCAAGATTTTTACCATTTAACTGGGGTGTATTAGATGAATTTAAGACACGTTATAGAATTCAACAATATCAGGCTTTAATCGAATTGCAAAAGAAGATTGAAAATAAAATTGGTAAGAAATATTATATAAGTTTTGAACAAAGTCAATTGACGATGTCCAATGCATTTAAATTTATTAAAAGAGCATGGGATTCCATCCCCACAAACACTATAAAGGCAAATTGGAAAAGTTCAGGTTTAATACCGCCAGAAATGCTTCATTTAACGGAACATATATCTATGGCCTTTAAGAAAAATGAAATATTGGAATCTCAATTAAATGCTTTATGTCAAGAATATCATTGTCAAAAACAATGGGAATATGATATGTTATTGGATTTAAATATGGAAAACAAGAACACTAATTTCTTAAGTACTGAAGAACTTGTAGAAAGTGCCATTATTGATGATATTGAACCTGAAACGAACTATTATCTAGGAAGTGGGTTACCAAGTACCTCAGTGTCTCAAATCGGTATGGATGAATTGATTCATGAAATTCCTGGAAATGTCGATGATGCTAATAACAATAGCAATAATACTCCTGCTCTTTCATCTTCATTAAATAATGTCTCTCAATTGCCAAACCATCATCCAGGTTCAGCTAGCAGTTTAGGTATGGATCATTTTGGTAGAGAGCCATCTCATTTAAATCTTTTAACAGATGGCGACAATCAAGATCCAAATAGATTTATGCTTGGGAAAAGAAATAGTATTATAGATCATAATATAGTCACGAACCCTATTGATGGTAATTTAGACAGCAATTTAAACAAATACTTTGCTGATTATAATCAAAATACTCAGAGTGGTAGCATGTTCAATGTTAGCACTCTTATTGATAAACCAAGCCTTTTCTTTAACGGGAATTTAGATCTAGATTTACAGGATATTGGTGTGAATGTTGCTGAATCTGACTATTTTAATGATATCTTTAATCATCCATTGGATGATTCTAAAGACAATGATGTTCAAAACGGTACAACCGCGGACGACGACACACACCTTCCGAATTCAATATCCCAAATTCAAGATACACCCTTACCATTTAATTTAAGTGGGGATATTACAAATCCTTCAACACTTCCAAATTCTCATTCACAGACAAGTTTACTACTTGATGCTAAACAAATTAAGCCTGACACTAATATTACAAGTAGTGAGGATCTTTTACAACAAAATTCAACTCCCTTTGAAATACCAAATTTAAATCAATTACTGCCCAATGGATCAAATAATGATTTCGCCTCTTCTATTCCCCAAGTCATAAACTCTCCTCAACCAATTCAACATAACAATCTTCTCCAAAATAATATTCAAGCTAATATAGATATTGCAAAATCTCTAGGTAGTATTATAAAACATTCTGAGAATAATGAACTATATCTTTCAAAAAGTACCATGAACGAAATTAGAGCTACATATATGTCTTTACTAAAAAAAATTAAAAGAACCAGACAACAATTGTATAAATCAAAGCTTAAAGCCACTCAAAGTCAATATAATAATGTATTACCTGCTACTCGTGATGTTGATAATATTTTATCAACTAATAATTCCGATCAATTACCTTTGGATATTGATTTAAAAGATAGCTCCTCTTTTTTTTAATGTCCTTAATATGTTATATCCACTTAATAACTAATATCAAATAAATAACTGTTCCTTTATTAAATTTCTATTTAGAACACTTTATATATATCTACTGTTCTTCCCCAAAGGATCCTTATAAAATTTATGAATAAGCGATAATATGCATAATTCTTGCATGACAGGATTAAAAAGGTAATTTTTAGTATATCCTATAGAGTAGAGGCAAACTATGCGTGGATGTAAATATGTTTCCTATCAAAAAATCGTCTTTCTGTGAATGCAGTACAATATTTGCTCCATTCAATTAATTATTAAAATATTATTGAAGTCTCTTAAATTTCTTCCTCCTCTACATTATAATATTTGCCCATTTCACTCACTTTTAAATATTGTTTTGCGATGTGCAATGACTCGTCATCAACAAGTTGTAGGATATTACCTACCACTTTTAGACTCAAGGATTTACTATTTAGTGTCTCGTTGATCGCGGATTTAATCGTTGAGACTTTAATATCATTATTAATTCCCGTGATGACACTAACATACCTCGCTCCGAGGATATCAGAATGCTTCAAGAGTAATTTGATATATTCTGGTTTTTCGATTGTATATGTTATCAAAAAATCCCATAATTCATCATCTTTCCAACTTATCACATAGTCGATTGCCATCTTTGGGTTTTCTAATTCATCGATGATTATTTTAAGAGCCTTCTTAGCTTCTCCAATTCTACCCCATAAATAAATTAATTCACTATATAATCCCTCTTCTGACTGACAAAGTTGAATAGCCATATTTACATCATAATCTCTCTTTTCTTTTAAGAATGGTAACAGTTTTTCTTTATCGCAATGAGTATATAAACGAATCATTTCATTTTCTTGTGATCTTATTAGCTGTGAATCAGTTTTGGAGATATTTTCTAAAATTATCAAAAGTAATTTGTCCAAATTTATAGATTTATCATTATTCCTAAACATATCTATGAGTTTGTCAAGGGTAAAATATTTAGTAGCAACTGTAACCAATTCCATTGATTTGTTGAATTTGGACGAAAGTTCTTCCCTGGATAATTTTTCAATGTTATTCAAGTTCTCATCATAGGGTAGTAATATTATGTCAATAAATGAGTTTGAAAATTCTGGAATTAAATGTGAGTGTTCTAGTAAGACATCTAGTGCGCTCTTATCATGTCCCAAGAGCATGTGATTAATCGCTTTAGAATATTTCCCATCACTTAAATATAAATGGATAAGTTGATTTCTGTAAATTTCAGTATTATCTTGTGTCTGATGTAGCTTATCTTCTAACTTTTCCTCTATGACATTTGAGGAGAAGGACGAAATATCCCAAAGATGAATTAAGCGAGAAAATTCATTGAAATCTCTTTCTTGTAGTAAATTTTCTAGTATTGTATCAAATATTAATGGGTCAAATCCACGATCGCTAGGTATATTCTGGATAAGATTTTCATTGATCTGTTTTTTGTTCAGAACCTTAAAGATTAAACCTTGCCATTGATTACTTATATGTTGTAGGAAATTATCATCTTCTGTATTATCCTCTTCTGCCTTAGTAAAAACTTTCGTCATATTTGATCCAATTTCATCCCAATGTTCTAGATTAATCTCTTCCAGAAGATAGTTTATTCCGATAGCCAGCCTATCTTTGGCTTCTATGGTTGGTATATATTGAGCAATATCCCAAGCTTTTAATAAATTATCATGTTGAATAAACCAATCATAATGATCATTTAGTGACAGTTCTTGAATATTTATACAATCACTTGCGCTAACAATATAATATTGTGGGATAGAATCATTAAGAATGAATTTCCCCAAATGATAGTCATTGATTGTTAATCTATTGTAATTTTTGACCATAATTTCATCATTATTTAGTTCATCCCCTGTGACAATATCAAATATTCGTAACTCAGGGATTGCAGCTTTCAATTGAATTTGATCATTACGCCATTTTTCATATCCAAGACACATCAGCTGATCATCTTTAAATGATGCCACACCAGCTATTATCATTTGAATAGTAAAATGATGTTCTAATTCAACTTGCCTATCTGGTGTACCTCTCAGACTTGAGGCTGCACTTGACAAAATAGATCCAAGATGACTTGAATCTATGCTTGATTTTTGAGCTAATGTCACTTTCAATGACCAAATATTACACCCCCATCCAATGATAATTCTATCGCTTTCAGGGAAATTGACATGAGGTTTAAAAAGATCTGGCCTTGATATATCAGCATTCCCATTCTTGTCATTGGATTGTGGATAAGGGATTTGTAATAATTCTGATCTTGATACAATATCCACAAAAGTGATACCATCATCATTAAACCAAAATATTGTCTCCCCCAGTTTATAGATTCCCAGTATTGAACCTTTCCCCGTGGATAATGTTACGTCAACTCTATTACCTAACCAATTCCGTTGTGAAAGAATGACTTGACCTGCCATACCTCCAGAGACAAAGGTTTTTGTATTTTTGTAATTGTCATCTAATACCACGGCATGAACTGGTCTTTTAAAATCAAATGCGGTCAATTGTGATGGATCTTCTAAAGAGCCAGTAATTACAGTACCATCCATTGATGCAGTAGCAAAATTGATTCCATCGCAATATATTGACATTATTGAAGATCTATGACACTTCAAAATTTGAATTGATTGGAAGTCCGTGGTGGTAATATGTAATACACCAGCATGAGTACCAAAGAAGAATGCACTTTCATTGAAATTACAACATGATATTGTATCTCTTTGAAAGAAACTTTTAGGAAGTTTAGATGTTATTCGAGAATATTTCAATAAGGGAGGGTTTTCCTCTTCTTCCTCATCCTCTGATGTGTTATCGGAACTATCTTCATCTGTGGCTCCTTGAGTTGAACTTTCGTCATCTGAACCATTCTGAAAGAGAGCTGCTTCTTGATCTTCCTCGTCCTCTGTATCCTCTTCACTAGAGGCAGTGTCTGCCACACTCGATATCTCTTCTTCCCTAGCCTTGTCATTAGTTTCCGTTAAGGAAACGTCCTCCTCTTGTTCTTCTGAACCAGTGCTATGATTTGCATTGGAATGTACTGGCTGGATGTCAGCAGGTTCAGCCTGTACTATATTAATATCATTGGAATGATCCAAACTGTCATTAGAGATCTCTTTCAGATCCTGTAAGGAACCATCACCATCTTCTATTGAGTCACAAATTGAATTCTGCGCAGACATCAACTACTTGAATTGATTCTTTTGGTTTCTTCAGGCTTCTTGTCATAGTAACTACCTTTAAAGGTTTTCGTCAGATCATCCAGGCCCATATTTATTGAAAAATTATAGAGATGATGAGTGTAAAATTCCACTTTATAACGTTATTCAGAAAGACAAGACACTAGAACAGCGTTATTTGAAAGAATGGCTAGGGCTAGAAAGGGTGTTCTGTTGCAATGTGACCCTTCCATCAAGGCTCTTATTGTGCAGATCGATTCTCAGAGAACAGATATCATCTTGGAAGAGTTGGATGATACCCATTTACTAGTAGATCCCTCCAAGGTGGAATTTATCAAGGCAGAATTGAATAGACTGTTGTCTAAGAACATTTACGACCCTATGGATGAGGAAGAGAACCAGTAGTGGTATCGTTTTTTTACTTACAGTATAAGTTTAAACATACGCATATACATACATATACCTATATATAAAAGGATAAAGGGCATAAATAGTTTGGAATATATAAAGTTAATGACATTGGAATATCTCTTTTCATTCAGTATGAGGACTGTTCTTTAATTCCTCCCTGACTTTCTCCTTCTCTGCATGGACATCTAGTCCAAACTCCTCAGCAAGTCTTCTTTCCAATTGCAACCGCCTTTCTAACTTCTCCTTCTTCATTCTAGCTAACTCGGCTTTAATCTCGTAGGGTTCCTTGGGGATCTTGTTCAAAGTCTCTGGGTCAGGCCAGAATCCAGGGACGTTTAATTTACGATCTGTGTCTGTCCCAATGTAATACATTACTGCAATGGGGGCCAAGAGACAAAATGAAAACCTAAACACTTCAAGTTGTGCTCTTGTATATTTGAATGGTAATCTGAACCTCATCTTGTGCTTATTCTCTGTGTCTTGATGGGTTCACCCTTTGTAGGTAGTTATTCTATTCTAATCTTATAAGGAAACTAGTTTTTAAATGTTTATACAGGCGATGAGCTGACAAGAAAGAGAACAATATGGCAAGGTAGAATGTCTGATAGCAGAGATTTGATTGATATTTCTGAATTGTTTGGGAAACTAATTAAGTTTGATGGGGAAAGTAATAAATATGTGATGGATGAGACAGTTTCATCCTTTCTTTATTATATGTTCCCTCGAGACCTCTTCATTAGGGCATTATCTTTATTGGAATCTCATGATATGTTCATATACGTGTTTGAAGGTGTGGATAACAGTGTAGCAGAACATTTACCCACTATACGAGATCATCCAGATTCAGAAACTTCGCAAGTTGATATTAGTGTTAATAAGGAGCGACCAGATCCCTCTTTACAAACTAAATTGATTAATTCTTTCTATAAGGAATCTTTACATGCATTAGATTTCTTGTTTAGATTGATTATAAAGAATCAAACAAAATCATCAGATACTAACCCATCCTCTTCTTCACTTATATACGTTGACATATTACATTGGGCATGTTCTTGTCAAGAATATTCAAAAGAATTGTTAAAACAAATAGAAACGAATAAAGATAAAGAAATTCCAATCAAAGATTACCTCCTTACTGAAATTGATGATTTAGAGAAGTTTTCTGATGATAAATTTTGTCAATTAGATTCATTTAGTTTATCAAAACAAAGATATCTTCGATATGGTAAAATTATGTGTCCGCATTTGCTTGCATATTCTATCTTACTAGTATCGGATAGGAAAGTTTTAAGATATTTCACTGAACAAGAAAAGAATGTCTTTTTACTCTCTATAAATAGTATCAATGAATGGCTGAAATTGCATATTAATATAATTGTGTAAGTAAGTACAGTATTAAATAAAATAAAAATAACTTAATCTGATAATAAAATGATACAATTTTATTAATTGTCTTACGAACTAAAATATTTTAAATTATGTATTTTTAAAGAAATATAAAATATGAATTTATAATTAACCAACTATAATTCATCCAGAACGAACTTTTGTACTAATAGAATTAGAAATTATATCATGCTTATAATAAAGCCATAGCAACACCAACCACACCAATAAATGATGGAATTAAAGCATTAGCACCATTTGGAGCGGGCTCCACAGTGGCTCTACTAGAGGTACTAGTAGCAGTTTCTTTCTGTGTAGTGACAGTAGCACCTTGAGTCTTTTGGATAGTGGTAGTAATTAATTGACCCTCAGAGTTAGTTGTAGTACAGACTGTTTCAGTAACTGTTTCACTAACTTGAGTCGTAGAGATTGGAATAGTCTTGGTTAAAGTACATGGACAATCAGTAATGGTTAAAGTGGTTGGACCAGTGACAGTAATAGTTTCACCGTTAGTGATGAATGTGGTTGGTTCAGGACAGTAAGTAGTGAAGGCAGTTACAACTTCAGTTTCAGTAGTATAACTTGTTAAAGTACCATTATTGATTGAGTATACAGCTGAAGAGGATGGATAGGATGGATAGGATGAAGTTGGTACAATTGAAGTGGAATTAGATGGAATGTATGCACTTGAGGTATAAACAACAGAACTAGATGGAATGATAGATGTTGAATTAGATGGGATGTAAGCACTAGAACTGTAAACAACAGAACTGGATGAAACAGCAGAGGTTGAATTAATAATATCCGATGAAATGATAGGAGTTACGATGGAGGAACTAGATAGGATAGGAGCAGAGGAAGTTGTATTAGATTCAACAGAACTAGTTACAGGAACACTTGATGTAATGATATTAGAGGAACCAATAGAAGCAGAAGTTGTTGGTTCCGCAGAGGAAGTGACTGGTTGAAGAGTAGTAGTTTCAGCTGTAGTTGTAGCTTCAACACTTGTGGTGGTTTCAGCAGCAGTAGTAGTAGCTTCAGCGGCAGTAGTAGTAGCTTCGGCAGCAGCAGTAGTGGTAGCTTCAGCGGTAGTAGTAGTAGCTTCGGCAGCAGCAGTAGTGGTAGCTTCAGCGGCAGTGGTGGTTTCTTCAGCGGCAGTAGTGGTAGCTTCAGCGGCAGTGGTGGTTTCTTCTGCAGCGGTAGTGGTAGCTTCAGCGGCAGTGGTGGTTTCAGCAGCGGTAGTGGTGGTTTCAGCAGCGGTAGTGGTGGTTTCAGCAGCGGTAGTGGTGGTTTCAGCAGCGGTAGTGGTGGTTTCTTCTGCAGCAGGAGTAGTACCAAAAACTGGGGGATCAACACTAATAATGGCTGCAGCAGGAGCGGTAGTAGCAGAATTAGTTCCTACATCTTGAGCAACTGCAAAAGTAGTAAGAGCAGCAGAAAATAAAACTTTGTCGAACTTCATTATTGGAATGAATATAAATACTATGAACTTTGAATTAATGAAAACTTAATTTGTTTATCCTATGGAAAGGTTAAGCGAATGATTAGTACTGGATCTTTCAAACTTGAATTTAAAAGTAAGTCCAGATATAAATGTAAACCTCGAAAAGAATTCAGTAAAGCACAGTAAATGGCCCTTATATATATTTTATTTTTGGGCAAGGAGGAGGGATATAACTTATTACAACCAGGGCTTTGAGTTTCTAAAATTAAACGAAACCATACTGAAATAAGCAAATAATAACTTCTCCTCGAGCAACTCTTCGAGAATTAGTAAAAATAGATTTTTCCAATATCCGTATACCCATTAAAAGTAAATAGAGGTGAAAAATAGTTTGTTGCAAAAATCTTGCTGTAAAGGGAAGAAGCCACTTTTTGTATGGAGAAAGTGGGACAACATTCTAATGTGCGGAGTTAG
This sequence comes from Monosporozyma siamensis, assembly GCA_003708905.3. NCBI lineage: Eukaryota > Fungi > Ascomycota > Saccharomycetes > Saccharomycetales > Saccharomycetaceae > Monosporozyma > Monosporozyma siamensis. The sequence goes on from PPOL03000002.1 coordinate 334,596, forward strand.
GAGTTTCTTTTCTTCTTGGAATACCCCTGCTCGAAGCATTTCATCTCTCTTTTTATTGTCTTCTTACTGCATTTTATGCAGTTGTCCGAAACAAGTATTCCTTTTCGAAAAGAAATACGGCACTCTTTGTAAGGGGGAAGTAGACAGAAATGTATTGAGAGATTAACCTTCCACTTTGCTCGCAGCCACCTGCACCACCAGATTGGGCAACTTCTTTTCTAAGAATAGCATCCTCTTCTTGAAAAATGACGTAACGTTACCCTTTAGGGAAACAGACAATATGGTTGCAAATCTGCAGGGAGAAATACTGTCAAGCTGCAACGTAGAAATTTCCATTTGAACATAACAGGAAAGAAGCTATGCAAAGAAATATTTAACAATATAAATGCTGCCTATTTTGGGAGGACTGACGCAACATCAAGTGTTGTAATCGCCGGAAGGGGAAGTTCCGGCTGGTCTTGCTAATCGTATAATTATGTTTTATAATCAAGAAAAACCTCGGAGATTAGCAATAAGCCGTTTTGGATTGAACAAGCATATGACACATCAAGTGACACTTCTAATCAATCATAGGAGGCAAGGGTAGTTATAAGTCAAATAGATCATAAGCAAACTTAATGAAGGGTATCATTTCTTTCAACACTAATTCAATAAAAATTAAAAATCTAATTACATATATTTACATAAATAGTACTATTTAAATCAATTAACCTAGTAAAATTCATTTTATTTGTAAAAATGTAATTTTATAAAGACTTACGAACGGGAATATGATAAAAGAAATTAAATGAAATGATGAATTTATAACCAGATAATAATTCATTAAAAAAGAACACTAACATCAGTTGTAGCACTTTTACTAAAAATACAAAATCGTAATATGAAGCTCATTAAACGAGAGTAAAAAAATAATTGTTCAATTAAAAATTCACACTTATAATAACATCATAGCAGCACCAACAATACCGACGAAAGATGGGACTAAGTTGTTACCAGCATTTGGAGCAGCAGCAATGGTGGCTTGAGTACCAGCAGCAGCCTTAGTAGAACCAGCAGCAGCAACGGCAGCTAAAGTACTCTTTAATAAAGTAGTAGTAACGGTTTGACCAGCAGAGTTGGTAGTAGTACAAACAGTTTCAACTTCAGTTTCAGCAAGAACTTCAGTAGAGATTGGGATAGTCTTGGTTAAAGTACATGGACAATCAGTAATGGTTAAAGTGGTTGGACCAGTGACAGTAATGGTTTCGCCGTTAGTGATGAAAGTGGTGGCTTCTGGACAGTATGTGGTGAAAGCACTAACAACTTCAGTTTCAGTGGCATATAAGGTGGAAGTTTCATTCTTGGCTGGGTAGATAGCAGAAGAAAGTTTGGTAGTAATAGCAGTTTCAGTAGCAGTGGTAGCGATAGTAGAGTTACCAGCAGCAGATGTGTAAATAGCAGAGGTTGGGTTGTAAGAAGAAGTTCTAGAAGCATTGTCAGCATCAGTTAAACTACCGTTAGCACCAGTACTGGAAGTAGCAGCGGAGGTAGCAGCAGAAGTAGAATTGTAACCAATAGCAGAAGTGATAGCAGTAGAAGTTCTAGAAGCGTTATCAGCATCAGTTAAACTACCATTGGCACCGGCACTAGTGGTCTCAGCGGCAGTGGTTTCAGCGGCAGTAGTTTCAGCAGCAGTGGTTTCAGCAGCAGTAGAAGTTCTAGAAGCGTTATCAGCATCCGTTAAACTACCATTGGCACCGGCACTAGTGGTCTCAGTGGCAGTGGTCTCAGTGGCAGTAGTAGCGGCAGCAGTGGTTTCAGCGGCAGTGGTGGTTTCAGCAGCAGTGGTTTCAGCGGCAGTGGTGGTTTCAGCGGCAGTGGTTTCAGCGGCAGTGGTGGTTTCAGCAGCAGTGGTTTCAGCGGCAGTGTTGGTTTCAGCAGCAGTAGTGGTTTCAGCAGCAGTAGTGGTTTCAGCAGCAGTGGTGGTTTCAGCAGCAGTAGTGGTTTCAGCAGCAGTGGTGGTTTCAGCAGCAGTGGTGGTTTCAGCAGCAGTGGTGGTTTCAGCAGCAGTGGTGGTTTCAGCAGCAGTGGTGGTTTCAGCAGCAGTAGTAGTTTCAGCAGCAGTGGTGGTTGCAACAGCTTCAGTGGTGGTTGTATCTTGAGCAGCAACGATGGCAGCGAAAGTAGCAGATAGTAAAACTTTATCAAACTTCATTATTAATTATATTATTGTGTGTAAGTGTTTTTGAATTTATCTTGTTTATCTTATAAAGACTAAGCAAATGATCAATATTGTTTTGTTAATTCTGAAATGGAATAAGATAAATTTTTAGAAGCGACTAATCAGTAAATTGGCTGGATCATTTTGGTGTTTATATATACATATTTTTGCCCCCTCTAACTTGAATGAATACTCTGTAAAACATAGCATCAAGATCTGGATAAAAACTTGGAGGATAAAAGCACAATGTCAGAGTCAGACTTGATCTAATGTCACCCAAGATAACTAAATCTAGCTATTGTTAAACCTAAGATTTGTCACAATGGCAGAACAAAACCCACACTAGGTAAATAAAAAGTAATAATAGTTTTATTTTGGAAAGAAAGAGGAAAGTGCATCCATTTTAGGAAATTTGAAATAACATTCTAGGACTAAAATAATTCAACTGTGAGAAGAAATACTCAAGAAGGAAATAATATTCAAGGGAAGCCCCATTTTTTTACCCTTTTTGGAAGTCACTATAATTAATATAATAGTCCTACAAAGTCTGTTAACTCATGATTCTTATTTTAATCCCAAAAGGTCGAAATATTGCCCCCTCCGTCAAGTGAAGATAAAAGTATTACACAGAAACTCCGTGAGAAAAGGCCAAAGTTTCACTCAACCTCGAAGAGAAGAATTATGTCAGTATTGTGGGGGTGAGACAATACTTAAGATTTGGTTTTAATAATATAGTCGACCAAATAAGGAAAGCTGAGAACGGCAAAGAGTTTCCCGAATTCGAACCCATTAACAAAAGAGGAAGTTCACCACTTGCCTCCCTTTTTTGTCAGATGTTTACAAAGGAAAACTATCAGTTGATTTTAATGAAAGCAGACAATTTTGCATAAAAATTAATGAAAAGGGAGGAAAAATTAAAAACGGTAATAAACTCAGTTACCTAATAAGGAAATAACAATGTGTAGCGTTACTTGTTTAGGAAATATCGAGGAGACCAGACATCCCAGAAGGGTAAATGGAAGCGCGCTGCAGTGTGAAGAAGACTTTTCCTGAAAGGGGGGTCTTATTATTACCAGCAGACTGGGGATGTATTGTATTCCGCATAACGGTTTCTTTTTATTGCCTATTTTGTACATGTCTATTGTGGAACTGTCTAGATTAACGAAATCGAAATCCCTTTTTGAAAGGCCAACCATTGTCTTCCCAAATCTTCGCGCACCCCCCGTTCAGGCTAAATCTAGAGAAACATTTCCAAAGAGGGTAATTTTCCCTTTCACTCACACAAAAATGACATCCTCCCGCTTTAATCTTATTGTAAAGACAAAATACTGTGGTAAATTTGCAAATTTGCAACCAAATTTGTATAGTGGTTTAGCGAGAAATCCCTCGAGATTTCATTATCTTGCGATTAACCCCTTAATCCCCTCCACCCCACGTTGAATATTAAAAATTATCTATAATAAAAAAAAATGCAGCTAAACAAATTACTCAAATTACTAGGATAGTGGGGCCCAGAAAAAAAAGAAAAGATGGGAGCGGATTTAGTAATTGTGTTTATTCAGTATTGTGTAATATTTTATCCCTGACTGTCATAAACAGTGTCATCAGGTTCTACCGTTTCAGTTGTAGATATTACCGGGTCTAGCCTTTGATACTTACTTGAACTAATAACACCCATAGGCTCGCCTCCTTTCTCTTCAACTTGACGGGATGACAGCACAACAAACCTCTTCATTTCATTAGAATAATTAAATTTAATGGGTCCATTTCCACTATCCTCTTCATTTAATTGAGAAGATGAAGATAGTGTAGAAACAAAAGAATTTGTGGAAGATGCCGATGAAGGAGTTGACGATAAGAGAGGAGGTTTACGTCTTTTCACACCACGATCACCACTTCTCTTTGGATCTTGTACTGTTGCGACTATACATCTAACTGGTTTCCCCTGATAATTCGTTAATCGGAACCATTCATCATCATCCCTTACCATCCAATCCCAGTATAATCCAATTTTAGCCTTCAAAAATATTTCCCAACTATTATCTTTATTGCCCATAGCACAATTTGCAATTAACGCGCTCCTTAAACTTTGAACATTCTTACGTTTTAATAGACTTTGTTTACCAGAGACAAGAAAATTATTCCCATTATCTAAAATGTCTAGGTTATCCTCATTGTAAATCCCACTTAGTAATTCGTTATTTTCCCATTGGTACGCAGTATTCATACAATCATCTAATAGCGCTACTATCGAATTATATGAATGTGTATATTTTGTCAGCAATGTTAATATTACTATCAATCTCTTACATTTAATATCATGAAGTTGGCGGCTATCACCACCATGACTTAAAATAACATTCAAATGGTTTACCACTAATTGAGAAAAGCCATCTATGATTATGAGTGAATATTTAGTTTGATCTTTATCTCTTAGTAACCGTTGAAAATAAAAGATTAGTTCACTTAATTTCTTAATTCTTACTGTGAAGATGTTTGCCTCTTTATTATCTGAAAACCAATCTTGATCTTTCATATTTACAGTTCTATTTGTATCAATCCATAATATGTTTTCGTCTGGTTGTTCCTCGATGAAATTGCTTACCAACTGTTTCGCCAGTTGGGTCTTTCCTATCCCAGGAATCCCATATATTTCATATATTGATCTTTTATAAAAACCATCATCTAAAGCATTGTCTAATGATTTAATACCACTAGCAAGGGGACGTGGATTAGAATTTATTAGTTGTGAGAGTGGTACACCAAGTGACATATATTTTTAACGCCTTTCGTCCTTCCAAAAACGTTCAGTAATGTGCTTATTTAGATTGTAGATAGCATCGCTTTATCTTCTTGCTAATTAATTTTTCAAGCTGATATTTTTGACGCGACGCGGTTTCTTTTTGTATTAAGAAAAACTATAAGAATAACACATAGAGTACTAATATTAAGTATGTAAATATACTACATTTTATATATGTTTATCGATATAAGTCAGAAAAACTCTGAGCATTTTATTTTTTGGTTTTGTTTGTTTTTAGTTTTTTATTAACGTTCCTTAAGCTTTGGCTACATTAGTGGCAGATGCAGTTCTCTTTAAAGTATACTTTTCAGAAGCAATTTGTGATTTCTTACTACTTTCACTGTCTTTAACATGACCTCTTGGATCAAGTTCCACAGTACCAGCACTTTGGAATAATGATACTTTACCCACTAATAAAGCTAAAGTCTCAACAACTTGACCTGGATCTGTTAAATGTGCCTTAGCTACAGTCTTCTTAGAAGCAGAACCAACGGTGACAGGATAGATACCATAATGACCCAATTTGTTTTTACCATCTGGGAACTTAGTTTCCCATTTTGATTCAATAAGGTTTAATTGTCTAAACATATCTTCATCAGTAAAATCATCACCTAAACATAAGATAAAGTCTGGCATTTGTTCTCTTGGAATAGTTTCTCTCACTGGTTTCACTAAATCTTGTGGAGATCCATGTTCATGCCAAACTAATCTCTTAACAATTTCACCCTTATTGACAAATCTTGGTCTCACTTCAATATTAGCTTTACCATCCATAACTTCTAAATCATAATCATCACAGAAAGTTAATAAAGTTTTCTTTAATTCTGTCGCATTATATTCACCTAGTTCAGGAACAGCACGTCTATAATGCCAAGTTAATGCTACTTTCTTTCTTTCAATAAAAGAACCTGGTGTTTTATTTGTATATTCTTCCATACATTTACCAACACGTTCTTGCCATGACATATCAACTTTTTCAGTTAAATTAACCCAATCTGGACTATTCACATCTTTAATGAAACAACCATGTTCGGCAGATAAACCAATATTTTTATTCTTAGCTCCCCACCATTTATTTAAAAATTGTTGATCACGACCAGAAATAATCCAAATTTGATTCTTGGGATCTTCAGCTAATTTTTCCATAATATTATATAATTTAGCAGTAGGGATTGCTGCGGCAGGATCTTGTACAATTGGAGTTAAAGTACCATCATAATCGAATAGGAATAAACGACGTTTTGCATCATTATAATTTTGTAAAAGAACTGGACGATTTAATGCAGGAGTGATCTTACGATCAACTTGATGTTCATCTAATCCAGTTAAAGATTTTAAAAATAAATCAGTCCATGATTGAATGGTAGGAACTTCAGGAGATAATTTAGCTTGTAAATTTTCTTTAACATCCTTTGGCATTTGTAAAGCCATATTAATTGATTTAGCCACAGCTACAGAATCCCATGGATTAACAATAATTGCATCCTTTAACACCATAGAAGAACCAGAAAACTCACTTAAGATTAATGGACTACCATAACAATCATAATTGTTCCCTTGTTTATTAGATTTAATAGTGACATATTCTAATGCAGTGGTATTCATCCCATCTCTGACACTTGTAATCATACATAAATCAGCAACTCTTAAAAGAGATAAATAAACATCCTTTGGAATTCTCATATAATAATGTTGTACAGGAGAGAAATTCAAATTACCATATTCAGAATTGATAGAATTGACTAAATCATTAACTTGTTGTTCTAATCTTATTGTTTGTGGAGAATCTCTATTTGTTGTTGGAGAGGAGACTTGAATTAATACCACTTGATCTCTCCATTCTGGATACATGGCTAAGAAAGTTTCAAAAGCTCTTAATTTTTGTACCACACCACGAACAGAATCAAGACGATCTCGTCCGATGATAATTTTTTTGTTTTGATAAGCATCTTTAATGGCAAGTACTTTTGAATCAATATCTTTAGCAAAAGCATCTTTCAACAATTGATCCTTATCAACACCAATAGGTAAAGAATCTACCACAACGTCACCACCATATGCACTTAATTGATATTGATCAAATCCATTTGAATCCTTTAATTTAGTTGCAGTAGAATCTAATAATCTTTTACAAGATGATACAAAATGTCTTGAAAATTGTTCATTTTGGAAACAGATCTTATTTGCACCAACAAGACCATCTAAAATTTGTTTTCTTCTTGGCAAACAACGGAAATATTCGTAACTTGGCCATGGAGCATGATGAAAATAACCAATTAAAATATTATCATCACTAAATTTCATTCTTAATAATTGTGGTAATAACATCAAATAATAATCATGAATCCAAATAATATCACCCTTCTCATAAATTTCACCAATTTTCATTGCATAAGCTTCATTAAATTTAACATAATCATACCACCAATTATTTTCTTGTTCCCCCTTACCCTTTGAATCAGATTCAATGACCGCAGGGTTTAAGATATAATGGAAAGTAGGCCAGATGGTCTTCTCAGCATATTGTCTCCATCTACTTTGATCTTTACGTAACAGCCAAATAGGATTATAATTTTTTTCATCCTTTGAATTTAAAGCATCAGTTAAATCTGACATTTGATCAGGGGTTAAATAAAATGGTTCATCTGCTTCCATGGGGATAGATTCAGTTGGATTATCATTATTACTTGTAGTAATTGTTGAATCTTCTACTACTTCATCTATACTTTGAGATTTCTCCTGTTGTTGTTGCTGTTGTTGTTGTTTTAATAATTGAGCAGTTAAATCATCCTCTCTAGTAATTTCACCCGTCCAACCGACGATAACTTGTTCATATTCATTAGATTTACTTAAATAATTTAAAGAAGAGAATAAAGCACTATTACCAGATAAGGGGGATAATCTCCAATTATTTGAAGTTTCATTTAATTGAATCTTATAAGGTAATTGTGTGACACAATTAATAATTCTAGGTTTCTTTGTAGCGGTCATTATAACTTATGGATAGAGTTGGTTATCGTGTTAGTTAATAGCAGCAATACGAAGCAACTTACAATCTGGTTAGATATAAAATAGTTTGTTATCCCTATATATAAAATTATTGAAATTTTTTTTTTCTTTTCCTTTGTTGTAATTTTTTCGCTTTTATAACAGAGTTTCCTTTTGAAGGGGGTTTTGAAATTGAGATATTCGTCATAATGTCAGTTTTGTATTGTGGGGCCCCCTGTCAAAAAAGTTGCAACAGGTAGTTTTAGTTTTTGGTTGCAACAACTTTGAAGGGGGGTAATTATTATGAACCGTCACTTTTAATGTAGAAATACGTCATTTTTTTTGGGAAGTGGGGTCGGTGTTTGTGATAGTGGTAGTATATATTTTGTGTATATTATATAGTGGGTGTATGGATATTTACACATGCAATTTGTCTACCAGAATTCAAATATTCTTGCCATTAACATGTATAATTTAGTTAAAATATCTTGTGGTGCGCCATGTTGATGATTATTATCATTTGGTGTCTCTGGTGGATCTAAAATGATTGGTTTTGCATGTGGTATCCCTTGATTTATTTGTGATATACATTGTAAATTTGCATGAACACGTTTTAAACTTTGTGATATTAATCTCTGTATAGAATCAGATAGATCCATTCTATTATTATTGTTATTGGTAGTGGCATTGGATAAATGTATCACTCTCGCGAGTAATATACTATTAATATGTAATAATAATTGTATCTTATATTGTTTTTGATCTTCAATGGGTACTAATTGATCAGGATCTATAATATCATTTGGATTAAAATTATTTCTATTTTGTTGTTGTTGTGTTGGTATATTTTGATTTATGTTAGGTCTATTTATATTTTCTTGTGCCATGGCTACATTTGTGGTCATATTACTGTTTGGTATCATATTATTCATCTTGTGTGGGTGTGGGTGAGTGTACGGATAATATTATTTTGTAATGAGATCATCACTTTGATGGTTCAAGTTTTGTACGGTTTTGTTTTTTTCAGTTGTTTAATTTTTTAGAGTTGTGAGAACCTGCGAGCGGCTCTGACAAGTTTGCACTTAGACAAGTGAGAGTAGAGTTATGCGAAAAGGGTTTTATTATGGAGGAGAGTGAATAGATATTCATATGTAGAAGAATATTTTCTTGTAACAGAATTTCTAAATTTAGGTTTACCTGAGTAACCCGTATTGATACCTAAACCTGTTTTCTAAGTTCCTTTCCCCATCTTTCAAAGCCTAGAAGGGATAAATATTGCTGTTAGAGTGAATAAAGCAGTGGTTTCTTACTAATGTTATTGCATTGTACATATGCTGTTATTGAAAGAAAAGATTTTTTTAATTATGTATTTTGTTAAGATATTGTAGAATTATACATTTAACATGTGAGAAACATAAAAATTTACAAAAAAAATACAAAAAAATCTTAAAGAATTGAAATGATCAGGGGTTGTTGTTAATCAATTGATTTACGATAGTATAAGTTTGTTATCTTAATTTCCAATAAATATATACACTTTAGGAGTACATAAGAATCAAGAAAGTGGAATTTTTGAATTATTTATTCCTTGTATATATAAAATATCCACTTAGACACAGTGTAAGCTGCCCTTCACATCACTCCAAGAAAACGCAGGAGACAGTTCTACTTGCAGTGACCGAGAACCTGTTAATAGAGTAGATAATACGCTGTTTATCACCCATTCAAGTTGTAACTGATCTACCTTCCTCTTTTAATAGCGGTAAAATAACCAAATTCCGCGGAGAAATGATTCCAAATTTTTAGAAAATTGAACACCGCCATTCTGTTTAAAATCCCATATCTCCGTGGAATCCGCCACTGCAATTTCCACGGGGCGTTAAGCTGTTCTTGACTAAAATAAACAAAGATTCCATGGAATGTGGCCATACAATTTCTAAACGGCGGGGGGCCAACAATTTCAGATACGATGAGGTGTGCAAACAATAATGAGTGCTAGATGTTGACTCTTAGGGTTGTTGGAATAAATCATCCCTGTCATCCCTTGCGTATGACTGAAAGGGGGGTGCCGATATAATCTAAAAGTGATGTACCTTTTTGAGTACACTATAGTATTAATATTGGGACGAGGGGACCAATAGTGGGGAGTTAATGGGGATGCCCACTACTTTGAATATATCTTTTCTATATTGAATCAATACTATTGATAATCCTTATTTGACAACGCCCCCGCGCCACACACAAGTGCCTAGGGTTGGGACAGGCTTGACCCTGTGGGCTGAGAGCTTCCATACTAGGGCGGCCTCCACCCCGCTTTGCCAGATAAGAAAATAGACCCCGCCAACATTCTGTTCCCCATAATATCCCGACACAACCCCAAACAAATTTGAACAAACACCAAATTTGGTGTTAGGGATCGTTGAATTTCAAATTAACGGCTGATTTTTAATTCTGCAAAATTGATCTCGCTGTGTTTTGATCTTCGCCTCCCATTGCGAAAAAAGACAAAAAAAAACGTCACTGAAAAAAATAACAGGCTGATTTTTTCGTGTTCTTTCAAATCTTCGAAGTTTTTTTACCAACTTTGCTTTTTTTGCTGAAATTTCTTTTTACACTATATTAACAAAGGTGAAATTGTGCAGTCAACAAAATAAGTAATCCTCAATTCTTCTTTCTCTCTCTCAAGGAGTCCCTACTGATACACTCTTTTGGTTGATCTTCTTTGCTTTATATAACATATATCAGTTGCTAACAAGATTTTGCTTCGAGCTGCCTCTACCTCGTTTTTTTTTTACCTTTTTGTTTCCACTACTCATCTCAGCAATAAGCAAGAGTTTAGAAATTAAACAAATAGATACTCATAACATCTCTATTTCTTTATTTCTTATCCTTTCACTTAATTGTTAATAAATAATAAAAAGTTTATCGAAGGTTTTTCATCACTCCAAATACTGGTTCCTTCGCTTTTTTATTAATATATTACATTATAATTTTTTTTTTCTGCATATCATTTTTATTTTATTTCATCTTCATTATTATTATTTCAATATTCTACCTGATTGTATCCATTTGTCTCATTTATATTTTTTCTTTTCCCCCCACATAGTTTAATGCAATAAAAACACAGCAAAAAATGATACAATTTTTAAAATTTATTTATCTAGTAGCATACAGATTAGTTAAATCTGTATTCAATCAAAGAAATATCTTCACTTTGATTTTCAATTTCATGATTAATTTTACTCCAGTACTCATGTGGTTGAATTTTTTCACTTATGCTAAATATATTCCAACTTCAATTAGACCAAACATTCATTCAAAATTAGCCTTTATTGCAGATGCTTTTTTGTTTGGTGATACTTTCCATGAATTAAATGTTCAATTCAATGCAAAGAATTTAAGTCTGTTGTCTATCTTTACCTCGTCTACTTTCCTTCTATGTGGATTGATTATTATACCGTTGGCTATTTGGTATTATCTTTATTATATCAAGAAAATTAACTATAATTTATTAGAATGGTACGATGATGTATTTCATTTCGAAAATGTTAACAATTTTAAAAGATTAAGATTAATTGTATTCCCATATTTAATACCGTTATTATCATTCATCTTTTTAAATGTTATGCATCTTTTCGCATCTCAAGCAGAGGAAAATTTTACTAAGGGGAAAGATTTATTGGCTTGGACTTCATATGTTATATTCCACGTTATGGTTCCCGTATTGACTTCTGTTTATTTATATGTATTTCATGCACCTGGTATGGTTAAATCATTCGGTATTGCCATGGGTTTACAAAATTTAGCTGGTATTTTCACTCATCTAGTGTTTCCAACAGCATCACCATGGTTCACTCACCTGTATGGTATTAATGATACAGAACATGCAACATATGATCAAGAAGGATTTGCTGCTGGGTTAACAAGAGTAGATACACATTTGGGGACACATTTAAATACTAATGGTTTTCATAAGAGTCCTATTGTGTTTGGTGCTGTACCTTCTTTACATTCTGCTATTGCATTTCAATGTTTCTTATTCATTATGACTAGAACTACTTCTTTAAAACATAGATTTGCGTCAATAAACACTGTGGATGTATCTTCCTCCTCTTCCTCCTCTTCTTCCTCCTCGTTTGAACAAGATAGAGAAGCACACCCCGAGGCATCTCCATTATCTTCATCTCCTGGTCCATCTTCAAGTTCTTCTTTATCCCTATCCCTAACCAATTCATCTTCTTCAGACAATGATACATATGAAATGACTACATTTGAACCAAAATTATTTAATAATATTAACATCACATCCACCACCACATCACACGCATTAAAGTATGTCAAAATATATGATTATGATATTTCTATTGCTAACAGTTGGAAATTTAAATTGTTTAATAAGGGATTAGTACCCAAAATATTAATATCTAGTTATATTCTGTTACAATGGTGGGCAACAATGTATTTAGATCATCATTACAGATTTGATTTATTCATTGGGATGTTATATTCATTAGTTACATTCATAGTAATGAATATTTTCTATATTCAACCTAAAGTGATTAAAAGATGGATTGAAATTAGACTGGGACAAAGAGAAGATACAATGAATGAGTCAAGAACTTATGGTATGAGAGTCTTCGAAGGTACTAAATTTGAATGGTTTTTTGATCCTTTATCGTGATCTTTCAAACATGTTTTTTTTTCTTCATACATTAATTTATAGTTTTATTATTTTAATGCATTTATGTATTTATATATAGTTATATCAGTTATATTCTTTTGGTTATTTTACTTGTTTGTTCTAGCATATTCTTTACTATGTGTGTTTTGCACGAAAGGGAAATTTGAAAAAATTAAATTAAAGTATAAAATGTCGAAGGTGAATTTGGAACACCTACTTAATTAACTTTATCTTTCTAAGCTTGTTTATACCCATTCCATAGCCACCCCGTAGTCACTTGGACATTTAAAAGAATACAGGAAAAAGGCACACGCACAAACAATGTCTGGAATTAATAATAAACAAAATACCACTACTAATAATAGTACATTACCATTACATATGTATATTCGTCCATTAATCATTGAAGATCTTGATTCAGTGACAGATTTAGAATCATTATGTTTCCCACCCAATGAACGTGCATCACGTACTAAAATTGAATATAGATTAAACATTTGTCCTGAATTATGTGCTGGTTTATTTATTAGAGATTTTAATCCCGTCACTAAAGAAATTATAGATGAAAAATTAATTGGTCATATTATGTCAACTAAGATTGATAGTGATTATATTACACTTAAATCAATGGAAATTGGTGAACATGATGAATCAAGTAATATTATTGCTATTCATGCCTTAGTTATTCATCCAGATTATCAAAAGAAAAATTTAGCTACTTTATTAATGACTGATTATATACAAAAATTGAGTAATCAAGAAGTTGGGAAGAAAATTGTTATCATTAATCATGAACATTTAGTACCATTTTATGAAAGATTAGGATTTCAAATTATTGGCGAAAATAAAGATGTTATTAAAGATCCAGATTTTGGTAAAGATAAATGGTTAGATATGGAAAGAGAATTAATTAAAGAAGAGTATGACAATTAGTGGGTGTTTGTACTAATAGGTCCATATATAAGTTGTATATCACTATAATAATACATAGTCAGCCCTGCAGTCACGAGCAGCCCCCGTAATATATTACATGTGCCCCTGTGATTCGCAATGCAACATCAACAAGAAAACGTGCCCTAGGGGAGCCCCTGTCATGTGTTTGTATATAAAGGGTGGATGTGCTGTATCCGTGACAAGAGATCCCACTCAACCATATGAGTCCAACCCACAATGATGAAAGCTTTTGTACGTCCCTGCTTGCAACCGGTGTCAATAAGACACTTCTCCAGAATGGCTATGCCATTAAGATTCCAACAGAAGAACACAGAATGGAAGAATCCAGTCTCACAGAACAAATCCCATTTGAAACACAACCAAAATAAAGATGAAGTCAGGGAACAGAACCTATTCGATAAGAATCAAGAGACGTTGGAACGGATGGAACATGATTCCAGTTACAAGGATTGGAAGAAACCAGACGATGAAAGGTTGAAGAAAATTGGAGATGATGCCAGAATTGAACAAAATAGACCCGATGATGGGGTTTACTAAATTGTGCTTCTTATCACCACTTTATATAACTATCTTTACCACTATATATTACGCCTATTTATTCAACCTTGTGTTACTGTTTGTTTCATTTCGCGGTGTTCTTTTTGACGGTTTCTTAAGTGAAAATAAATATTATTATATGCTGGAAACAGGTGTTGATAAGTGGTGTTTACTTGCTTTATACACAGCTATAGAAGAGTAAGTGTATATAAGGGGTTACTGCTGGACTGGGGATCTGCTATTTACACTATATTCACAGTTACTTTTACTTTGCCCCTCCGCAAACACACAAGATCAAACCCAAAATGACTAAGCAAGACAAAATATATTATTGCAAGTCCTTGGCTCGACTGTCAGAAATAGCTGAACAATTCATATTGGATGATAAAACTGATTCACAGTTGAATCTTTCACAACAAAAGGATTTAAAATATTATTTAAACCAGTGTATTCACATTTTATCAAATTATAAAGATCAATGTAAATTATTAAAGGATAAATATAGTATCATAACAACCAACACACCGACCTCAAACACCACCACACAACTAGATAAAGAAATTTTAACTATTTTGGAAAGTTCTTACATCTATTACAAGATTATACATATCATTATCCTCACTAAGATACCTTATTTACCTGAATTTAAAAATATTAAATCTACTGTGAACGGTAGTACTAACTTAACTTCAAAACAAAGAAAGGATAAAGATTTGTTAGGCATTTATAATGATCTTTTAAAGACTTTATTAAATGATGAAAATATTACTCAAATCAAATCATTGTTAAAGAAAAATTCTCATCCATCTCAATCAAATGAACTACCTACTCCACCTGCCGCCACCACTGAACAACAACCACAACTCCCGAAGTCAGGATCTTCAATCTCTTCCTCCTTTTTGTTCTCTATCTTGTTGAAAAGATATCCCATGAGAAAAGATTTCTTATTTATTGACGTCAGACCAAAGATAAAATATGATATGGATCATATTGATATGCCAAATATATTATGTCTGGAACCAATTTCATTTAAAGATATTTATTCAGATTATGAACTAGAGAAAAAATCTTTAATCACTTCGACAAATGATGAATTATTATTATTTCAAAAGAGAAACAGTTTTAAATTTATTCTATTATGTGGTGATTCTGAAAATATCAAATCAAAACAAATCTTATTGAATATCTTATTAAATAAATCATTCGAAAGACCCATTGATGAAAGTGTGACTAAGATTTATATATTAGATGGGAATTTAAATGATTGGGTTCAGGCCGGCGGGAAGAAAATTACATCTAAACCAGATAAAGAAACACATAAGGATAACTCTACTAATAGTGTTTATCTAGATGGTGATACCTCGGGTTTAAATTTGAAATCTTTACCAAAGATGATCCCAAGTGTATCACATTCAATGGATAAATCAATGAGAGATATGATGTCAAGTACATCTCGTTTATCTTCAATACCCATGGCAAATGCCTCATCATCACCTTCTTCATCTTCCTTGTCATCATCAACCATGCTTAATAATAATAGATTAAGCGATTCTTATTCACTAATGTCAAGACAAACATCTAATCCAAAGAGAACATCAAGTTTTAAGAGACTATCTGCTTTATTGCCAAGTTTTAAAAGTAATCCATCCTCCTCCTCCTATTCACAACAACAACAACAACAACAACAACAATCATTCCCTAATCTTGGTAGAAGTTCACCAAGATTATCTCATTTATATTCAAATTCTACGTCTGCAGTTTCATTATCAACTCCACCAAATATCGTATCTCATAATAATGGTAATTTAACTTACACTACATATCCCGATACACACAACTTATTACCCAACGATAATGTCGATAATGATTCCCCATTTAAACAAACAGATTATAACACCACACCACCACAATTACCAAGATTACCTAAAAAGATTATGTCTACAGCACAACATTCAATGGGATCCCCCACGTTATCATCAACAAACTCAGGTTTGCATACAAGATCATATTCTTCTCCATCTTCATCGATGCCAAATGGTCCATCATCTCCATTATATCAATCATCATTAGTATCTGATTATTATAAGAATAATAATACTACAACTAGCATTAATACCAAGAATTCATCAATAATATCAAGTAAACTACAAACAGAAACTTTACATAATCAATTTGATCTTGATTTTACTGTTGGTTTAGAAAATATGGGGAATTCATGTTATTTAAACTGTATTATACAATGTTTGCTGGGGACTCATGAATTGACTAAGATTTTCTTAAATAATTCATACGAGAAACATATTAATTTGAATAGTAAATTAGGGTCCAAGGGTGTATTGGCCAAGAATTTTGCTAGATTGGTTAATACCATGTATACTCATGCAAATACCACTACAAATGAGTCCAAAAAAAGTAATGGGAATTTATTAACAAGAAAGAAAGATTCAAATAAAGTTGTGCCAGTAAGACCACAGCAATTTAGAATTGCATGTGGTTCAGTAAATTCTCTTTTCAAAGATTGTTCGCAACAAGATTGTCAAGAATTTTGTCAATTTTTATTAGATGGATTACATGAAGATTTGAATCAAAATGGTGGTAATCCACCATTAAAAGAATTATCAAAGGAGGCAGAAGAAGTTAGAGAAAAATTATCCCTGAGAATTGCATCATCAATTGAATGGGAAAGATTTTTAACTACTGATTTTAGTGTCATTTTAGATTTATTCCAAGGTCAATATGCATCAAGATTGCAATGTAAAGTTTGTGAAACAACATCAACCACATATCAACCATTTTCTGTATTATCAATTCCAATCCCACATAATAAGAGTAAAATTGGTAATTATAGTATAATTGATTGTTTCCATGAATTTACTAAAGTGGAAAATTTGGAAGTTGATGAACAATGGTCATGTCCACATTGTAAAAAGAAACAACCCTCGACAAAGAAATTGACAATAACAAGATTACCCAAAAATTTAATTATTCATTTGAAAAGATTTGATAATAGATTAAACAAAAACAATAATTTGATAAGTTATCCATTTACATTAGATTTAACTGAATTTTGGGCAAATGATTTTGATGGTAGATTACCAACGGGGGTTACAAATGAATTACCAACAAGAGGGCAAATACCACCTTTTAATTATAAATTATATGGTGTGGCATGTCATTTTGGATCTCTCTATGGTGGTCATTATACTGCATATGTTGATAAAGGCATTGGTAAAGGTTGGTATTATTTTGATGATACCAATTTTAGAACTGTTAAGAATGCAAATGAACCCATTACATCAAATGCATATGTTTTATTTTATAAACGAATTTATGGAGGTATTTAACAAGTATATATCATACATATATATAAGAGATGCATTATACAATATCAAAGAATCATTATTAATATTTATTCACTCCCATTCATCTTTATCTTCTGCATCATCATCACCAGTCGCTTCAGTTGCTTTCTTAGTTTTACTAATTTTATCAATTGATTCGTCGCTATTTTGAATATCTTCTTTTTTTACAATAACCACAGAATCTTCTTCTTCATCTTCATCATCCCAACCAATTTCTTCTTCTTCATTATGCTTTGTATCGTCTTGCTTAGAATCTTTTGAAGCTAATATTTTCATTCTCTTATCCTCCATGTCTAAAATTTTACTTCTTTCAGTGAAATAAATTGACCAAAACTTATCATAAGAGATTGATTGTGGAACAATCTTATTCATTAATTTTTCTAAATCTTTATCATTTTGTAAAAACCCAGTTATTTCATCAGTCTTATCATCAACGTTTATAGTTTTATCAAGTTGATAATTTAAATAAAGATTGCTATCATTTGATAATCTTTTCAATTCTGTTTCTGTCCTACTCCCACCAATGACAATGTTCTTTTTCTTCTTATTCTCTTCCTCCTTCTGTTCACTGGAATTGGAGGAACCTTCTCCATCATTAAGAACATCAGAGACTAAATTAACAGTATTTTCTAACTCAGTACTTAATTTTTGAGTCACGTTTGACCAGAAATTTGATGTAGTCACTTTATTCCAATATGAAGTGGCCACATTTTCCACTTGTGCTAAATTAGTATCCAATGTGTTAATATATTGTTGTGCTTTAGCAGAAGTTTCTGCATCAAGTAAAGGTATTTCAATATTAATTTCATCCCCCTCATCACTAACAATTCGTTTCAAACCAGTAGTGGTCTTATCATATACATCACTAACTTCGTTTTCAAATTTATTAAATATTTCATTAGTCTTGTCATCTTTAATCACTTTTTTATCACTGTTGTCATTATTATTCTTGGACTCGTTGTCTTGATTCATTGCCTCTTCATCATAAAAAAACTCCATTTTCTTCCTTACCTAATTACAAGCAGTTATTTATAATTATACTTTAAAAGTTTCAAATGATTAAAAGTGGGCTTTAAAACGGATTTTTAGTGGGTTTAGTTGCAATTTCAGTACTTAACTCTGGATTTAATCAATTTTTGAAAAAAATTATTCCTATTAAAACAAGAACCTCTTATTAACTAGGCATTATGAATCAAGAGGAACGACCAATCGCCACTACTAGCAATGTCATATGTGTCACCATTGCATTTCAACACTGTACAACCAAACTTATATAGAGGTTCGTATCCACGAGAGATCAATTTCTCCTTTCTAAGGACATTACAATTGAAGAATATAGTGTCATTGACTGCATCACCGCTGAATGATACAGTACATCAGTTCTGTCAGGAGAATAATATCAAGACCTTACACATTGAATGTAATAAGAAGAAACCTAAAGATGCTGCTGCCAGTGGGGAGAAGAAGAAAGTCAAGAGAAAGAAGAAACCTGTCCCCATTGATTATGATGTCGTCGTGAAGACTATAACGTTTCTTGTGGACAGGAGAAACTACCCTGTATATATTCATTCTGAGAATGGGGATTTAATCACATCATTGGTGGTGGCATGTCTAAGAAGATTCACATATTGGAGTACGGTGTCCATATTGAACGAGTTTTTAATCTATAATTCCAGTATTAACGTCTACGAGAGGGATTTCATTGAGAATTTCAAGTCTGAGATCGTCATTGAGGGACTTAGATTGGAGGATAAAGTGCCCTGGTTGAGCGTACAATTTATTAAGAAACCAACAAAGGGCGACAAGGAATCGAAAGAAAGTGTCACAGTGAGCAATATCCCCAGTGTGTTACCGAAATTGAAGTTCCACAGCCTGTGAATGCAGTTCTTATTGTTATTTTACCACTACTTATCCCATAATTTGGTGTTTTGTTATAGTATGTCAAAAATTTTCAGATAGAGATTTTAAGATATACATATTGACAGGACACACTTAGAGAGGTAGAAACACAACCAAGTAAGGATGATTGTAACTGTATTTGACGTTAATAAGTATGCTTTGATGCCCCATCAGACACATGCAATGCTTTCCAAGCGAGAGGGTGAAATGATTACTGAAACAATAACGTCGATGTTAGAAGATTCATACTGTATGGATACTGCTACGTTGAAATATATCACTAGATTCTATACCATGGATGATTTTGGGAAGTTAATCTTTAAGCGGAATGGTCACAGTAGATGTGGATACCCATTATGTGATAAATATTTGAACAATCCAGCGATTAATATTAATAATTGTGGATCCATGATTAGTTATTGTAATGGACTTCATTATGATTGCACCAATTTTGTTATGACTCAACTGCATGAAATACCCGTCTATAGACGTAATGGGATTCATTTAATAAATAGATACGATATGACTAAAGTGAATCAAGAAAATGAAATGTTTCAAATGAAATTATTTGAAGAAATATTACAAGATAAGACTACAGAATATGATCTTGATATGATGACTGATGAGTTAACTAAATTTGGGTTAAAACTTTGACCTTTTATGTACATGTCTATATAAATGTATGGATGTATTAATCAAATGAAATGAAATTATTATTCTTTAATACACTTATTAAATTGTTGTCATGGTTTTGAAAGAAAGGATTACAATGAGGGGCCATTTTAGTAATCACTTTTTCAAATCTTTCCTTGCGTTTCCAATACATCTTTTCAGATTCCTTCTTATAATATTCGTATTGACCGCCATCAATTAAGTTATCTATCTTAAACTTTTCGAATCTTTCCACTCTTGTGTTTGAGTCCTTTTCAATTAATTTTATGGTATCTTTTAGGGGTTCTAACCATTCAATTATATGCGAGGATATACCACTGCCATTTTTTAGTCTTAAATACTGTTCTAATGATGTAATCTTCTTATTCTTTGGGAAATGGTAACTATTATCCATCATCTCTTCCCATTGAGCCTCCTCCAAAGCCCAATGGCCATGGAATTGATGACATAGATCAATATCATCAATTTCTAATTGATGCTGACGCCGAGTGTCTCTTATAAGTCTACCTAATCCTTTAGATTGTCGTTTATGTTTATTTACAGCAGATCTAACAAACCAAATCTTACTTTTACCTTCCATGGTATATGAAAGATATGTTGGTGGCGGTCCCCTTGCCAATTGTCTACCAACTTTACCAATTTGTTTTAAACCATATTCATGTAATGCTATGGGTAATAGGAGTTTCCGCTTATAATCTTTTATTATACCAGTGGGCAGCAATTGCAATTCTTGTTTCCTTTGACAATAATCTGATAGAATGTTCATTTGAGTCTTGTACTCTTTACTGTTATTCATTTGTGGGGCAGTATTTGGAGTCACATTTCTGAGAATATTATCAAATATGGTTGACTTTGATCCTTTGTGAGTTATAGTTTTTGGTTCCGAGATTAGTGACTTAACCTCATCCCATTCATGATTAATAACACAATTATTTAATTTGTTCAACGATTCTAACTGGGAACGTATTATCCATGCAGAATTTTGTTTCTTGTTTGATCTTACTCTTTTATTAACGTTGGATTTAATTGAATTGGCAAATCCAATTGAATATAAATTATGAATTACGTTACGTAAAACATGTCTATATAATGTCAATACTGATCTTCGATGAGATTCAATACCACTAAAATGGGTCATTCAAAGTCTCTTATCTACCCTTTACAATCGCATATTTCGTTCATGAACATTTCAAAAGTAGTAAGAAATATTTAAGATAGAGAAGTGAATATTATTAAAAGTATAAAATATAAGATAAATAGATAAGAAGTAATTCAATTAAAATTTTGTAATAAGTATATAAAATAAAATATTTAATTAATAACCTTCTTAGTTAACTAAAGCAGAAGCAGTAGCAGATTCGTACTTCCAGTTTGGTGGTAAGACAGCAACCTTTCTGTAGTATCTAGCTAATCTGTGAATTCTAGATTCGATTAAAATTAATCTGAATTTAGCATCCTTGTCCTTTCTGTTTCTTTCTAAATGCTTTCTAACAGCAACGGCCTTCTTAATTAAGAAGTACAAATCTTCTGGAATTTCTGGAGCAAAACCGTTAGATTTTAAGATTCTCATAATCTTGTTACCGGTGATGATCTTAGCTTGAGTAACACCGTGAGCATCTCTTAATAAGACACCAATTTGAGATGGGGTTAAACCCTTTCTGGCGTACTTGATGATTTGTTCAATGACAGCATCAGAAGATAACTTGAACCAAGCTGGAGCGTTTCTGGAATATGGAATAGCAGAAGAAGAGATACCCTTACCCTGTTTAAAAAAGAATTAATTGTAACACTAGGATGATTAATAACAATATCATTATTCAAACATAGAGTCAATTAAAATATTTGTTAGTCAATTATATTCAAAAAAATCATATAGTTTGTTGTTGCAAGGATATAACAACCCATCTACTCATATCTTATTTACTAATAAATTTTTACAAGATCATAAGTTCATCAAGACGACTAACACAATTCCATTTCCTAAGACTGAGAAGGGGTGGCATCATATGAACATGACAACTCCCCGTCCCTGAATAAGATTTGATGTGAGGTAGAATCATAAGATTTCTACCCCCACTCCATTGATCTTTCTAATTGAAAATTGGAATCACCCAGCTACTATATCGCGACTTAATCATCCCCCTAGGAAACGATTGTCTAAAGATGAGAATCTCACTTTGATATAGACCGGTTAAAAGTCAACTTAATGAACTGTGATCCTGATAAATTTATATTGTAAACCAATATAAATAAACGCCTGTTATAATCGTTGCAATCCCAAAACGAAATCCAATAAAAGGAATAAACATACGGAACTGTGCATACGACCCATGGCGACTGATTAATTTATGTATACTGGTTTTATTTGGGGGATAAAAGTCCTGCTCAAAATGTATAACATTCAATTGTAAAAGTACAACCTCTGCTTAAATACAAATTGAAAAATTTCAAATCATCGTAAAAAAAGAAAAATTCGAGTTTTTTTTTGCGTCGCTTTTTTTTTACGCAAAAAAATAATTTGAATTTCCCAAAAAGGAAATTGTAAAAATTAAAATGAAAAAAAAAACAGTCCTGCAATTTTTAGCGTCAAAAACACGTGACCTGCGTCATAAAGAATCGTATATTTTAGTATCTATAGTGTACATAAAACAAGTCTATTTGCCAAATTCAATTTCTTGAACCAGTTCCTCGACATCATCCTCGTCTTCTAACCCTGAGGTTACTTCTACCATTCTGGAAGTACCACATTCATTTCTAACCATTTCTAATGCACCCGCATATAACATTTTCCATTCAGATGACACCACTGTTTGCGGCTTCCAATACAGTAAGACCAATGGAGTTTGTTTAATCCCGTCTTTGTTAGTCAATGGATAAGCCATAAGGACAAATCTTGGTGTATTGTCAGGTAAAATTTCAGAAAGATCCCCCAATTCATTTAAATCCTCTTCAATTTCGTCTTGTTCTTCTTCATCAATGACAATTGCATATGATGGTGAAGGTTCAATCTTAATTGGTAAACATTTTATCGTTTCTGCTCTTGAGGTGGAGGTTCTAAATTTTCTAATCGTGTCTCTTGTACCAGTGGCAATTTTATACAATGATGACATCCTGTTTGTCGTGTAGGTTTTACTTTGTCACTTGATTTATTTTTACTATGACATATGTCAACCCTTTTCCAAATATTTCATGTTTTTTTTTTATATACAATTCTCGACAAAAAAAGTGTAATCATATATTGTTTTTATTTATTTATACTACAGTTTCTACATAAAAGATATGAAAGAAGTTCAGAAATGTATATTATGTGTAGATCTAACAGATGAAATATTTATCATCTTTACAATCTTCAGGAGTTCTTCTAATAACTTCTTCAATATCCCATCTTTGGGTCTTACCATCCCAACTTGATTTACCAGAATTTAATTTCAAATTCAACATTTCACCCACTTCATTGACATGACGTAACAAGTAATCAATATCTTCCTTGGTTAATGATGCAGACATACAGAATCTAACACGAGATTCAATTAATGGTGTAGCAGGATATGCAACAATAACAACGGCAATATTTCTTTGCAACATAATTCTAGAAAATGCTGGCATCTTAGATGGACAATATAATAACATTGGAATCACTGGTGAGTCCGCATTACCATAAACAATAAAACCTAATCTTTGTAAACCTAATCTGAAATAACGAGAATTGAAAGCAATACGTTGTAATCTTTCTTGACCTTCACCTGGATTCAAATCACCAATAATAATCTTTAATGATGAAACAATTTGTGCTAACACTGGGGCTGGCATTGGTTCAGCATAATTTGGAGTTGTTAAATCAAGTCTTAATCTATCAATAATCCATTTGTCACATGCAATATACCCACCGGCAGCACCAAATGATTTAGTTAAAGTACCCATTAAGATATCAACATCATTTGGATCAACACCAAATAAATCACAAACACCACGACCATGCGGACCAATAGCACCAATAGAATGAGCTTCATCAACATATAAATAACATTTATATTTCTTCTTTAATTCAATCAATTTGGGTAAGTTACATAAAGTACCTTCCATTGAGAATAGACCTTCCACACAAATTAAAATTTTTTTCCATGGACGATTAGTCTTTGGTTGACCAAGTACAATTTGTTCTCTAATTAATTTTTCTAAACCTTTCATATCACCATGTTTAAATGCTCTTACAGTCACACCAGCTAATCTAACCCCAGTTCTAATTGATGTATGATTTAATTCATCAGAAATAATTAAACATTTAGAATCTAAGAAAGCATTAAAAAAATTAGCATTAGTACCATACCCCATAGAAAACAACATTGCATCTTCTTTACCAACAAATCTAGCAATTAAACTTTCTGCTTCTCTATGTAAATCAGTAGTACCCACTTGACTACGTGGACCACCAACATTAATACCATATTTGTCTACAGTTTCAACAGCATAATCGGTACATTTACCTTCACTTTGAGCAAAACCTAAATAGTTATAAGATGAAAGATTTAAACACATTCTTGTAGTACCTGGATAAGTGAAATATTCATTAAATTGGTGAGACACTCTGTTAATGCAAGTGATAAATCTACCTGGAACACCAGTCGCAGGTCTAGAAAAACAATCATCAATTCTCTTCTTTAATCTTCTCACATAGAAACTTTCTAAAGCGGAATACCATGGGGCCATACCATCCTTTTCAATAATATCTGAATATTTATTCTTTTGAAATCTAATACCAAAGAAATCATGTACATGACCAAAGATAATTAAGATCAAATAATTGACGTAAGTGATAATAGAAATATAATATGGAGGGGTATCTATCACAGGATCAGGTATTTCTTTCCCCTCGAGGGATTTGACTTGATATAGATAATCTTTACTTGTTAAAGTACCAAATTCATTTTCTCTTCTGATCTCAATGGGTAAATCTGGAGGAGTAATTAAAGGCACGTGAGTTGGATCACGTCCATCGTCTTCGAAAGGCATTATGTATGGGAGGGAGATAGTAACTAAACTGTCTTGATATGTTAAAGAACTCGCTTAAAACAAAACCACTAAATTAAGTGAATGGACTGAAGCACAGAAAAAAAAAGGGTAATGAGGGAGAACCACTTAATATATATAAATACTAGATGAGTGCCACTAGCCACGTATAAAATTGATCTGTCTTCTGACTGTCAGTGGGTGAAGATGGTAGCTTGTTTCTGTCCTCATGTATACACTATAAATATCTTTAAACTTGCTCTCTTTAACGAGAAATAAAAACAAGAGGCATTTCGCGTCACGTCAAAAAATTAGACGCAAAAGTCACATGACCCAAAGAGTCCAATTTTATAGTGTTCCAACCATCACTCAGTGGTAGTTTGTTTAACATACGCAAAAAATGACTTATGTGCATGTATTGGTTAAAAAATATTATAAATGTTTGTATAGTGTATTTAGTTTTCAACGTTACCAATATCGTATCTGCCTGGCCCTAATAATCTGATGTAATGTTCACATTTAGGTGTTTCACTTGCTACATGTGCCACTACTAACACGGTCCCAGGCCAGGATTCCAAAAATTCGTGACAACGTAACATTGGATCCACTTCCATACCTGAAAATGCCTCATCAAGAATCAAAACCTCTGGCATCTTGATTAATGCTCTAATAAATAAAACCAATTTTTGTTCACTTACAGTCAAATCTTGGAATGTCTTTACATCTGCAATATCTTGAGTGCCAAAATAATCCAAATAAATGTTTATAAGTTTTTGCTTATCTGGAGTCAAATTATCCCACATAGGGATGAAATTATTGGCAGAACCTTCATGTAAACCAGATGAAATACATTCTCTTACAGTTGTATGTTCTCCAGTTCTCTTGGAAAAGATTGCATGTAATTCAGGTGAAGACATACCAATTCTTTTATTAATATCAAAATAATTTGAACGACCGGTTCTTCTCTCTTGACCATTTTCAATAACTTTTGAATTCCAAGATTGTGGATGTTCAGCAATAACCATTGATAATAACGTTGATTTACCGGTACCATTATCACCTCTAATATGCCATTTACTACCACTTTTAACATCCCATTTTAAATCTTTTAACACTGGTTCACCACGATATGTGACATTTACACCTTTAAATTCAATACTACTTGGTATTTTAAAAATATCATGTTTATTTCTACCATAAAATGGATGAGTGGAGATTAAATCATCAATGGAAAATTTATTTGCTTCATGAATCTTTCTTTGATGTTCTTCAATTTGCCTAATGGCTTTGCCCCTAAGATGGTTAATCTCTTGATGCATTTCAGCAATTGGACCTTGAAACAAGATCCCCTGTTGTTCGTCTACGGCAACAATATGATCACACCAATTTGGAATTGGATCCTGATATCTTAACCCAATGATCACGGGTATATTAATATCCTGTTTACTTATTGCCAAAAATTTAGAGATAATTGATGTAGCAGTTGGATCTAACCCTAAGAATGGATCATCAACAAGTACTAAATCAGGTTTGCGTAAAAATGCTCTGGCCAACCTAGCACGTCTCATTTGTCCATTGGACAACCCCATAGCCCATCTATCTTCTAATCCATTCAATTTCAAATTTTGTATTAATTTCTTGTATAATGACAAATCAATATCACGATATGTAGTCTTAACGGAATAATGAACATCATTAGATCCAATTGAATCATCCAAAATGAATTGTTTACAAGTTTGGTCGAATTCATCTTTATAATATTCATATCTAGCACTTAAATGTGCTGTTGGGATAGCACCTTTAAATTGAACTTGTTCTAATCTTGGTTCATTTAATTTTGCCCAATGGAAACCTAAGGGTGGATAGCATAAATATTTATTACTTAAGATATCTATCATTTTTGATTTACCGGGCCCCCAAACGACCCATTTTTCATTATCTTTAATGGTTAATTGTTTGATTGGTTGGGTGAATACAGGTGGAATTTTTTTATTTAATGACGATTTAAATAAAGAATTGGTAATTTTAAGAAGTAAATTACCGTTGTTTGTAGGCATTTTCCATTGAGTTTTAGTTCTGTGGGGAAGTGGGTATCTATTAATTGCGGTCTATTCAATCACATTAACTTATATAGGGATAGACACAATATGTCAGATCATCGGATGTTTAATCAAATATACAATGCTTGAACAAACCACAATACAAAGTGGAAAAATCCATATGACTCAAAAGGACAGGAGTTAATAAACCCGAAGGAGGGTTTCCCGTTGTCTATTAGAAGGTTTGGGGCGGAGTTAAGCGGAATAGATGAAAGCCGGCCTGCGGGATGCGGGTTTCCGCGACGGGATTTGAATTGTAGGGGGAATTGAATAAGCAACAGTGAGTATGTCTCATGGAATATGTTGTTGGGTGAGTTGATATCCCATTCAGATAGTCATGAGTGTTGGGAAGGTACTCTTTTAACTAGGAGTTACCAATACGGGTCTTTTTACACTGGGTCTTTCTTATAGTGGAAGAAATTCAAAGAAGGCAAAAATGCAAAAGTGAAAAAAATAAATAAAAGCGGTGGAAATATAATAGATGATGGTAGTGTGAAGAGAAGGAAAGTGATATAACACACACACCCACACACATATTCACACATTACATATTCTATAGACATGCTATTCTTTTCCTTCTTTAAGACATTAGTGGACCAAGAGGTTGTTGTTCAGGTATGTTCTTCGAGTTATTCAATATGACAAATTAATTATATGTCCAAGTATAGTAAATACTAACAGATTGTTCTTTATATTATATCAATTTACTTTCAACACTATAATCATTGACACGGGATATATTATATCTAGTTTGAATAAAGTGATGAGACGATATAAGAATAAAAACTCAAACTTATAAAAAAGTTAAAAAATGATATTGAAATAAAAGGTACATTACAATCAGTAGATCAATTTTTAAATTTAAAATTAGATAATATTTCATGTACCAATGAGGCAAAATATCCACATTTAAGTTCAGTAAGGAATATTTTCATTAGAGGATCCACAGTAAGATATGTTTATTTAAATAAAAATATGGTTGATACTAATTTATTACAGGATGCTACTAGAAGAGAAGCAATGAGTGAAAAAAAGTAATAGCAGTATATTATATATATATATATATAATATAGTATATGTAAAAGAATACAACAAAAAATATGTTATTGTAAATTATACAATTTTTTTTCACAGTGTGCTCTTGTGTGACCAGGTTGATGACAAAATGAACATAATATTTTGTTTTTTTTCTTCTTTTTCTTCTTTTCACTTATAGATGGTTTACTATCATCTTTTATTATTGGTATGAGGGCAAATGATTGACCTTCTTTTTCTATTATTTCAATTTTATTTTGAAGCAAAGTATCCAATTTTGTCTTGTCTAGAATATTATCATTATCATTAGTGTTATTTAATCTTAATATCATATTAATTAAATCATTTAAATTTTGTAATTTTGTATTATAATCATTTTGTAAATTAATATTATCATTTATTTTCCTCTTTTCTATAATTAATTTAGCCAGCATATCCATCGTTTGAGAAATTTTTAAGATTTCATCTTGTGAGGTCACACTCTTTTTATTATTATTCATGTTGTACTTTTGTTGATTGGTTCAACTGGTTGTACTGTCTACAGACACTTGAGATGAGATGAGCAGTCTATATATGGCTTCTTCTAATTTTCAGTAAGAAGCTTTTTAAGTGGGAAAAAACCAGAAAGGACCTGCACGAGAATCGAACGGTGTGACCAAAATCTTACTATAAAAGGGCCACTTGTAAAAAAATCAAAGAACTGTAATGGTTGAGGGAACCCAAGTGATTGAATTAGTTTGCCCGGCATGGGAACGAATGCTCCTGGCGGCCGGCTGTGGGATTTGCTGTCTGTGACGTTTCATCTTTCGGTGGACGGTGCAGATTTCTAAGCTTCTGTTTAGCGGCACCACAGTCTGATCTTAATTCGTTAAGATGTTTATTCCAATGTGGTAACAGTTTGTCCAGACGTGTTCCAGTAAATCGAACTTGGCGAGAGGCTCTAGTTTAACAATATGAGTAATCTATTGATTTGGACTGAGGCCACAAATTAGCAAAGTAACCTTCTGTACTGTCTTTGGGCAGACGGAAATTATGGGCTTCATTGTAATTGCTGTTAGGGGAGTTTAATCCAGCGATGGCAACAATGACTCGTCAGGAGGCGACTGGAATGGCACAGTTGAGATATGTTACCGCGTTCAAATTGGACACTCAGACAACAATCATCTTTCACAACTTGTATTGGTGGACCCCAAATTATTTTTTTTTGCTTGTTGCGTTTGCTACTGCTGTTGTTGACAACGGTGATGTGGTAGTCTGTTCTTTCCCCTCTTTTGCCTGTGTGTATCTTTTCCATAGCTCTTGTACATGTGAAGTTAATACTTTCAACCCCCGTGCAAGATGATCTGGCGTGAAGGTGAAAAATTTCATTGTAATGAAAAAAATTATACATTATTCTTGAAGATGCGATGAGATGAGATGACTTGTGCTAGACATATATCTTACACACTCTCAACTGACCACACTTCCAACTATATAAGATGGGTAGAAGAAGAAATAATAACAAGAAAAACGGGAACAAAAAGACCTTTGGTGCTCGTGATGACACTAGAGCTCAAAATACTTGGTCTGATCTAGTTAAAGAAAATATTAAATGGGAACAATACTACCATGACATGTTAGATGTTATCCCAGATAATGAATGGGAATCATTTAAAAAGACATGTCAAGCACCATTACCTTTAACTTTTAGAGTCACTGGGTCTAGAGCTCATGCTCAAGAAGTTTTACATTTATTTAAAGATAAACATTTACCAAATTTAACTAATGTTACTTTTGAAGGTGAGGTTTTAAAAGCTCCATTGGAATTGCATTGGTATCCAAGTAAATTCGCTTGGCAATTAGATGTCCCAAAGACTGTCATTAGAAAAAATGAACAATTTGCAAAGACTCAAAGATTCTTAGTCATTGAAAACGCCGTGGGGAATATCTCTAGACAAGAAGCTGTGTCTATGATCCCACCTATTGTTTTGGAAGTGGAACCACATCATACTGTTTTAGATATGTGTGCTGCTCCGGGTTCCAAGACTGCTCAATTGATTGAAGCCTTACATAGAGACACTGATGAACCAACCGGGTTTGTCGTGGCCAATGATGCTGATGCAAGAAGATCTCATATGTTAGTGCATCAATTGAAAAGATTAAATAGTCCCAATTTAATGGTGGTTAATCATGATGCTCAATTCTTCCCAAGAATTAAAACTGTTGTCGGATCAGATAAAAAGGCCGATTTATTAAAATTTGATAGAATCTTATGTGATGTACCATGCTCTGGGGATGGTACAATGAGAAAAAATGTTAACGTTTGGAAAGATTGGAATACACAAAGTGGATTAGGTTTACATCAAGTACAATTAAATATTTTGAATCGTGGGTTAAATCTTTTGAAAAATGGTGGGAGATTAGTTTATTCTACTTGTTCATTGAACCCAATTGAAAATGAAGCCGTTGTTGCTCAAGCTTTAAGAAAATGGGGTAGTGCAGTGAAGTTGGTCAATTGTGATGATAAATTACCTGGTTTAATTAGAAATCAAGGGATTAATTCATGGCCTGTAGTGGATAGAAATATGGAAATTAAAAATAAAGGTGATAAAAATACTTTAGATAGTTGGTTCCCACCAAGTGAAGAAGAAGTGACTAAATTTAATTTACAAAATTGTATGAGGGTTTATCCACACCAACAAAATACTGGTGGGTTCTTTATCACCGTTTTTGAAAGGGTTGATGATTTAGATAATTCTAACAACAATAACAAGAGATTAGCTACTCCATCTGATGAAAATGTTGTGGAAAAGAAAGTTAAGAGTAATGATGAATCTGTTGTGGTCCCACAAAAGAAGGAAAGATTACCTCGTGATGCGAATGAAGAACCATTTGTCTTTGTCGATCCAAATCATAAAGCCATTGAGTCATGTTGGAATTTTTACGGGATTGATGATAAATTTGATAGAAATACATGTCTTGTTCGTAATGCTACTGGTGAACCAACAAGAGTCATTTATACCGTATCTTCATCTTTAAGAGATATTATTCAAGCCAATGATGATAGATTGAAAATTATCTATTCTGGTGTCAAATTATTTGTCTCACAAAGAAGCGATATTGAGTGTTCTTGGAGAATTCAAGGTGAATCATTACAAGTTATGAAACATCATATGAATAGAAAGAGAATTGTCTCAGCTAATTTAGAAATGTTAAAATTGTTATTAACTGATTCATTCCCTAAATTTGAAGATTTAGAACAAAAGAATATTGATAATCAATTCCTTGAAGATATTAAAAAATTAAGTTCTGGTTGTGCCTTTATTGAAGTTAATAGAACCGATGGTGAAGATTTATTCCTACCTGTTTGGAAGGGCACCAAATGTATCAATTTAATGGTTTCCAAAGAAGATACACATGAATTGTTATACAGAGTCTTTGACATTGAAACTTCCGCTAAGGATAATTCAAAGGCTCAAAAACCACAAGCAGAAGTGTCTAAACCACAAGAATCTCAAGAAGCGTCCATTGCTTAAGAAATTGACTTTCTTTAACATATTTAAATATCTCTTTTTGTACATTATTTAAGAATAGAATTAACTACTTATGAGAAGGTTGAAAAATTATTGAAAAGTGAAAAATTACGCGATGAGCAATAAATATGATTAAATCAACTTTACGTGACTGAAAATAGCACTTCCAACAAGTACCATCACATTTGCTATATATGACAACAGGTAAAGATCAACTCACAGTCAGTGAGTTCATTGCTAATCAATCTTTTTTGGAACAAGAGGCAAGAGAATTAATGCCATGGGATCCCAAAAAGTGTACATATAATTTAGGTTCAATAAGACAACAAATATTTGCATGCAGGACACATAATAATATTGGTATTTGTTATTCTTGTTCTATAAGATGCCATACAAGTTGTGATATTGTAGAACTTTTTACAAAGAGACATTTCACATGTGACTGTGGTACTGAAAGAGATAATAGAATTAATAAATCAGAAGAAATTAGATGTGAAATAAGGAAAAATAGAACAGATGACATTCCTGCATTGAATAATATTTATAATCATAATTTTAATGGGTTATTTTGTGATTGTGCTACTGAATATGATCCTGATTCTCCTGCTGTCATGTTACAATGTATTATGGGACTTGAATGTGATGAAGATTGGTATCATGATTATTGTATATTGGGTAAATCTCATATGGATGTGAAGAGATCCAGCAATGGTGATGACAAAAATGTTCTGGAGAAAAGTTTAGATGGGTTCCCTGATTTAGATACTTTTGAATCTTTCATTTGTTGGAAATGTGTCTCAAAGTATGAATATTATTTCAATCAATTATTAGTTCATAAATTATCAGATGAGTTAGTTAGTCATAAGATTCCACATGCAGCAGATATGTTTGGAGGAATTGAAAAAGAAATAACGACAAAACGATCTTTTGATGTTATGGAAGGACATGAGGACAAATTATCATATTCATTATTCCTTAAACAGAACCATTCTGAAACCTTTCAAAAGATCAAAGAATCAATTGAAAGCAAAGACAATAAGTTATATGTGTTTTTAGATAAAATTGTACCATTCTTAATAAAGGATGATCCAATATATGAACCAAATGAAGATGATGATGATGAGATAGATATATTTTCATTAACTAGAAATTTACTTCAAGCTTCTCAAAATAGAGGACAAGTGGCTCAAAATGTTGCCGCTTTCCATTCTTTGAAATCAAGATTAAATGAATTTTTAAAACCTTTTGCAGAGTCAGGTAAAGTTGTTGAAGAAGATGATATAAAAGAATTTTTCCAAAAACCAGAATAGTTTTTCCCACTGCATTATTCCTCATGTTTTCAGTATTTGTCACAAATTTTCTGATTTCTAGATTTTCTCACTTACCAATGCTTGTAGTTCTCTTTTATTGGGAACCTTCTTTATATGTGTCACATTCAAATGGATATTTGCCACATATAGAGATGTCTACAAGAAATGGCTAATATAACAAGAAAGTGCATACAGTTCAATCCCTGCGACAGTTTGGATTTCTTTCTGTTATGCCTAAGTCATATATGGAAATTCACATTTTTGTATACGGCTCAATCATGATGTATTCATCAATTGATAAATACCCAGTATCAAATATTCTCTTGTATACGATGAGAAATTATATAAACAATATAGTGACATATAATCACTTTATTACGTCAGCAAACCACCAGATCTTAGACAAGAATAATCAGGCGAAACCTGTTATTTCTTACTTAGGAGGAATTTGGTGATTCCCAATATGCTCTCACTAGTTGTGAAGAAATTTCAAAAGATTACCAAGTAATGCGTACTGCCAATAAATATAAATTAGATAAAGCAAATAAAAACATGTTGATGAAGCTGAATAGATAAATATTTTTTTTTCTTTTGATCTCTTTTGATCGTCTTTTTTTTTTATTTTTGTTTTATTTTATGACACAATGCCACTGTAGATATAATAAAACGTTGAACGTCTTGTAAGGGTTGACATGAACGACCATTAATAAATGAGCAAGTGAATATATGGAGGCAACGAAATAAGCAATAAAATAAGCAATAAAATAAGCTAGCAAATAATCAGCATTAGAAAAATTATCAGGTGTGTGGAGGATGTTGGAAATAAAGCCACTTTGAATAAATGAGATGGCGAATGTTGTAAACGAACCATGGTATAAACTAATGACCTAGCAGACTGGTGGTTGGTGGTTGTTTGCAGTAGTTTCTTTAGTTGTATTCGTTATACAAGTTGTCAATCTCTTGAGTAGGTTTGGTAGCTAAGGTGTAAGAATGTTTGGGTAATATTTGGCTAAAATATCCCTAAGTGTCTCTGGCCCAGTAGTGTCTATAGATTCTTCCATGGATTGTTTATTAAAATAGAACCAATACTAAGTTCAGTATGGTTCTTTTGTCTTCTTTGTTTCTGTTGCTGTTGCTTTGGTTGCTCTTCATAGAATAGTTGTTTCTGTAGCCGCTTTACTTGTCTTTGCTGCTCTTTATAGAATTGTTGTTGCTTTTGTTGCCATAATAACTGTTGCTGTTTTTGTTGCTCCTCATAGAATCGTTGTTCCTGTAGCCGCTGTTGTTGTATTTGTTGTCCTTCATAGAACCGTTGTCTCTGTAGCTGCCGTTGTTGTTTCTGTTGCTCCTCATAGAATTGTTGTTCTTGTATAAGCTTCAGGTGTCTTTGCGGTCTCTCTTGTCTTTGCTGTTCTTCAAGGTGTTGTTGCAATTGCCTTTGTTCCCTTTCTTGTCTTTGTTGTTCTTCGTAGAGACGTTGCTGTTGTTCTCTTTCTTGTCTTTGTTTTCCTTCATAGAGGCATTGTTTTTGCTCTCTGTAGACCTGTTGCTCTCTGTAGACCTGTTGCCACTCTTGTTGCTGCTATTGCTGTTGCTCATCAAAGAGCCGTTGCCATTTTTTTTGCTGTTGCTGTTGCTGTTGCTGTTGCTGTTGCTGTTGCTGTTGCTGTTGCTGTTGCTGCTGCTGTTGTTGACGTTGCTGTTGCTCTTCACAAAGCTGCTGACGTTCATATTGTCTTTGTTCTATTTCACGTATGCGTCGTTCAGAAAACCATTCTCTTTGTTGACGAATTTCCTCCTTTATTTCTTCCTTAATCCCACTCAACACTCGTTGTGCGTCGTATTTCTTTTTTTGAAGGTCAATCTCTGACTGGCGTTGTAGGTCCTGTAAATATTCGAACTGACACGCAATCTCACCTTTTATAGGTTGAGACGCACTTCTTCTTTAGCATCATTCTCTTACTTCTTCTCTTGGTTCCCTTTAATTGTTCTTTGATTGCATTAAATGGGAGTATTTTGCCTTCCTCGATAGAGGCAACATTAGTCTCTGGAGTAAAACTTACTTTCTTGTTGGCCCCATTTTCTAAATCAGCAGATGGAGGAGAAGTTATCTTAGTAGTAACCTTTTCTGTTGTTGGTTCCTCTTTAGAACATGTTGAATTATCCTTAGTGAAAGTCCCTAGCTGGTTACGTCCAGCTTGTATATCAGTTTTGTCAATTTCCTGCTCTATTGGAGCTTCTCTTTCTTTCGAATCTCTTACACACTCGGTATTATCTTGTCTCTCTGGAGTCGCCTTTTTGGCCTTCAAGAATGCCTCTAACTTAGCAAACCCTTCTTGTAGGTTGGCCTTAGTAGTTCGGTCTGTTAAGTATTCATGTAGATGAGAGATAACAAGCTTAAGTGCGCTATCACTGCAGTTGCTTGTTATTGTTTGCTTCATTTCCTGCATAGTGAAAAATCGAAATGAGACCGTTTTTTTTCCCCATTTTGTTTTCTTGCAAAATTCGGTTCCCCGCAAGAAATTTCTGTTTCGGGAAGTTGCGTTGCCAGAGCAGATGTGAAGTGGACCTGTCACTGTCGCTTTGTTGTCTGTCACGGTTGCCAGTCGTTAGATAATCCTCAAGGTAATAATGAAGAACCTAATTAGGAGAACGTTTTGAATATTCCGGAGAATTCTGAGGTGCTTTTGATGGACTCATTCTTATTTGAAAAATGATCTGTAGCAAGGCCGGACTATATATAGTATTGATTCATACGTAATAGTTACAGATAAAGTAGAAAGTTAAAGGAGTTGAAACTTTTGTTTAAACAAGTTTTTATTCTTTTTTTTATTGTTTGTTTAATTTGGGACTTAGAATACAAATTAGACGTAGAACTAATATACCTTGTTACATTGAAAAAAGCTTGTCCCTGCTTTTGACCAAAATACATTTTTAGTATTTGTCTATCTTACTCGTTCGTAGTTAATATTTACATAAAGAGTTATGTTGTATATAATGAGGGTACAGAAAGAGCTTTTAGGGCTAATAAAAATCGAGAGTTCTCTTAAAGTACCAAAGTATTATTATTTATTTATCTAAGAACTCACCACCATGGCACCGGGGAAGTTTCTAAATTATTCATTAATTAATGAAAACAAGACTAATAAATTATTTGGCTTTCAAATCTTTATTTTTTTTTCCCAGATATATACAAGCTTGAGATAAGTTATATCATTTATACTCTCTATTAGAATTTCAAAATAATTATTTTTACATTTCTATGCAGTCTTTCACTAAAAATAAAAGGTTACTTTTATTCATTACACTCTATATTAAAATTTTGTCAAACAGGTAAGACGGAAATGAATAAGCTACTCTTTTTACCATTCCTTTTCATATATTCTACTATGCAACTATTTTACCCGCTTAAAAACAAAAATAATTTAAAAACAGAAAAAGAAATAATAACGACACATCACGACGATAAAAACTCCTTATTTATAAAGAAAGGGAAAGAAACAGCACGAAATAAAGAATGACGAAGGGGTTAGTACGTATCAGATTAGCTAGATTTGGACGTCGAAACAACCCCATATATAATATTGTTGTGACTCAATCATATCGTGCAAGAGATAGCAAGCCAATAGAAGTGTTAGGTACATATAATCCACATCCTTTTGGATTGAAGAAGAAGAAAGATACTGGTATGATACCATTTAAAGATGTTAAATTAGATTTTAATAGGGCTAAATATTGGATTGGTTGTGGTGCACAACCAAGTGATACTATGGTTAGAATCTTAGAGAAAGCTGGTATATTATCTAATGCATGGAGTC
Organism: Monosporozyma siamensis; assembly: GCA_003708905.3. Taxonomy (NCBI): domain Eukaryota; kingdom Fungi; phylum Ascomycota; class Saccharomycetes; order Saccharomycetales; family Saccharomycetaceae; genus Monosporozyma; species Monosporozyma siamensis. The sequence goes on from PPOL03000002.1 coordinate 371,473, forward strand.
GACAAAATAATAATAATAATAATAATAATAATAGTATAAATAGAGAAGTTATAAGTCCTCGCCGGGAGGTATATGAATGATATATATATGTATGTATGTGAGTGAATAGAAAACCAGTTTCAAAAAATGTGTAAATAGATCAGTAATATAATAATTCATTAAATGTCTGTGTAGGTAAAAGAAAGAAAGAAAATATATGCAAAAAAAGGTGATAGATAAAAAAAAAAAAAGATCGATTGATTATTGATTATAGTTTCTTACCTTTGTCGCGAGTGGGGAAGAAGTTCTACTTAAAGACCTTGTTAATAATGGGTTAATATTATTTAAACCTGGATGAACGTTTAAGTTAACACTTGAACCTAGTCCAATTCCCAATCCAGTGTTGTTATTTGTGTTTGTTAAATCAATACCGTTCATTCCTGTAATGTTAGAGATATTATTTTGTACTCTATCCATAGTATTAGTTCTTTTCAATATTGGTTGTTGTTGTTGTTGTTGTTGTTGTTGGATATTATTAAAGATAGATTGTTGTGGTAAAGAAGATAAAGACACATTTCTAGATAAATAACCATCTTTCCTAATTTCTAATAATAAATGATGCCTAATTAGTGGAAGGAGAGTGGTTAAATTGTTATAGTTTGATACTTGAGTTGAATTATCTGTTAATAATAAGATATCAATATTATTAGATTTAGCTCTTTCAATAGCCAATTTCCCTACTTTATTTAATATGCCTGATGGTGGATTTGTTGTATCAAATGGAGTGATTGTTGGATCACAGGATAATAATTGATAAATTTCCATTAATAAAGAGACGAAATTTTTAGATAACGTAGTATTTGTATTAGATGAAGATGGAATTTGTACAGATGTAAAATCAGAATTTAAAGAACTAGCTAAAGAAGTAGTACTCCCATTAAATTTACCGAAATTAGATTGTGGTTGTTGTAAATTGTAAAGATTGTTGTTAGTGGTATTATTATTATTATATGAAAGAGTAGTGTTAGTGTTAATTGGAGTGACCATATTATATTGTAATCTTGGATCTACAAAAGTGTTATTATCTAGAGTGGATTCAGGTAATATTATTGGATCCACCATTGTGGTATCAGTATCCATATCAGTGGCGATATTGTTAGTTGGAGTTGTATTATCTAAATTAGATTTATTACTTCTATTTTTATGTGAGAACATATTAAATCTTTTGTGATATTTGTCTAAAAGCATCATTTCTTGAGGGGCAGAGAGGGGTGACAGTGGGTGTTATTTTGGAATTGAGTATAGTAAAATATTAGACTATGACAAATAATGACTACTTGTTGCAAAAAAAAAAAAACTATTTATATATATTATTATATAAGAATAAAATATGACTTCTCGAAGCCAAAAAAAAAAAAAGCAATTTAGGAAGAACGAGACGCGTAAAATGGAACGGGAGGCAACGAGAATCCGACTGTTTTTATATAACGAAATAATATACGTATAGTATAAAATATAATAGGAGATATAATCGGAGAGTTATTTTTACACTGGGAGGGAGTTTTGCAACTGTTGCGGAAAGAAAATTCGGCTCCGCGGCTTCAAAAAATGAAAATTGCATACTCCGTTTAATTTGTGTTGTATTGTTTGGGGAGAGCCCCCACTCTTTGCAAACTTCGCGTGGGGGGAAACACGAAACCTAAAAAAAAGGGGAGATCTGACCCCTGTCCCAAAGGGGAAACGTAAATGGCAGCGGGACGGCCCCACCTTCTCCTTTGGGAAATATAATTACGTGGGTGAGCTGATGGAGTTTTAAACTTTGTGCAGGCGTCTATTATGTAGCACAATCGGTATGGGGTGATTCACTCCCTCGAGCCGCCATGGCTGTTATTATAACCTGCTTCTATTGATTGTTCCCCACCGGTTGGTGTGGGTGGGTGGTTTAAAAAGTGGTCTTATAAAGTTTGTTTCCATTCAAAAATGAGTTGTTCTTATACTTTATTCAACCCTGGGAATCGAACCATTTTTTTTTTTGGTTAGTTGCCCTCTTTAACGAAGGCACCACGGTGTTATCACTATATATTATGTAAGTGGGTGACTATTTTTACCTTCTTATAGGCACAGTTACATATTCTTACATATCTTTTTCTAGATCTGTAGTTTTTAATCTTGTAACAAAGGAACATTACCCGTTTTTTGCAATTTTTTTTTTTCACTTAATTAGATCCGAAGATCACCCTACATGAACAACTTCTTGATCCATCTCTCTTTTTGCCCCAATGCAATCTTGATACAGCATATACGTATCATTCTTTTAAATGAGTAGTAACAACAACACCATTGCCACATCAGATCATGACAAATTCTACCATCCATATAAACCATATGATATTCAACTAAATTTAATGAAATGTATCTATGATACATTATCATATAATAATAATGCCCTCCCACAAAATAGAAAAATTTGTATCTTGGAATCCCCAACGGGGACTGGGAAGACATTATCACTTATTTGTTCCACTATGACTTGGTTAAGAGATAATAAAAGACACTTAGTATTAAATAATTCTAATAATATTTTAAGTGATGATGATGATGATACAAGTGATAGTGATCCAGAATGGGTTAAAGAAGAATATAACCAACATTTAATGAATGATAAAATTGATCAATTCATTGAATTTGAATCTCATTTGGACTCATTAACTAACAGTATGCAAAATATTGATATTAATAAATCATCAAAATATATAACTCCGAAAAAAAAACCAAAACATGTAAATATAGTCATTGAAGATGAAGAATTTATTCCATTACCATACACAGAGTCAACGACAACTGATGATAAGACAATTTTATCTAATGAAATTAATCAACTTTTAAACAAGATTGATTCAAAGTATAATAAAAATTCGTATATGAAAACTCGTCCTCTACCAGCAATAAACAACCCAGTGAAAATTATTTTTGCATCAAGAACACATTCTCAATTGAATCAATTTGCAAATCAATTAAATTTACCTAAATTTCCATCATCTTTCAAAGAGTTGACTTATGAAAGAGTGAAATTTTTACCCTTAGCATCAAAGAAACAATTATGTATTAACCCAGAGGTAAATAAGTGGGGGACCCTTGAAGCTATTAATGATGCATGTTATGAATTAAGACATAAAAAGGGTGGTTGTCCATTTTATAAGATTGATAGAGACACGGCTCCATTCACTGATCAAGTGTTTAATTCAATTCATGATATTGAAGATTTAGTCACCTTGGGGGAAAAACATAAGATGTGTCCATATTATGCTTCAAGAGACGCATTACAAGGTGTGGAAGTAATTACTTTACCTTATCAATATCTTTTATCCGAAACAACAAGAAATGCAATGAAATTAGATTTAAAGGAAAATATTATTGTCATTGATGAAGCGCATAATTTAATTGATACAATAAATAATATTCATTCTTCTAATGTTTCATTATCAGATTTACAAATTTGTTATAAAGGTTTACAATTATATTTACAAAAATTTAAATTTAGATTAAATCCAGGTAATAGAGTTAACCTTCTAAAACTTTTAAAACTTTTATCAATTTTAATTAAATTTATTAATGAAAATTATAAGAAACCTGGTATACCGATTAATAATTTTGATGATTTTTTCAAAGATCATAATGCAGATTCATTAAATATTCACAATCTTATTAAATATATTAATGTATCCAAGATTGCCTATAAGATTGACACATATATCAAATCGATGAATGATGATGATACGGCAACCAAATCAAAACCAACATTATTTAAAATTGTATCCTTCTTAACATCATTAACGAACCCATCAAAGGAGGGACAATTCTTTTTCGATTCAGGTCCCACAATTAAATATATGTTATTAGAACCAAGTAAATTATTTGAACCCATCATTGAAGAGGCAAAAGGTGTCATTTTAGCAGGTGGGACCATGGAACCAATGAATGAATTTAATGAAATTTTATTCCCACAATTGCCCTCCAAGCAAATTATAAATTACTCATGTAATCATATCATCCCCGATGAGAATTTGAAAACTTTTATAGTTAATGAACCAGGTTTAGAATTTACATTTGCTAATAGAAATAATTTATCTTTAATCAATGATACTTTGTTTCAATTCTATATGAATTTAATTGATAACGTGCCCGTGAAAGGTGGTATTGTTGGATTTTTCCCCAGTTATCAATTCTTGGGTAATGTAATTAAAAATTGGAAACAAAATGGTTTATTTGAAAGGATAAATTCCAAGAGAACATTATTTTATGAATCAAAAAATGGGAAAGATCCATTAGATGAATATACAAAGATTGTGCAAGATCAAACAACAAATTCAAAGGGTGCAATTCTGTTTGCTGTTGTAGGTGGGAGATTATCTGAAGGTATTAATTTTCAAGATAATTTATGTAGAGCCATCGTAATGACTGGTTTACCTTATCCAAATTTACAATCTGGTGAATTACAAATTAAAAAAAGACATTTAGAAATGAAAGTAGAATCATTAAACCAGAATTCACCAAATTTACCTCCAAAGGATCCTAAGACTGTTGTGAAGAATTTCTTAGATAATTTATGTATGAAAGCAGTGAATCAAAGTGTGGGAAGATCAATTAGGCATATTAACGATTATTCAATTATAATATTGCTAGATAGTCGTTATGGTAGAGACAATATCAAAGGGAAATTATCACATTGGGTTAGAAATAGAATGCAACCTGAACAAACCACTCAACCAATTTTGAGAAGTGTTAGGACATTTTTCCAAGATAAAAAGGACAATACAGAAAAATAAATATAGTAATTATTACATTGAACGTAACATATACAGATATATCATATATATAGATTTACGTATGGATCTCAAGTTTACCACTTGTATAAGGGCTCTTTTCATTGAAAAATTCTAATAGTGTCTTTGTAAACCACCCATATTCATTAAAAGAATCCTTTTTAATATTTATCACTCTCTGATTACTGACGGGACAAACTTTAATATTAGTGGTCAAAAGAGGTAATAATGTTAATGAACATCTTCTCCAAACATTCCCCTCAATTGATTTAATGGTATCCAAGTCAGTGTTACCAAATATATTAAAAATTTGTTCTATAAATTCTCCTTCAAAAACTATCTGATCATCATTGGACTTATCAAATAAGGAATCAACACCTAATGCAGTACTTAAAGATTCAACACATAATCGATCGATATTATTATTTAATTTATCTTTATGAGCGTCAGCATATTTGAAAATTAATGCTCTAAATAAATCAAGTGACATTTTATCGGGGCTAATCATGTTTTGGAACATTCTTTGAGTAACAGATTTGTCCTTAATTAATTGTTTCAAGTATTCAGTAAATTCCAAATTAGTGTCTAATTCACTTTCAATCCTCGATTCGTTTTCTTCCACGTATAATTGTTTCCCATATATGTTATAGGTTTGATACCATGCTAAACCAGAAGCATTCTCTGAAAGCTTCCAATCTGAATATAGGGGGACAAATATAACATTAAACTTATTCTCTGAGACAATTTTATATCTGAAAGAAAGTCGTTGTATATCATAAGCAATTGCCACACTATAACCATCTGCTGATAAAGATGTTCCATATATAGATAGTATACCTTGATATTTGTTTATTTCACTATGAAATTCATTCCATTTTAAAAATTTCTTTTCAAGGTGAGGGAATATTAGATTATCTGACTGCAGGGTCAATTCACCATCCAAGACATTGACGGTATAGCTGATTTTATTGGATAATATTATCACCTCGTCCTTCATATATAACGGAATTATGTTAAAGTGACATGTTGGATCAACAAATGTCCTTAGACATTTGTCGTCTTTAGTATTTATTTTAAAAATGTGACCATAAGAAGTAACAATCACATATTCTTGAATTATCATAATATCAGTAATTTTAAATCGGGATGATGGTAATACAATTTGTGATTTGAACTTTTCTTGAGATATATTAGAGACAAAATAGACAGTATTGTCAGAAGATGATGCAATTAAACCATACTCATTCCACAAAATTCGAGTAATCCATCCGGATTTCTCTTCAAGTTCAATATTCTTGGATGTATATGTCTTTGTTTCATAGTCTATTGAAAATATAATGACTTCGTTTGCTTCATTTCCGACAGCTAGATTATCTCCTTTTGGACTCCATGAAAAATTATGATATGTTCTCTCTTGCAACGATCTTTCACTTTGATCCAGATTCATAATGGGTAAATAATCTTCGTATATAACAACATTTCCGTTATTTGTTAAAGTAGCAATCAATTGAGGGTTCGATGGACATGGTTTACATAGTCTGATATAGGACTGTGGTTGTGAATTCAACAACACATTATCGGTAGAATTTTCAAATTCTAATTTATTCTCCATCATTGGCAAATTAATATTCTTCAAATGAAATAAGGCTTTACTCGATTGTTTTGTATCTTTGGAATATAAAGGTTGTCCAGTGGTAATCTCTGAGATGGTTGCAAAGTAAAGGGATCCATCTTCCCCCCACGACATCACTTGCTCCCATTGTTGAAACTCCTTTCTTGACACAACTAAATCTTTTAACAATTTCATTATTCGGTGCTCGATCTGGATTGAATTGGAGTGGTTTTAGCTTTTATTAGATGATAAACTCAGCACTGGTTTGTAGATCTAACCTTTTCTTTTTTTATTGAAAATAAAAAAAATAACGAAAACAGAAGATCACTTTTGACATGAAACGCAATAAATTAAAGATCAACTATAATAAGAAGCAAACAAGTGACCCAAGTGAAAAGCAATTTTTTATATAACTCTGAATTACTTTAAAATAAGAAACTGAATATAAAGAATGCGAATACAGTCGAGTTTGCTGTTTCTAAGCATTATTTATTCAAAATTTACCGCGTCACATGGACAGAAATGTGCCATGTACGGCGGCTGTGGTTCAGTGGCACCATATGATAACGACCTTCCGTGTCATGTGTCAGATAAACAAGCATTTGAACCTCCAAAAGTTGATGATGAGCTTCGAGACTTACTAGTCAAGACCTGCGGTGACGAATGGGCCGAAGTTGATTCAGTTTGTTGTTCAAAGGATCAAGTCATCAGTCTCAGAGATAACTTACGTAAAGCTAAACCTTTAATTGAATCGTGTCCAGCATGTGTCAAGAATTTTAATAATCTATTTTGTCAATTTACGTGCTCTCCCAATCAAGGCTCATTTGTAGAAATTATTGGTTCTGAAATATCAAATGACAATAAAGAAGTTGTTAAGGAATCAAATGTCTTTTTAGATCCATCTTGGGCTTCCGAATTTTATGACTCTTGTAAACAGATTAAATTCTCTGCTACAAATAGTTATGCAATGGATCTCATTGGCGGCGGCGCTAAAAGTTATTCTGAGTTTTTAAAGTTTCTAGGTGATGCTAAACCTTTACTTGGTGGATCTCCTTTCCAAATTAATTATAAATATTCTCTAGAAGAGACTAATCAATCTGACCAGCTGGTTTTGTTTACTGATAACGTTTATAATTGTAGTGACCCGGAATATAGATGTGCTTGCTCTGACTGTGAACAGTCATGTCCCGTGTTAGATCCTTTAGACGATGGTATATGCCAAATTGGAGGGTTACCATGTTTTAGGTTCAGTTTAATCATCACGTATCTTATCATTTTAGCTTCTGGATTAGTATTGCATTATTTTAGAAAAAGAGGCCAGGTTCTGCCTATGACAGATAGTGAAATAGAATTGAATGATTTATCTGTACAAGATTTTACCATATCAAAGGATGGTAAGACTACTACTAAGGAATACATTCTTAAATCATATAAAATCAATGATTTACTAGCAAACTTTATAGAGCCTATTACCGAGTTTGTAACATTCAAACCACGGTTTGTAATATCATTAACATTGTTGCTTCTTACCATTTTTGCAATATCACTAGGCATATTCTGGGACCTAGAAGAAGAGCCAATTAATTTATGGGTAAGTAAAAATTCTCCCAAATATAAAGAGAAATTGTATTTTGATGAACACTTTGGTCCATTTTATAGAACAGAACAAATATTCGTTGTTAATGAAACCGGTCCCGTTCTATCATCATATGAAACAGCAAAATGGTGGTTTGAAACAGAGAACCATATCGCTAATACGTTAAGATCGAATGAGGATATTGGATATGATGACTTGTGCTTTAGGCCCTCTCCTGAATATGATTGTGTAATAGAATCTTTTACTCAATATTTTAAAGGTATTCTACCTTCCGAATCTACATGGATCGATGAACTCCAAACATGCGCTAAACATCCTGTTTATTGTCTTCCCACATTTCAACAACCCTTAAAAACAAATCTTTTGTTTAGTGATAATAATCCATTAGAGGCAAATGCATTTGTGATTACATTTTTGTTGAGTAATCATACCGAATCTGCAAAGTTATGGGAGCACCAACTAGAGGAATATTTGTTGAACTTGGATATTCCAGAAGGAGTAAGAATTAGTTTCAGTACCGAAATATCGTTGAAAAAGGAATTAAATGGAAATAGTGATGCAATAACTGTTGGAATTTCATATTTATTTATGTTTCTATATGCAATTTGGGCACTAAGAAGAAAAAATGGTTCGACTAGAATTCTTTTAGGATTGTCTGGGATTTTTATTGTAATATCGTCAGTTATTTGTGCAGCCGGTTTACTAAGTATTTTAGGTGTTAAATCTACGCTAATTGTTGCAGAAGTTATACCTTTTCTTATTTTAGCCATTGGTATTGATAATATTTTTCTAATTACACATGAATTTGACCGTGTATCAGAAACACTCCGTCATGATGGCGTTAAATACCGTATACTACTAGTGATGAGAAGTATTTTCCCCTCTATTGTTATTTCGTTTATTTGTCAAACTGGTTGTTTCTTATTAGCTGCCCTTGTCTCAATGCCAGCAGTACGAAATTTTGCTTTATATTCTGCAACATCACTGTTTTTTAATGTTATATTACAATCGACTGCATATGTGGCTATTCTAACAATGTATGAGTTAAGGTTTCCAAGTGCAGGAGAACATATATCAGCAGAGACAATAGATGGTGACGCCATCTTACCCAAGATTGACACATCAAGTCATTTATATTACAAGATATTAACTTACAGAAAAACTATCCTCTTAGTCTTCATTCTATGGGCTCTCTTATCTTTACTATACTTACCAGAAATAGAATTTGGGTTGGATCAAACATTAGCTATTCCACAAACCTCATATTTAGTAAATTATTTTAGAGATATTTACAAATACTTAAAAGTAGGACCACCAGTATATTTTGTGGTAAAAAATCTTGATTTAACGGAAAGGTCAAATCAAGTAAAGGTATGTGGCAAGTTTACATCTTGTGATGAATTTTCTCTATCCAATATTATTGAAAAAGAACGTGAAAGATCAACAATTACAGAACCATTAGCTAATTGGTTTGATGACTACATGACTTTCTTAAGTCCTAAATTACCCCAATGTTGTAGACACGAAAAGGGAACTACTAATATGTGCCCTATAAATTCTGCCCTAGATGACTGTGAAGTTTGTTTTAAACCGGGAGAATGGGGATACGACATGTCTGGTTTCCCAGAAGGTGATGATTTCATGCATTTTTTCAATATTTGGATAAATTCACCTAGCGATCCATGTCCACTGGGAGGCCATGCTCCTTATTCCACTTCTGTTGCCTACAATGATACTGATGTTATTTCATCAGTATTCAGGACTGCACACAGGCCGCTGACATCACAGGATGACTTTATCGAGGCGTATAATGATGCAATTAGAATAAGTGAATCTTTCAAAGACCTTGATGTGTTTGCTTACTCACCATTTTACATCTTTTTTGTTCAATACAGAACTTTGTTAGCTCTTACACTCTCCTTGATTGCTGGTGCCATATTTTTGATTCTTGTGGCTTCTAGTATATTATTAGGGGTCCTAACTACTGCAATACTTCTCATACTTGTGGTCATCATGATTATTGTTGATATTGGTGCATGCATGGTATGGTTTAATATATCATTAAATGCTGTCAGTTTAGTCAATTTAGTGATTTGTGTTGGGTTGGCCGTTGAATTCTGTGTCCATATAGCCAGATCTTTTACAATGATCTCATTAAATGTCCAATGTGACAATGAAACAAGGATATACCATGCAATGTCTACAATTGGTGAGTCTGTATTTAAGGGAATTACAATTACAAAGTTTATCGGTGTCTGTGTCTTAGGATTTGCCCGTTCTAAGATATTCCAGGTCTTCTATTTCAGAATGTGGATGTCATTGATCCTAGTAGCCTCATTGCACGCTTTGATTTTTTTGCCAGTATTATTATTCTACGTCGGTGGTGGTTGTTACCTGGATAATGCAGCTGCCCACAACGTCCAAGAAGAGAACTAATAGCCAAGAGTTATAATACCATAACAATTAAACATATAAAATTAAATAAACACATAACCTTTCAATACATTTATATTCGTTGTATCTCCGGTTATGACGTCTTCTGTTCCCTTTTGGGTAAAATCTTTAAGGAGTTTTCCCTTTGCAAAAATATAAAAAAAAATCTATGAAATTTTCAGATAAAATGTGTCACAACTTGCAACAATATACCTGTCAATTCATTCCTTCTCCCATTGCTTTTTAAGAACTATTTGTACAATAATACTTTATGGTAAATGCTAACTAGAACTAAACTTCCAACTAGAAGATGTCAAAACTGTTAAACTTCTATTTAAACTCGTTGAGTAAGAGACCTAAAACAACCAATGCAATTATGACTGGATCCTTATTTGGACTGGGCGATGTAGCAGCACAATTACTATTTTCAGACCAAGACCATCCCTTGAGTGAAAAAATAGATAACAACCCAGACAATGTCTTGGTTGGATTGAAAAAATATGATTTCCCAAGAACCACAAGAGCAGTTATTTATGGATCTTTAATTTTTTCCTTTATTGGTGATAAATGGTATAAAATACTTCGTTATAAAGTTAAGGTACCAAATAAACCACAAGGTGATTGGATTAATAGAGCACTACGAGTATCAATCGATCAATTACTTTTTGCTCCAATATCGTTACCATTCTATTTTGGTTGTATGACAGCAATGGAAGGTCATTCAATGGAAGTTGCTAAAAGAAAAATAAAGGATCAATGGTGGACCACCTTAAAAACCAACTGGACAGTTTGGCCCTTAGTACAAGCTGTTAATTTTTCCTTTGTTCCTTTACAACATCAATTATTAACAGTTAACCTTGTCGCAATATTTTGGAACACATATTTATCCTATAAGAATTCTACTACACCTCTAGAATCTAACAAGCGACCAGTTCATTACCCACCTGTAGTAGAATAAAGTTTATTGTTTTAAAAAAGGTAAAAGTTTGATAGATTTATTTCGTGTTATGAAAGTTTGATTATATGAGATTTACCAGTAGAAAGGGGAATTGATCGAAAAAATAGTGTATGGATATGTCATCATGAGAAAACCCTTTAACTTAAAATGCCCTACATTCCTCGTACCAATACCTTGGCCTACCAAATAAGAAAAAAAAAACTAATAAACTGGCAACCGATCTATATGTTCCTTTGGCTTGACTGAACTGTTGTGGAATGTTGCTGAGGCCTCTACCAGTGGTAGCAAAAAAGAAATGCCATCTCCTAGAATCGAACCAGGGTTTCATCGGCCACAACGATGTGTACTAACCACTATACTAAGATGGCAAAAGATATTGAGGTGCAAATGTGGTGATTGACACATCCACTAGGTTTAGTCATACTATTCTTGGGTAAAACGTTGAAAAATGGCTTATGATTGATTTAGCAAAAATTAAGGTTTAGAATGTTTTATGTTTAATGTAAACTTTTTAAAATAAAGTAAAGGCAAATCCATAAGAGTTGTCTACCTACACAATGTTTATACTATCTAATATTTTTTGATTCCATTGGAGGATCTAAAAAGAAACCTGCTCCTTATAATTTACCTAAATCGGTTTTTAAAAATTAGTAGAAGTAGTGGGAGCTATCATAATATTTTGAAGATAAATTATTTATCCAAAGAAAACTGTAATAGAAAGAAAAGAAACCACCTAAATAGAACCAGAGTTTCTCGATAAAATATATTGCAATGTTATTATGGAGGAAAACAGAAAGCCCATTAATATGAAAGAAATTTATTTCAATAAATCTATGAATAGACAATTTAGATAATGCTAATATATAAATAAAAAATACAGAGATAAAAAATACAGAGATAAAAAATACCGTAACATACTTGTTGATGCTTTTATAGGTTCTCTAAAAAACTATACTTGTTTTTGCCAGCTGTTTCAGGTATATATTGGAGATAATTCTATAAAAATAGAGTGCCTAAAATTGTGCTCAATATATATATATATATATATATATATAAAGATAGTCTCTACTAAAACCTGTGACATAAATGGGTTTGAAAAGTATTATAATCATCTGATACAATGAGCCTAGAATAGAAGAAATCTTTTTAAAGTTGTTTAAAAATAGAAATCAAATCGTCAATTTTGATTCAAGTAGCTATGCAACCTACAGATCACCAGATCTTATCTTGGTTTTTAACAATAAACACTTTATTTCTAAAACAGTAAAAAATGCCAGTACAGCACCTTTTAATGAAAAAATCAAGCAGATAGATATTTTTGATACAATTTCCATGATGGTCCGTTTTCTGAATCTCTAACTTCAATAAATTTTACACCATATTTTTCAACGTCTCTGTTTCTACCTTCATCATCAAATAAACACATCTTATACTTCTTTAAATTGTCATTCCCATATAATTTTGCCATGGCATCTCTTAAATGGCCAACTTTACTTCTCTCTCCCCATTGGCTATCATCAAATAATTCACCTAAACTTATTAATTTGTCTTTGTATTGAATCTTGAAAACTTCCATCAACTCTCTGGCAATTTCAGGAGCCCAAGTTCTTGATGCTGATATGATTTTAACATCATTATCTTTCAAATCTTTAATAATTTTTGGAATATCTTTATATATAGTAAGTTTGAACCCACGAGTGTCCTCAACAGTCAAAACTTCACCATTAACACTCTTGATCGGTTTAAATGGTGGAAATAAATGTGTATCACAGTAACAAGGCCATACTGTATAATCTAAATCAAAGGCGGCTATTTCAGGATAATCAATGGTCATAAGGATATATTATGTGGATAGGTTTGTGTCAAGTCTCTATATGTGTCATTTTTCATCACTTTTTCACTCCTTCTCGATCATAATGAATGTTTTTCAAGTATATTAAATTTTGATCTGTCAGAATTCCGTACAGTGCGACGCTGTAATTAATACTCAAATAAGTAATGAAAAGAAACTAGGTCAAATATTGAACCTTTGCAACCATAGAAAAATACTTACACATTTATAATATTATTAGGATTTGTTGAGTATAAGAAAAGAGAAAAAAAGAGGAAAAGCTGAGAACTTTTTTGGACTACTTTAAGACATTATGAATATATCATTATTTTTGGACGTTTAAGCGTTACAATCAGCCTTAAGCACTTTTTATTACTTAAAATGAATATGAACAACATCAGAAAAGCAAAGCTATATTTTTTTTGGAGTATTCTTTTTTATGTAATACAACGATAGACTTAACGTCCAATTCCATGATTTTTGCACTATTAAACTTGTAAATACAGTGAAACCTTAGAGGGTCCAAGTGCATATTATTGTAATTTTTTTTTTTGGCTATGGTTTTTCTAGTGTTAATTGTGCATGGAATATTTACGAAACACGATAGTTAAAATTGCAGAATGCTTTAATAATTTCACCATGTTAAGTTTCTTAACTTCTGAGTATTTACTGTACAATAATATATTATGGAGTAGAATACCCTGTTATGATAACTTTCTACTTTATCTGTAACTATTACGTATGAATCAATACTATATATAGTCCGGCCTTGCTACAGATCATTTTTCAAATAAGAATGAGTCCATCAAAAGCACCTCAGAATTCTCCGGAATATTCAAAACGTTTTCCTAATTAGGTTCTTCATTATTACCTTGAAATGTATGTATCCCTTAACCTATTTGGAAATATCGATTGCTTTCCGTAATTCTCTCTTTATGTAACAAATCTCCATTCTTGAATTTGAATCTGACATATTTAAAGTAAGCTCCTAGCTAAAAAAAAATTGCACGAACCAGGTAAGCCTAAATAGAGACCAGTCTTAAATCTTTGAAGTTCGATTTTATTACGCTCTATTTTTCTTATTACATTTTCCACTTCTCTTTACAAGGGAGCTATCTTTTTAAGTTACTTCAAAGGAAAAGTTAGTTAATATTTATTCTTCATCTTAAAATTATCCTTTCTAATATACTAAAATAAAGGTTATCATGGTATGTATATGTGTTATGATGTCAAATTAATGAGTTTAGTGGAATATTTGATCTCATCTTTTATTCTCTTTTCCTGGCACAGAGAATTCCCCTTTTTTTTTTTGATTTAATTGAAATAAGCTATAGAATGTCATACAAAGTTTATTTAGTTGTGGTTAAGAGCATCACACCTAGTAAAGACTGTGACAGGTGGGGCATCGCAATAAGAATTTAGAAAAAAAGATCACGTGCCCACTGTTTGTTTGTTTTTGTGGATTTTTTTTTTTTTGGTGCAGATGAAAATTTTAAATGTAACGATTCTCATCTCATCTCATCGCTAAATTTAAGTTCAGATATTTAATTTTATAACAACGGGAGCTAAAGTTTTGTTCTGTTCGAGTATATCACACAAAGAATAACCTCAAAAAAAATGGATGCAGACCAAGTAGCCCATTTCATGGAACTGGAAGATAAATTGTCCAAGATTAGGAAGCAATTATCTTCTAAGTTGGATAACCAAAAACATATTGCCATCATTTTAACTTCTGTGGAAGACAATATTGAAGGATATTCTACAAATGAACCAACTAAAAATATTGTTCAATATGTCATTGCATTTATGACCCTTTTGGATCAAGCAATGAACCCAAAGACTCATGCTATCTCTGACTTACAGCTAGCCACATCTGCAACATATTTACTTGATATCATATTCCACTACACCCCAAAGAGTTTGTTGAGATCCAAATTCACCGAAGTATTAACTAAGGTAGCTCCATGCATTACTGATTCAAACAGTGAATCTCTTTTAATTAGATCTGCCATTGGGACCTTAGAAGCTTTATTACTTGCTCAAGATGCACAAGCTTGGAATAATACTAATAATCTGTCTGTGACACCAAAGAGAGGGTTACAAGGTCTACTAGAGTTATCTTTAGATCCAAGACCAAAGATAAGAAAGAGAGCTCAAGATGCAATTTCTCAATTATTATCGAATCCACCAGTAGCTCCTACCGCAGAACATGTAGCAGCTACCTTTATTGCAGATTTTACTTTAAGGCAATTAGTCCAAGTTATTAATGAATTTAATTCTTTATCTAATAAAAAGTTGAAGATTGAATCGGTTAAAGATGAAATTAATGGTAAAATCTCTAGAGTAACCAAATTAATTAATACTATTGTCTCTACTGGCCAATGGCCATCTAGTTTAATTGAACCATTATGTGATTCTTTACTTGAAATCACTAAATCTTCTGATCAATATTTAGTGTCTGGTGCATTCCAATGTTTTGAAAATTTATTTAACTCAATGGCACAGTTGTCCACCTCTACAGGTCTTGTCGATAACAAATACGTTAAAATATTAGACACAATTTTTACCTTGAAACCATCTAATAGTGATATTCATTTAGCGGGATCATGGATTGCCGTTGTTGTTAAGGGTATAACTACTTATGCAGTACATCAACCACTAAAGTGTTTGCAAAAATTACCTGAAATCTTCAAAATCATGTCAATATATTTACAAAGTGAAACTCAAGAGATTTCATACAGTGCTTCTCAATGTTTGATAGCTACTTTAAATCAAGCCATCAAAGATGAAATTCTGTTGACTAAGGATGTTGACTTACAAGTTGTGGAATCTGTTAATGATTCCATTAAACAATTAGCTGATATTTTTGTGGAATTCTTAAGTATCAGATATATTCATGCTGCTAAAGAAATTCTAAATATTATCACCACTGCATTCCAAAAATTTAAATATAGATCAAATCCATTTTTAATTGAACCTTTGAAGATTGTGGACAAATGGAGACTTAATGAAGAAAATTATTTAGACTACCAAAAGGAGGTTGAATTGGTTATTGGATCAGCTATCACTGCTATGGGTCCGGATGTTGTCCTTCAACATTTACCACTAAATTTAATTAATCCATCTGATAACCAACCTGGTAGAGCTTGGTTATTACCGATCTTAAGAGACTATATTAGAAATGCCAAATTATCCACTTTTATCAATGATATGATTCCAGTTGTTACTCATTTTGAAGCTACTCTTGAGAAGTTACCAGAGGAATCTATTCAAAAGACAGTCATTCAAACCGTTGTGGATCAAACATGGTCATTGCTACCACATTTTGCTGAATTACCAAAGGATTTACGTGAATCATTTACAGATGAATTTGCTCAAGAATTATGTTCTTTATTATATAGTAAACCTGAATTAAGAATTACTATCTGTAATTCCTTAAAGATGTTAGTGGAGAGTAATTTGTTATATTCACAAGGAGCACTGGCTGATGATGTCATTTTACATGAACAATTCCCAGTCGAAGAATCTCAAAAAAATTTAGAATACCTAACTACTAAGGCTTCAAACATTTTAGCTGTTTTGTTTAACATTTACACCCAAACTTCCCCCAATTCAAGAGGTTACATCTTGGAAACTATTGAATCCTATTTGAAAATAACTACATCTGATGACATTGAAAAGACATTCAATAACGTTTGTACTTTATTGAAAAATTCCATGGAAAAGGATGCCTCCAATGCAAGTGGTAATAACAAAAACAAATCTGTGCCACAATTAACCTCTACTTTATTAGATATTGTCATTACAATGGTCAAATATTTACCACCTTCATCATATTTTGCATTATTATCTATTTTTGATACAACCATTCAATCTCCAAACAATTTAATTCAAAAGAGATCTTATAGAATTATCAGTAAATTATCTGAATTACCAACTGGTTCTGAAGCTGTAGCTACCCATATTGGTGCTATTGAAAATACCATTATAAACAACTCTCATACTGTACAAGCTGCCTCTCGTGCTTCTCGTTTAGAGGCTATTAAGACTGTTGTCAATTTATTACCTAGTGATCATATGAATTTCATTGTCAAGGTTGTTAGCGAAGTTATATTAGCCACTAAAGACGTTAATGAAAAGACAAGAGATATTGCATTTGGTACTTTAATTGCCATGGGTCATAAGATGGAAAGAGAAACTGGTGTTGGTATTATCAAGATGGATGAGGAAAGTGGTGAAACTCAACCAGTTAATATTTCTGAATTCTTTAAGATTGTTTCTGTCGGTTTAATTGGGGAATCTCAACATATGGTTAGTAGTACTATTACTGCCTACTCCTGTTTGATGTTTGAATTTAAAGATATGTTACCATCTGATATTATAATGGATATTTATGATACTATTGAATTGTATCTAACTTCCAATTCTAGAGAAATTGCTAAGAGTGCTATTGGGTTCGCTAAAGTCTGTGTTCTTGGTTTACCAGAAGATATGATGAGAGATAAGGTTCCAGAGTTATTACCAAAATTATTGCGTTGGTCCAACGAACATACTGGTCATTTTAAACAAAAGGTGAAACATATTATTGAAAGATTAATTAGAAGATTTGGTTATGATTTCATTGATGATCATTTTCCTGAAGATGATAGAAAATTATTGACCAATATTAGAAAGACTAATAATAGATTGAAACGTAGAGAAGGTGGTAGTAAAGAAAATGCCATTCCAATTGCTAACACTGGTCGTAAATTCTTATCTGCTTATGAAGAAGCTATTTATGATTCGGATGGTGAATTAAAGGAAAAGGATGATGATGAGGAAGAATCTGTCAAGAAAGCTGCTAAACAATATATCATTGAAAAATCTGGGGATAATCCATTAGATTTATTAGATTCTGAAACATTAGCTCACATTTCTTCCACTCAACCAAGAAAATTCAAGAAGGATTCTAAGAAGAGAATTACTGACGATGCTTTCAGTTTCGATGATGAAGGTAAATTAGTTGTTAATGGTAAAAAGCAATCATTGAATGCCGACGATGATGACCCCTTAAAATCAATCTCTAGTGGTATTAATGCTTATTTAGAAGCTGTTAAACAAGGTCCTGTCAGAGGTCAAAGAAATAAATTGAAGTTTAGAAAAGGTGCTAGAAAAGAGGAAGACGATGGATTTAGTGATGATGAAAAATTACCAAAATTGAATAAGCCAAGTAATAAGAATAAGATTGGTAAGAATTTCAAGAAGACAAACAAATTTAAGTCTAAGAGAAGATTATAATTTGATAAGAGAAACATTTTAGTTTAAATTAAATAGAGTTTTGTACATTAGGTTTTCGTAAAGAAATGGAAAATATTTAACATTATTGTTAGATTATTAATATGATTATTGTTAATTGAATTAAAATAGGAATGTATATAATGCTTAGTATTTATGTGTGGGATATATGCAAAATTGGGAGAAAGTCTATAACAGACTATAAATTGATAATGTGAAGAAGTAATGAGTGGAATTAGAAAGGATGACCAAAATCTAATGATTGCCTTCTTTGGAATGTGTTATCCATATCTTCCATTGCTGCTAAATCTAAATTATTTACATCGTCTTCTTCATCTACAATATTATCATCTATTGTACCTGTTAATTGGAAATTAGATGATTCTTCAATTGGATCAGGATATATTTGATCATGTATATCATTTTCATTAATTGGAATATTAGTATTTTCCTCATTAAGATCTTCCATTTCGGCATCATTATTTTGATTATGCTCTTCATTATTATTGTCATTTTCATGTTCATCTTCACTTTCGAGGACGTCATTTTCATATGATAATATTATATTCTCTAATCTGTTACCCTTGGACATGGCAGGTAATTTTTGCATATATTCCTGAGCTCTTTTAATATAGGTTGTATCAGCATTAACGGGATTGCTATTATTTGTACTTGTTAGTCCATCCATATTATTATTAGTAGTAGTAGTGGTGGTGGTTGTATTAGTATTACTCTCCGGGATAATCGGTAGATAATCATTATTTGTTTTTAATACAGGTGGTGGAACAATATTAATATTTTCCATAGTAGCTTGTAGCATAGAATTTAACATTGAATTTTTCAATCCGCTAACATTTGATAGCTGAGATATACTTGTTGGTAACCCATTTTGAGGTTTTTTATTCCATATATTTAATCTTTGTCTAATTAAAACAAATTTAATCCAATCATCAGTATCACCATTATTAATAATTTCTTCAATTAATTCTTCTTCATTGGCAACTTTCTTCTGAATGTCTTCATCCAATATATTATTTTGTCCTGATTGAAATTTGTTAAGATAATC
The DNA here is from genome assembly GCA_003708905.3 of Monosporozyma siamensis. Classification (NCBI taxonomy): domain Eukaryota; kingdom Fungi; phylum Ascomycota; class Saccharomycetes; order Saccharomycetales; family Saccharomycetaceae; genus Monosporozyma; species Monosporozyma siamensis. The sequence continues at coordinate 391,046 of PPOL03000002.1, forward strand.
GTCCATGCTATTATTATTCGGTACACTTGTGGTATTTGATGGATTCAAATGACCTTGCTTTAATGCATCATTTGGACCATCCTTGGTAGGACCAATGGTAAATCCATGTTTTGTCGCGGCCATACTTTCAATTTTCTTATTTAAATCTAGTTTAACAATGTCAATGGGGGGTAAGGAAACATTCTTAACATATTGTAACTGGATATCATTCAAACACCAATCTTTTAACATTTGTAAACCTTTATCACTAGGTAGTGTAGGATTTTCATCATAAATATCTAATATATCCACGGGTTTAATTAGTCCCAAATTGATCATTGCCTGTGTAATATCCTGTAGGGCAATGTTGTTATTATCATCAGTTTCACTACTTTGTCGAGCCATGGCCAATTTTTTGATTTCTTTCAACATAAGTTCTAACCACTTTATATAAAGATCGGTAAAAATATCTACCGTCGAAGGTCTTGATTTGTCAAATCCAATGGATTTAAGTAATTGTAACATTGATACACGTAGTAGACTGAAATAGAAGTCATCAGTGGCAGTCATTATTTATTTCTTTTCTCTTGTTTGCCTATCTTTTAGTCCTTTTTTTTTTGGCTCTTTCTTCCACGTTAAATTGCAACCACTCAATAAATATACTACTGTACTGTTATTTGACCTCTATAACTGGTGGAATTGCCTTCAACTTGTTCCACTTTCCCTCTTAATTGGTAACTTTACAATGCATCTCTTCCACTACTTGAAAGAAATTTCACCCATACAGGTCCAGAAACCGGGTAAATTTTAAAACTTCCACGTCTTTTTTGGAAAAAGTTGTCAAATAACGTTTGCTTGAAATTTCAATCCAGCCAAAACAAGAAGGGAAACCCATCATTTACCAAGAAGTGAGCTATTACATTCATTCAATTGATCTTGAAAGTGGTCTTTGACTTGGAAGAGAAGGAAGAAATTTGTTATCAGTTGATTTGGTGGAGAAATTAAGAAAATAAGATGTCCAGTCTGTCATTATATTCCGTTCAAAGTATTTTAATCCTAGATTCTCAAGGGAAAAGATTATATGCTAAATATTATCAACCACCAACAAATATCATAGGAAGTAAGCAACAAAATCAATTATCTGCACCAGGTAGTAATGATTTGAGTGGATCTTTAAAGAAACAAGAAGAATTTGAAAAACAATTAGTTAAAAAGACACATAAACAAGATTCTGAAATTATGTTATTTGAAAATAAGCTTGTTCTTTACAAAGAATATATTGATTTAACTATTTATTTAATTGGTGATATTAGTGAAAATGAAATTATTTTACAAACTGCATTCAGTGCATTGAAAAATTCTTTAGAATTAATTTTAAATAATGGTATTGATAAGAAAAACATTCAAGAACATTATGATATGGTTCTTTTAACTATTGATGAAATTGTGGATAATGGGATCATCCTGGAGACAGATCCACAAACAATTGCCTCTAGGGTTAGTAAGCCACCAACTAGTGACAATCAATTACCATTGGATCTTGATAAAGGTCTATTGGGTGCATGGGGTTTTGCCAAGAGTAAGTTACAAGAAAGATTACAACAAGGTTTATAAGTGTTTGTTTATGTATTTATCTTAACTATATATAAATATGATTGGGATATAGTAATTTAAATAAAGATTTTACTGTATACGTTTAAAAAGGAAATAATTCATTGACGGAATGAGATAAAAATTAACTTAAACTAAAGCATGGAATTCAGAACGTTTCTTCTTTAACCCTTCAGAGACAATCTTTTCAATTTCATCTGGATCAGAGGTAACACCAGTTAAATTTTCATAACCTTCCTTTGTAATAAGAATATCATCTTCAATACGAACACCACCAATGTACATATATTTGTCTAACATATCGAAATCAACCATAGCGGCTCTCTTTGGGAATTTATTAATATATTCTTCAATTAAAAACTTGTTGAAATAACAACCTGGTTCATTGGTTACTACCATACCAGCTTGTAATGGTAAACGTAATCTTAAATATCTGTAAAGGACATCATCATCATTATAATTGGGTTTACCACCAACATCATGAACATCAAGACCCATTAAATGACCTAACCCATGTGGATAAAAGGCACATGAGACACGAGATTCCAAAATTTCCTCAGCAGAATATTCTTTTTTGAAGATACCAATCTTTAATAAGTGATCAATAAGAACCTTGTGGGATAATAAATGTAAATCATCCCATAAAGTACCAGGTTTCATTAATTGCATAGTAGTAGATTGCATATCTAATACAGTTTCATAGATTTCACGATGTTCTCTAGTAAATTTACCGTCAATGGGGAAACATCTAGTAACATCACTAGTATAATTATTCCATTCACTACCAGCATCAATTAAGATAGAATGTTTATTTTCAATATCTTCATCGTTCTTGACATAATGTAAAGTACCACACGCCGGACCTGAACAACAAATTGGATCATATCCAAGGGTTTTAGCACCTTGTCTTAAAGAATGATATTCAAATTCAGCTTGAATTTGTAATTCATTACGTTCAATAGGCAATGCAGACATGACAGCCATGTGATTAATGTCACTAATACGGGAAACATGTCTTAAAGTTTCAATTTCATATTCATCTTTAATTAATCTAGCTAAATCTAAACTTTCGAAGAAATGTTCATCACCAAAGATAATTGATTCTCTTAAACATTGAATCCCTTGTTTTAAAATGGTTTGACAATAATCCTTATCAGTTGAGTAAAAATGTTCAACTTTATATAATGGGTTTTCTGGGTCAATAACCATAGTATGGAAGTCATTGACATGATAAACTTCATCAACATCATACTTGTCTTTAGCTTCTTCTAAAGACATTGGCATCCCACTCCACATAATATCTTCTTCATCCACATCTGGTAAAAATAAAAGTAATTTAGATTGGTTCAAAAGATACACGACAAAGGAACCTGGGATATCACAACCAGATAAATAATAGTAGTATCTATCTTGTCTAAATGGTTTTGAAGTGTCACAATATTTTCTTGGTTCAACAGATTCACCAGGAACTAAAAAGGCAATGTTGCCCTTATCACAATTCTTGACGAAAGTTTCAGCAACTCGCTTGTTATGATCCTTGGCAGGATACTTGTGATCTTTAAAATATTGAGGAATTTCCAGGGGTGAAGCAATGGCTCCACTCATTGTGTTTGTGTTATAACTTGATGTCAGTTTTGACGTAGCCCAGTAACCTAACGCAGCAGAAGCAACAGCCAATGGTTTGTAAAGAAAGGAAGAGTCCATTAACTGCTTTTAATCATCAGTAACTTCTTGTTTGAAAAACCAAAACAAGGCATCATTTTTGTATGGCACAAATTTTTGTGACAAAAATAATTTCCTCGAGGAAATTAAATTTGGAAAAAAAATGTGTCAATTTTTTCACTTTCTCGACAAAAACAAAAGAAAAAGTTTAAAAAAGACGGCCCCACTTTGAGATTTTTGTCATACCGATCTCACAAAGGGAAACCCGGTTTTATTGGTAGTGGAAACTGCAATTTGGGGTGTTTGTGTCCTGTGTTGTGTACGTAAATAGGATAATAGGTGGAATTGTGATGGAATCAGAGAAGAAAAGTCGGTCGCTGGATGATACTATTGTTTCTTCCGAAAGGAAAAGGATGAAACTTGCTAGTGACGAGAATGAGATTGTAAAGAACGTTAACGTACAAAAACTGGACTTTGATTTACCCAAACGTTGTTCAGTAACTCATACAACAAGTGGTGTTTACTGTTGTTTACAATGTGGGAAGTATTTCCATGGTCGTAACGAGGAATCTCCCGCTTTCCAACATTCAATCTCTTCTTCAAGGGATAATCACCTACATAGTCTATATGTCAACCTTGAAACAAGAAAATTTTATTGGTTACCCCAAAATCAGGTTATAGATAATGTTGGATCACTATTGGGAAAGTTGCAAGGTTGTATAAAATATAACTTCACACCGGATGTGATTAAGACATCTCCTTTCCAATGTAAAGATATCACAAATAAACAATCCTACATAAATGGATTTGTGGGGATTAATGGGAACAGTCATTCCAGTTTATCTACAGATCATATTAATGCTATCATTTTATTGTTGGCTCATATTGAACCTTTAAGAGATTATTTCCTTTTTTTGGGATCTACAAAGGATGAATCCATTCCAGACTTGTTACAGATTTTTTCCACTTTGGTTCAAAAAATATGGTCCCCAGTGTTACTTCGACCACACGTTTCTTCTGGTCAATTAATTAATTATTTCATGGTTCAACATAATTCAGCTTTATTAAAAGAAGGTATATCTAATAATCCTCGTCTAGTGTTAATATGGCTAATTAATAAATTTTTTCAAACAAAGACAAAAGTTACCACTATCTTAACAAAATCATGTCAGGGACAATTAACTCAATATATTGGTCCTAAAGCAGTGAAGACACTCCAATTTTGGAATATAACATTGGATCTACCACGTTCTTCATATTTTAAAGATGGTTGTAATGTTAATGATCTTATTCAAATTGATTTGGAAACATTAATTAAACAGAAATTTTATCAATCCAATGAAGAAGATATAAATTCAATATCGTATAGGTTTAAAAAATTACCCAAATATTTGATTATTTATTTTAACAGATATGATTTAAATAATCAAACTGAGGTGTTCCCCATAAGAAATAGAAATCAAACCATTGTAGAGTTTCCCATGGAAATTGACTTAATTGAGTCTTCAAAAACTGACCAAGCATTAAAACATCGATATATTTTACAAAGCAATATTATCAATCAAGTGAAATCAAATTCTGATATTTCTAAAGACGATTCAAATAATTGGAAAATACAATTACTTAATAAGAAAACAAATCAATGGTACGAAATTCATGATATCAAGTGTAATAAAATTGATCCAGAATTAATGTTTTTAAAGGAAACATATCTGCAAGTATGGAAGAGAGTTGATTGAAGCATGACGATTTAGATGTTACTATTTTAATGATATTTTCAGTTGTATGTAAGATACATATATAATATAGATACGTACATGATTAAATAGCCACTGAATCAACACCAGATGTTAAGACAGAGACAATGTTATCTTCCAACACAGTTTCAGCAATATCACTTAAATGTTTCTTTGGGTCTTGTTTACCGACATAACGAGTCTTTAATTCTGATTCTGTTAATGTCTTCTCTTCTTCAATTCTCTTTGAATATTGTTGTGCGATCTTAACCATTTGTTTTGTTGCCTCAAGATTCTTTTCTTCTTTAACTTGATAATCATGCATTTTTAATCCAGATTGCCATTGTTCTTTATGTAAATTCATTAACATCTTTGTTTCTGCTGGTGTCTTATGATAATCAATATTTAAAGAATAGTAATGTCTATTTAACCCATGAATCAAGGCTTGAATATTGGCTTTATTCATGAGACCAACATTTGATGTCGTTTGTCTTGGCTCCTGATTGTTTATTAGAGCCCCTGTATCAATTAATCTGAAAGCATCAATGACAACTTTACCTTTAACAGATTGAATTGGATCCACAACCACAGCAACAGCTCTATTATTTAGTTGTTCAAAAGATTTTTGGGTGTTAACATCCACACTTGATAACCAACAACCGAAACCAGGATGGGAATGGTACCAACCAACAACCATTTGATCTCTACCAGTTTGTTTCAACATATCCATCATTCTAGCTTGGAAAACATCATCAACAGCTTCTACAGAGACACCAGTACCACTTTGTGGCATGGCAAATACATCTACAACATTAACTGTATAATCATCAACAAATTCACCTAACATTAATCCCATAACTTCCATAGGAACACCAGCTCTACCATGTTTTAACATTTTCAAAAGGGCAATGGAAGAAATGTAAATGGTTTCTTTTGTATCATCTTTATCGGTATCAGCACCAGTGGCATTCCCCATCTTCCCTACGGAATTCATCATTAATCGTTGTAATCTTTCCATTTTTTATCGTTCTTTTATGTGTAAAGTTTCTGATCTCTTTTAAAATACTTTAAACCAATCAACCAATGCTTATGAGCCCTTCAATGGAACAACTCTGTGCACTAACCTTCTTGTTCATCTCAAAGGTGTGTTGGAAATAATTGTTCAGTGGTTAATTTCATTGCAACTGAATTTTTGCCACTTTTTGCCCACGTGATTGATTTTTGCATAAATTATGTGAAATATTTAAAGGCAGCGATGAGATCCCTCAAGGATATTCCATTGGGATCTCATGATTCACTAAGAAACCGCACCAAAAGAGAGATTATTTACTGGTTTAAACAAGGATAATCCATTACTGAAGAGTATTAAACACACATATCATACATATTATACAAGATGTCTTACGGAAACGAAGATATGGAAGGGTCACAGACTATCTGCATACAGGAATCTACACCTGTATTAACTCTGCGGGCCTCAGATAAACAAGAACCAAAGGAGAAAGAGAAAGAACAAAATAATGTGAGATGGAAGGGAGATGTAGTTGACAACGAACATATGAACAAGAAAAAGACCAAAATTTGTTGTATTTACCATCCTCAAAATAGTGACGAAGAACTTGAAGGGGATACAGAACCTGAACAACATTTCCATGATCATCATGATGATAGTTCCGATTCAGATTCTAGTTCTAGTTCAGACAGTGATAACGATCAAGGGTTAAGCAGAGATGAAAGACGTCAAAGAAGGATAAAGAGACGTCATGAAAAATTAAATAATAATAATGAATATAAGACTAATGCATACGAATATCAACCCAAATACCCAAATAAATCTACCCTGAGGGCTGAGGGGAAGTGCTGATTATTTTATCCTTTACTTGAGTCAAACGATTCCTATTTATTCATCATTTCATGATGGTTAGTACTATTTCATCTTATAATTTATTTTACCATTATTTTAATTTTAATTTATTATTATTATATTATATATGTTATATACTTACATTATATCCTAATTTACAAAGCAATATCAATTTGGATTAAAGTGCTATATGTTTCTCTTGGCATTTTATATTGAATCATACCAGCATATATCATACAATTTTTGGCAATTCTTTTCATCACTTGAATTTGATCTAATCGACTATCTGAAGTACCAGTAATGGTGGACCCATATTTAGTATTGGATTGAGTATCATTCTGTGCAAGAGAAGCTTTCAGTTTTTGGATAGTCTTGTTAATAGACATCATTGTAATAATTAACAAGTTTGGAATACATTTAACTATATTTGCATCCATTAAATTAAATTCTTCAGCCTTCTTTCTGATACATAATTCTTCATTACCACTAAAAGTAGAATCCTTGACACCAGCACCAACATTATTTGTGACAATCAATGGTAGGATATCTAATGCAGCGATCTTGTTGAGAATTTCTTCCCATTGACCCACTGAAGTGTTATTCTTATCGCCACCATCATTCAAACCATAACCGTAGGCATTACTACTATCAAATAATTTTCTAATTTCGACTATTTGTAACAATAATAAACATGTCTCTTTATTCTTGTAACTAATAGCAGAATTACTACTATCATGATTATTTAAATGAATATCGATCAATTTTTCTGCCAAAAGAATTGGATTTGTCTCACTGTTGTCATTAATATTCACTAAGATATTACCACTTAAATCTGAATCACTTAGTAAATTACTTATAATATTGTTAATTATTGATATCACAATATCATATTCTTCACTTAATTGATATAATAATAAACTATCATAAATTCTACCATCTTCGTCGGCTCTTAAAGCAGCTTGTTCAGTTATTATTTTCAAATATTCTTCATTATCCTCATCATTATTAATTAATAATAATGGTTTTCTTTGCTCAATGACACCAGGAATACGAGTTCCATCACGACTAATTTTACCCAATAAAATTGTAAATTCTTTAGTTTGTAACACTAATTGTCTTATACATTCATGCATAAATGATATTTGCATGTCAGGCTTTTTATCTCTAGCATTTAATCCAATTAATAATAAATATTCTAATGCAATTCTTGGATCAGAGAATTTGAAAGATCTAATGTAAATTGCAATTAATCTAAAAAAGTTTATTTTGGTGATAGTATGTTTCTTATTCAAAGCATAGTCATCCATACGAACAAGCAAAGTCTTAGAGGGAAAGTTGTTAACATTTAATAAATGTTGATTACACATACCAATGGCAAGATGTACCGCGTCAATTTCATTAATTGTGTATGCATATTCAACTGCTGTTTCAAAAAGACCAGTTAACATTAAGATTTGTAAATAATAGTTAGTAAACCTTTGGACGCCATATGATAAAATTAATTGTTGAAGTTCAGCAAGTGTATATTTTTCATAAATTGAATCGTTAATTACGCTATTGTTAGGAACATTGTCAGTAGCAGGCTCCTCTTTAATAAGCATGAAATGGATCCAAAGCCAATCTTCCACATTTAAAGTTACTGAAGGAATAGATTTCCTTGTTAAATCACATCTACCAATAATCTTGTAAACAGCTAATCTATATGGATCACCGTTCAAGGAATTTTTAATATGTTGACTGTATTCATTGTGTAATCTTGTCATGAATTCAACAGGTAATTGGCCATTACCAGTGGACTTAGAATGAATGTAAGCTTTAAAATACGTAACAAAGGATTGTTCAATTTTCTTAAAATTGGATCTGTTATCAATCATTACTTCTAATGCTTCCTTTTCCATACCAGCTCTTAAAAGATAAAAGATTAATGCCCAAATTGGAGTTCCATTAATAATAGTTAAATTATTAATTTTCCAAACATCACTGGAAGAAGATGACGAATTTATAATTGATGAAGTATTTGTCACTGATGTACCAAGAGTTGTACTACTGTTGTTGGATGAATTATTTTTCAATTTCTTTTCAATAAATGATTTAATTTTATTAATATTAGTTGGTAATCCTTCATCCATTTGCTTGTTGTATAATAAATCGACGTATTCCTTGAATTGATTTTCTAAATATTTCTTTGCATTGTTAATGATTAAATTATTATGAGCAGATAAGGAAGTAGCAGAAACATCTACATTTGTACCTCTAACTTGTTGTAAAGATTCTAAAATTTTCCAAGATTCTAATAACTGTCTAGATTTGGAATCATTTGAATTATTACTCAATAAAGAAATAAATTCTTGATTTAATGGGAAATTGGTTTTTTGTTGTCTAGCATTATTAAATCTATGGATAATTTTAGCATTTTTTTCAAATTTGTCTCTTAGCATATAGTGTTCATTGACATTTAATCTAGAAAATCCGTCAATGTTAGTGTTATTATTGTCATTCAATAAATCAATGCCATCAAATTTATTTCCAGCAGAATTCTTATTCCAGAAATTCATTAAATTGTTATTATTTAAGATTTTATCATTTTCAGAAGGTTTACTTGTGTTCAGTTTGTTAGATCTCTTGTTTACTAATATACCAAAATTCTGTTTAATAAGATTTTTCCTTTCATCCCAGTCTAAAGTTAAATTATCATTAATATAATTATCAAAATCTCTTGCAGCATTAGATAATAATGTTTCAATCGAAGCTAATATATTTTCCTCTTTTTTAATCTTAAGATAATTGTCAATCTCGGTAAATTCAATATTATTATCAGTAGACACGGCAGTAGTACCTGATGTGGCAACACCGGTGTGAGTACCACTAGTGGTAGTACCCGCAGTGGTGAAATTAATACCACTAGAAAATCCATCTCTATCAAAAGTAGCATTTGATAAAACTTGATTACGTTCTAATGATTTTAATGAAGTATCGACTTCATCAAACTGTAACCCACTTCCAGCTAACAAATAATGAGCTTTAGTGTGATCCTCTTGATGTTCGGGTTTCACATTAACACCACCAGTACGCGATGTAGTGGAAGTGGCGTGGGATCTTAATTCACGAGCTCTTCTATTAATTTCATGAACAGATAATTGAATTGAACCCAAATCAGAAGAAGCAGTGGGTAAAGATTTGGATGATTCTAAAAGATCATTAAATAATTTGGATGTGCTGCTTCTTTGTTGTTGTTCTAAAGAGGCATTGCCATCGTGATCAACCACATTGGCAGTTTTATCTAATGACATTCCTTCTTGATTCCCTTGAAGACTGTATCGATATGAATTGGGATTAAAACACTTAGATATTATATTTTCAATAAAGTGATGAGGATGTTTATTATTCACTTCAAAGGAATTTCAATATAGAAATTTTTCAGATACTAAGAAAAGTTACCCGCCAAATCGAAAAAATTACTATGTGATTAAAAGAATATTAAGCTATTTCTGTAGTTATATACCTGAATACTAAAGTGAGAATTGATGATTCATTGACCGTGATACATATCAACGTATTGGTCTACTGGCATTTCATCAAATTTGTCTGCCAAGGAGGTTTCCAAGATCTTGGCAGTCCGAGTTTCATCGTGGAAATGTTGTTCCAAATGATTAGTAAATTTTTGTAATAATAATGGGATACCTTCTTCCCGTCTTAACCGATGACCAATTGGATAATTAACCACAACTTCATCCAAGACAGTACCATCTTGTAACTCTATTAATAAGGCATTGGGGATGGCACGTTTGGTAGGATCATGATAATCCCGAGTGAATTGTTCATCTACTACGCATGTCATCTTATCTCTTAAGAGATTAATGGCTGGATTGGTCAAAGCAATATCATCCATATAATGGGATGCATTTAATTCACCATAAATTAATGGGATTGCAACCATATATTGAATACAATGATCTCTATCAGCATAATTGTATAAGGGACCAGATTTATTAATAATATCCATTCCAGCTTGTTGAGTCCTAATTCTAATTGATTTAATATCTTTATAAGTTTTGCCCAATGATTGTAAATTTTGTTTCATGGTTAATGCAGCTTCAACAGCAGTTTGAGCATGAAATTCTGCTGGGAATGAAATCTTAAATAAAATATTTTCCATAACATATGAATCAAAGGTATTACGTTGATTAAATTTAAATGGTTGCCCCTTGTTTAAGACATCATAAAAGCCCCATTTTGGAGCAGATAACACTGAGGGAATGTTCCCTAATTCGCCACCAGTTTGTTTAACCATAAATGCTAATTTTACTGCTCTTGATACAGCATCACCTGCAGCCCATGATTTACGTGACCCAGTATTTGGTGCATGACGATATGTTCTTAATGATTGACCATCAACTAATGCATGTTCAATACATTGCATAGTTTGTTCTTGAGTAAGACCAATTAATTTTGATACGACACTAGCAGTAGCTAATTTCACTAATAATACATGATCCAAACCATGAGAATTGAAAGAATTATCCAAAGCCAAAATTCCTTGAATTTCATGAGCTTTAATCATACATTGTAAAACATCATTAATAGTTAAGGGATTAGATTGGCCTTTATGTAACCGATTCATATAATCTGCCACAGGTAATATCCCACCTAAATTATCTGATGGATGACCCCATTCTGCAGCTAACCAACAATCATTAAAATCCAACCATCTAATCATTGTACCAAATGTGAAACTACCATTAATTGGATCCATTGACCAATTTGTACCTGGAATCTTTGTTCCGCCCACAATTTGTGTCAATTGATCAGACATGATTGGTGTCATTACCTTTTTGGCTAATGGGAATTTTAAAGATGCAAGACCACATCCCATGGTATCTAATAAACATAATTTAGCAGTTTGAATGGCTAATGGAGATGTAATTTCTTTATTATGAACATAATTTGCAATATCTTGAATTAAATTATCTGTAATTGGTCTTTCATTAAAGGTTGATGGGGGTTGAGGGGAAGTTATACTGTAGGTTCTTTTATGCCAAATTGAACGTGTAAATTTTGCACTGGGTAGCATCTCTGTTTGTTTGTTTGCTCGAGGATTTAGTGGCTACTCCAATAAGAAAGCAAATTTAATATTTAGTTAGTAAAAAAAAAAGAATATATTATATATAGTAAATAATTAAGAAGAAGAAGTGGAGAGTTTTTTTAAATAATTAAAATCCACACTCTTGGGTCTCTCAATAGGCAATCCATAAATTCTATCCCAAATTAATTGTGCCAAGGGACCCATTGCTCTTGAACAACCAAATATAACGGTAATAAAATCTAAGTGATTTAAACCATAATGATGAAACAATACACCCGATGCACTATCTACATTTGGATTTGGATTTTTACATTTCCCCCATTGGGTCAATACCCTAGGTGCTACTTTTGATAATAATAACATTAATTTGACATTGACATCATCTTGAAATTGTGGTTTTCTTCTTTGTATAAAATTGATCATTGCGGTAAACCGAGGATCTTCAGTTCTTAATACTGCATGACCATAACCGGGGATAACACGATGATTATTTAATATTGACCATAAATAATTTTCTAATTGGGTTTCATTGGTGGGATCTTTAACCTTTTTTTGTGTTTCCAATAAGAATTTTACTACATCTTGTGCTGCAAGACCATGTAATGGGCCTGCTAACCCTAACAAACCAGCAGAATAACTTAACATTGGATCACTTAATGCTGATCCGACTAAATGTGTAGTATGTGCTGAGACGTTACCCCCCTCATGATCCACATGAAGACCCGTATACAATCTTATTAAATTAATAATATCTTCATTATTCTTGGTATTATTATGTAATAAACCTAACATGGAGGTTAAATTATGAGCCCAATCCACATTTGAATTAAATTCACCTAAGACCTGGTGGGAATTTCCCCCGCTTTCAATTTTTGAATAAATCTTTGCTGCCAAAGAGGGTAAAAATGCTAAAATAAACATTGTATCATCAAAAGTATCTTCCCACATATTTAATTTATTAATTTTCCCATGAGAATAATTATATCTAAATTTTGAATGATGACTTAATGATGCTAAACCAATGGCAAATTGTGTCATTGGATGCATTGTAATTGGTAAATTTGAAATTATTTTGTTAATATCAGATGGTAAATAACCTGTGTCGATGGATGAATGATTTAATACAATTTCATTCCAATTTTGAATTAAATTTGAGACTTGATTATGAGTAGGGATTTGACCCGTTAATAATAACCAAAACATTGCCTCCGGGTAGAAGATTTCATTTGAAGGACCAGGTAAATTATTTTGACATTCATTTATTGTCAAACCATGAAATTTAATACCTTTTAATGGGTCTAAAGTAGAAGATTGCCAATACATTAATTTTACACCTCTCATCCCACCCAAGATGGTCCCACCTGTAACTTGATTATTTGATAAATTTAGATTTTGTATTTTATTTTTCAATTGTTGAAACTCTTGTCTACGTTGTGGTATAATTTGTCTTAAAGTATCTTTAAGGGAAGAGTTAGCGGAATTTCTTTGTAAAGTAGTATGTAAAAATCTTTTCATGTTGAGTTGTGTGTGGTTTATTTGAGTTGGGGGGGATAATATGAAAAAGATATTTTCCATTCTTTATATATATATATATATATATATATATAGATATTTTAAAAGTTGGGGAAATTAATATATTTTTATATTATTTTTTTTT